>OW285240.1:101994630-102493286 GCA_935421215.2 Melolontha melolontha
AACGCAATTTGCAGGATAGAAGGTTTTCGTCTGATTGATACGAGAGTTCACGCTTATTTTGGAGGTATTCTGAAACAAGATTGGATGGGAGCTTTTAAACAGTGGAAAGATACTTAAAATCCTACAAAATGTTAACCGCGTTTTTTATTCTCGATAATTTCAGCTGGTCCCTCGTATATACATAACTGATTGACAAAATTAGCGCACCATCGCTTAATAAATTCTGAATTAATTCTTTCAATCTTAGTGTACCTATCAAAATTAATTTAATTTATTGAAATAAGAATACAAAGAATTGTTTTCAATGATATCGACAAATATTTTTATGAGAAAAAGAAGCAAAAAAATAATCTATATTTTATTAATTTTTAGTTAAAACATAGGAATGAAAAAACTGAGAAATAAACAAGTATTAGTTTTTTCAGTCTAGATCTAATAACTTCCCTCAAACGTCTTTGGATGCTATGGAAAATATTTATGATCAAATCTTGGAGAATGTAATGCCATTCTTCAAGAGCCGCGTTTTTCAGTTCAGCCAAGTGTTCAGGAACAGGATTTTTTCGTCTAATGCGTCGTTTAAGCTGAACCCAAACGTGTTCTATCACATTCAAATCAGGACTACGCGCTGGTCACTCTAAACTTCAAATGCCAACCTCGCTCAGATATTCGTTTACGATCTGGTCTCGGTGCGGTCTGGCATTATCATCCATAAGCAAAAAAATTGTTTTCCCAGAATCTCCTGGATGTACCTCGGAGCATTTAATGCTCTTCCTCGAGTCACTACAAGATCTGTACTGGCCTCGAAAGAAATCTCACCCTAAAACATTATTGATTCTTCCACGGAACGATACTTGGGGAACCATACATACTTGTCGGTATCTTTCTCCTGATCTTCTCCAGATAAAAATGCGTCCTTCGGAAAATCTTAAGCCTATTCTGACTTCATCAGTAAACAAGTCATCCAAAGTCTCTTCCAGTCATTCAAATCCAAATCCACATGTTCCCGAGCAAATTCAAGCCTAGCTTGCTTGTGAGGTACGGTTAAGAGAGGACCTGTTGCAGGGTGTCTTGCAGTCAATCCATATTCCTTGAGCCTTCTTCTTACTGTTTTGAAAATCGCAACATTTCGAATATCTTGAAGTCTATTTTTATCTTAATCTGAGTGCTTGTAGGCGAATTAAACGAACGTCCATTTGGTTTGTGGACCTTGGTCCGCCTTGTCCTGGTCTCATAGCATGTGAACTTGTTGCCCTAAGCCCCTGAAGACATCGATCAAGTATGATGAACAGTAATCTTTCATGCAATATCACGTTGGCTATACCTTTCTTCAATCAAGGTGAAAATTTTCACAGTATTATGCTCACTTAAATTTCTCACTGGAAGCATTTGAATATGTACACAATTCGAACAAAATAAAAACTGTGAGAATCTATTCAGTTAGCCCATGAAGGTTATTAGAAGTCAGGCAGCGACCGAACTAAAACTCTACTTCATGCGTATGACACCAGATAACTTTATAAAATTAGGTCAGATGCAATGCAGCCGATCTGGAGATCCGAACAAAAACTAGCCAGTTTTAGGATGAACAACGGGAATTCCCTAACCGAATTGGCGGTGGTCGGTTCCGTGAATTGTGTACTGCTTAGAGTCCCGTTGACATCGTCTATCCACTATACGGATGCCGACGAGATTACACGTTAGCACCCACGTCAGAAGGCACCTAGTATAGGGTAGGTCAACGTTGAGTTTAGGGGATGACCAGAAAATTTAAAATAAATCAACTAAAATACCGGATGTTATCATTTTGTTTCATATAAACAGATGTTAATGTACGCGGAAACTGAGAAAATGCTACTTTTTGTAATAGCTGGTAAGCTAATAAATACTCCGTATGGTATACAAGAAAAATAATGAAGAATAAATATGAATTCGTGAAATATTTTATTTATTACAAATATCAAGCAAGCGTACAATAAAACTTAGTTATATATTTTTTTAATATTAGAGATGTGATAGTGTTTTAATGCTCAACACAATCCCAAATACCCCAATTTTCATTCTAAACTTTCTCCAAGAATAAGAGATTCTTATGTATTTAACCGTTTAAGGCCCTTAAAATAGGATATGAATCTCATACATTTTACATTTGACGTGCAGTCGACGTATACATATCTTTAACTCTCTAACAAAAACTTTTAAAACATTACAGATTAATAGCCAGAAGAATATATTCTCTAAAATTGAACAGTGTTGTTCAAACTAAATACATATTTTTAATTTGTAAATTTTATCTCAATGCACATGTTTAATTTGATTTTTCGAATCATTAAAGAACGTGACGACTCAAACCATTATCACTTTCTGGAGTATTTCCCTTTTTTAGAACAGCAAAAATTACGGATGGGCGAGCGGTGGATCCAGTATTCTATCAGAATTCGGTACCCTTCATCTTGAATTTGCTTACTTGAGTGATGTCACGGGTAATACAATATTCAGAAATAAAGTGGACCACATCAGACAGTTTCTGCAAGGACTGGAGAAACCCAAGGGACTGTACCCGAATTATCTGAATCCTAAAACAGGAAACTGGGGACAACGTGAGTATCTTAGATATGTAATTTGCCCAATGCCACGAAAACGTCGCCGTGCATATTTAAAATAGAAATGATTTAATTTACCAATATATTTAAACAAATAGAACTTTTGTTGTTAATTGTTGAACGGAATCATATATTGTAAGCGTGCTTGTTTACCGTGGGTTGGCTATTATAGCAGTGGTTTATGATGAAACGTTGTGATATTTAATTCTGTATAGAATTTTTTAGGTCAATCGAACACATATCAAAATTTGTATATCGAAATTGTAATATGTTAAACATTTGAAAAGATTTATTTAAAATTAAATTTAATAATTTAAAACAAAATTGAATTAAGAATACGTGAAGCAACATTAAATCAAATTTTCATAAGAGATTATTTATATTAGAAAATGTATAATGGAAACTTAACTAAATTTCTTATGAATAAGCCATTATTCAGTTATCATATCATATAAACATACAGACTCTCACAAAATGGATTTCCATTTATATTAAAAACATTGAAATGCGTATACACAATCTGTTAAAAAAGGTCGTAGGATATTTACCCAACCATTTTTCGCTAAATGTTTGGCTCGCTATTTTTGGTGACGGTTTAAATGGTCCAGTATTTCTCCAGAATCATTTAACGGGACAAGTACATATACTTAGATTTTTTTAGAAATGAATTACCCGTTTTGTTTGAAGACGTGCCACTTTTCAGCAGATTAAACATGTGGTTTATGCGATGGAAGTCCTGTACATTTTTCCATCATAGTTAAAAATTATTTGAAACAAGCTTACAACAGGAGATGGATAGGACGGAGTTGTCCAACTGCATGGCACCCTAAGTACCCTGACTTGGCACCCCTCGACTTCTAAAGCAATTAGTGTAGGCGCGACCTATAAGGAATTTGGAAGAACACGGGCAAGGAAATTGTTGTGGGGAAATTTAGAGAACTCCAGAAATTTTCGAAAAGATGCTCCCATCTGTCATAAGGAGATGTAAGCGTGTTTGGAAATGAACGGTGGACAGTTCGAGTAATTTCTTTAAGTTTTCCTTTAAATTATCTATTGTTTTATGATCATGTTTATCCTAATAAAACAAGATTAAATTGACTAAATGCAGGCGCGGCTCGTGATGACATACCGTTGGGGCACGTACAATGATGCGAGTGTACTAATCGTGTGCTAACTGTGGCGCTTTCTTAGTAAACACTGAAAGCACACAAGGCACTCGCATCATTGTACGTGCCCCTACAGTACGCCATCACGAGCCGCGCCTGACTAAATGTCAGAAACCGCTTAGTTGCAGACCCATGTTGACTAAGACTTTTGTTTGTTTACACATGTACTATATTTGGGTAAAATATCCAATAACCATTTTTTAGCACTCGATATACAGTGTGTAAACTGATGACGTTTCCTATAGGAACAACGTTTTTAATATCAGTTTTAGGAAAAAAAACTTATTCTTTATTAAAAATTTTGCTTGTATTGAAACCTCTTATAGTCAAAGAAAAATCCAGCAATCACTTGAAATTATGTCGAGTTTTGGTTTTAAATATGACTAATATAAGTCCGAATGTTACATCAGTATCGTATTACCAATGTATTACTCGTTAACTAACGACATTTACTTACAGTTCAACGAGCTTAATCTGAAAAAAAATGTTGACGTTAGAGCAGCGAATCTACCTGGTGAAATGTTTAAGAAATGTCTCCTATAAATATGCAATTTGTTATTTAATGAACAATACGCGAATGTAACTGTAAGCAGAATAGCTTTAAAGAAATTAATTAAAAAGTTTGATGAAACGGGATCCGTTGCCGACAAAAAGAAGCCTCGCAAAGCGTACAATGATAATGATGCTGTGACAATTATGGCTATCGAATCAGTTGCGAAACATCTTAGGAGTTCTTTACGCCAGTGAGCTACTGAACTCAATGTTAGTCATACATTATTGCAAAGAATTTATAAAGCGAATAAAATTTATCTATATAAACATAGATTCAGGCAGAAATTACACATCACGCTTTCAGGCTCGAGTTTTGCTTCAGAATTTTTTATTGCCATAACTTGAGCAGTAGAAATTGAGATGCATCTACTTCTAACAAGATGAATGTCCAGCTCATGGTACCTTAATTGTTAGAGATTTTTTAAATTTCCATTTTCCTGATAGATGGACGACATAGACCAATACATTGGCTAGCTCGGTCACCGGACTTAACTCCCATGGGTTTCCATCTTTGGAGTTACCTAAAGCTAAAAGTGTACATGGAACTAATGGGAAATTATGTAAATTATCTAAAAAAAATTAATTGCGGAGGCTGTTCGAGAAATTAATGTTGAAATGCATATTGAACATAGTTTACAAACAATTTAGGAAAACAATTGAAGATTGCGCTGGATGTGGAGAAGAGTTTGTGGAATAACTGTACAATTAAACATAAAATGATTGTATTAAAAATATTTTATTTTATTTAGAAATTAATAAAATAAATGTTTAAGTTTTGTGGCCATCCTTGTTCACAAACAAAAGTAATAAAAGTTTTATCGAAATGATATTTGCGATACTGATGTAACATTCGTACCTACATTAGTCACATTTAAAGGCAACAACTCGACATAATTTCAAGTTTTTGATCTTAAGTGATTGCTGGATTTTTCTTGACTATAAGAGGTTTCGATACAAGCAACATTTTTAATAAATAAGTTTTTCTCCTAAAACGCATATTAAAAAAGTTTTCTCTATAGGAAACACACAATGTTTCAAAAGATTTCCAATATTTCGTATTAAATATATACTTTTATATCCAAGATCTTAAGGCCCATCTCAAATCTTAATTTTGTAATTAAATTTTGTAATTAATCTATTGAAAAGCCATTGTCTTTACTCTTCCCAATCTAAATTATTAGTGGATTACCCGATCATAAACTTAATTAATACTAACTAGTATTAATACACACACCATTTTAGAAGACAACGATTTGAAACAGTTACACTGTTGGAAAAAAGTGACGAGCACACCCTAATATAATCTGAAGAAGTGGTCCTAACTCAATGGAATTTGGTATGGAAGTAGTACTAACGTGGCATAACTTACCCTCACCTGGAGAGCGGCGCAGCCCTGCTGCGAAGGGATGCATTAATAGCGGGACTATCCCCCGCGAGTGGCGTGTACCATCGTTACACGACGAGGCATGAAGTCAATAAGTCGTTGTATGGTAGCGGGAGGGATGTCCAACCATGCTGCTTCAATTCGCCGTTGAAGTCTCCGACCAATCATATCCCAGACATGTTCGATCGGATTGAGATCCGGAGAACGTGCAGGCCATGGAAGCATACGTCTATGGTTCTCTTCCACAAAGGTCTGGGCAACACGTGCAGTGTGCGGTCGGGCGTTGTCGTGCATGTATAGAAGGGGTCGTAGCACCTCATCTACGTAGCGGCGAGCCGTCATCGTATGCTGTATACGCAGCAGACGTGTACGTCCACCATGTGTAACAGCACCCCATACCATAATGCCCTGCTGGCGGTGGATAGAGCGTGGTTTGCACTCCTTGAGGTGACGCTCACCACGTCTCCGATGAACCAAAATTAGCGCGTCACCGATGCTCAATTCGAATCTTGATTCGTCGGAAAACAAAATGTACCTCCACTTGACAACCCACTGATGTCTAGCCTCCACCCACTGGCGCCGTGTGCGGCGGTGCTCGCGAGTCAGTGGAATCCGCTGCAACGCACAGCGCGCTGCAGTCCACTTTCTAGCAAACGCCCCCGTACAGTTCGCGTAGTGAGATGCACAAGAGCGCGATCCTCGCGTGCTCTGCTCCATTCTCGCCATACCCACTGCACAGCCGATAATGACCGCTCGAGACGGCGCGCGATATCACGGAAGGATACTCCTGTCATGTGCATCCCCACAACCATTCCTCGCTCAAACTCGCTCGGATAACGCGAACGGCCTTCCATCACGCACAAAGTACGACTACAACTACCCGCTTTCACCACACAAACAATAACCGGTTTCTACCTCCCCGCATCAGTCTCCATGGAGACAACATATTGCAGCTGTCGGAGGCATTCAGTAAAAAATGCAGCTATAGAAAAAGTCAAAACTCGCTGCGCAAACTCGTCTAGAGGAAACCTTAATGCTCCGCGAAATCTACGGATTTATCTTGACACGTTCAGATTATACAGGGTGTGCTCGTCACTTTCTTCCATTAGTGTATTTTAGTAATAATTGACTTAATTAAATATCGAGGATAAAACACTAAATACCATATGATCATATATTTCTACCCTCTAGAAGGCAATGACATTTTTCTTTTTTAACCTTAAGTTGGTACCATAATTTAAGTTAACTTATTTTGCAGCGTGTGTGTGATATAGGTTATTTTATACTGATGACAGATTAGGTTTTGTCATTTTGACAAATAATTACATACAAACGTTTCAGTTGAAAAAATAAAAAGTTTAATAATAAAAACAGCTACAATAAATGTTCAAAGTGAGCTCCTTCATTTTCTATGTATAGCGCAACTCTTCGTCTCATATTATTGAAGGCATTCCTTAAATTATGTGGTGTAATTTCCTCACAGACATTTCGGATAGCATTAGTAAGTTCTTCAATTGTATGTGGACGATTCGTAAATACTCTATTTTTTAGATGTGGATAAATGAAATAGTCCATAATTGTTAAATCCGGAGATCGTGGTGGAAAGTCTACTATTCGATTATCAAAGAATTCATGCAATAATTCCTTCGTTTCTCTTGTCTTATGGGCTGTTGCATTATCTTGCTGGAAATATCCCTCGCGGAGCTCATCATCATGTAATTGATTTACAAATGGTAGCAATAAATTATTACGATATCGTTCTGCATTTATCGTATTATTAAAGAATATTAGACCAATAATTCGTCTACGAGAAACAGCAAGCCAAACGCCTATTTTTTGTGAATGCAAGGGTGTTTCAAGAAGTTCATGTGGATTTTCACTAGACCAGATGCGCATTGTTTGTTTATTTCCATATCCTGATAAATGAAACCATGCTTCATCGGACCAGAAGGATTTGTCAAGAACGTCATCGTTATTAATCGTACCTAAGAACCACTGACAGTAATTAACTCTGGTTACATGATCGATTGGTAAAAGCTCTTGCACGCAATGAAATTTGTATGGAAATTTTTGTAAGTCCTTTTTAAGGATTCTCTGGCAGGTCCCATATGACAGTTGTGTTTGTTGTGAAAGCTTACGAATCGATTTCTTAGGTGATTGATTTATTCGTCCCTCAACATCTGCTATATTTTCAACTGTCCGCTTTAGTGGTCTACCAGCACCTGGTTTTCGAGACGCAGACCCTGTTTCACGGAATTTAACCACTGACTTTTGAATTAATTGCCGCAAACTGTCATATGTTGTTGGAAAATTTGGAAATTCTGCCCGAAATTCTTCTATACAAGGCTGCAAGGAGTACGACCATTCTCCATTTTCTAATTTTACACCATTCCTAAAGTATGATTCGATCAGAAAACTTTATGATTTATTGTAAACATTTTTAAGTGTCAATTAATAAATACATTAATGACAGATGAGTTTTATTTATCAGAACATACACATAATGACAGATGTACTTTATTTGTCACTACCAACACGATATTTTCAAGAAATAATTTCATGGCTTGCTAGAGGGTAAATATAAATGATTATATTGTATTTAATTAACTCAATTACAAAACGTTTCACCAAGAAGTGTGCAACAACAATTAATGATGATAATAATAATCCTAATAATCCATGCCTAAGTGTCCTCCAATAGCTTAACGCTAATTGCAGGAGGCATTGACCAAACATGAACTATTAATACACCAGCGTCCAAGGAGCGACTGAAAATTATATCTTGATATTTAGAATATTACATAATAAATTAAACAATTGCATATAGGATAATACCCTATTACTACTTAGTTTTCTTAATATTATTAATACAAAAGCTAATTTTTTCAGACCACATGTCAATGGGCGCATTAGGCGACAGTTTCTTCGAATATCTATTAAAGGCGTGGATTCAATCGAATAAAGAAGACAACGAAGCTAGACAAATGTATGATGACGCCATGCAAGCTGTTATACAACACATGTTATTCACGTCCAAAGGAGGCCTTACATATTTCGCCGAGCTAAAATTCGACAGACCAGAACATAAGATGGACCATCTTGGTTGCTTCTCAGGTATAATTTTAATTTTCCTTCTAATATATAATTACAAATTTAGCGCGTTCATCATATTGTTTCAGGTGGATTACTCGCGTTAGGAGCCCAAACGTTGAAAAACGAAGTATCTAGTAAATACATGGATGTCGCTAAAAAAATAACGGAAACCTGTCACGAATCGTATCACAGATCCAATACAAAATTAGGACCAGAGTCGTTCCGGTTCTCGGATGGTATCGAGGCGAGAGCCATGAAAAGTACAGAAAAATACTACATCTTAAGGCCTGAAGTTATAGAATCTTATTTCTACTTATACAGACTGACTAAAGATAATAAATATAGAGAATGGGGCTGGGAAGCTGTGCAGGTACATTTAATTTTTTCAATAATGCTGTAAATATTCAATGCGACATTTATAATATTGCATAACTGACACAATAATTTACATATTTTAGGCATTAGAAAAGCATTGTCGCGTGCCTGGAGGATATACAGGTATCAAGAACGTCTATTTAGATGAACCAGTACAAGATGATGTACAACAAAGTTTCTTTTTAGCAGAAACCCTTAAGGTACCTCTTTAATAATATTTTTCAACCCTAAGATATATAAACCGGGTCTATTAGGCCCGTAGTAATGTTTGATTAAAATTTGTATTAAGTATTTTTAAAACATTCCAGTCTTTGTATGGTCTACACGGGTATTCAACTGTTTCTCAGATCAAATCATTTTTATCTGTATTTTTAAATTTGAAAATAATTTTTTATCATCACTACCCTGCATTTACATAAACCGGGCTCCTGCGAAGCCCACAAGCTTTTTTTATTGTATTAGCATATTTCAGCTTATTACTAGTGTATTGTGAAACAGTTTGAAGTAAACGAATCTGCATTTTATACAAGCATTGTATTACAGGATGTATAAATACCCTTGCGGCATACTTTGTCATTCAGTTTAATCGTAAGATGCATTGAGAAAGTTGTATTACAAAAGCAATAATGGCATCGAAAAAGTGTGTACAAAGTGTAAGGTTTGGTAATTCGAAGTTCGAGGAAACGTTGTTGCAATGGGTGCAATGATCCACCTACTGGAGAAAGTGATGTTTTAGACTATGACATAATGGGCAGTGATTTCGAAGCATATTGCGATGAGTTCTCTGGATCTAACTAGTTAGTCATTTAGTTTAGGTTGATGGTGTAGGTTCCCCACATGAGATTCTGAGATTTGAAATAGTTCAAACTTTTGTACGTACTTTCATAATTCTGGCAGTGCCTTTTGAGAAAAAAATATTGCTCTTGTTGGTACACTACGTCAAAATAAACGAGATATTCCAAAGAAGATGAAATAAACTATCGAAAAATAGTTTAGTCATGCACACGGAAACTGCATTATATGCGCACATATGTTTCCCAAATTCGACGAAAATATTCAGAACTTTTATTAAAATATGCAAAAATATGTAAAGTTTAAGTGATAGTTACACAACTAAATTACAGATACTGCAGCTCTTTGAAGAAAACAACGATGTCCTAATTTTCATTTCAGATGAAGCCGACTTTCATTTATCCGGGGAAGTTAACGAGCAAAACTGTTGATACTGAGCAGAGACAAATTTAAGGCAGCTCCACAAACGCCCGCTGCACTTACAATTAGTTACAAATGGTGTGCGAGGTCGCGTCGCTGTCATCAGTCTCTATTTTTTTGAAGATGGTGGGCGTACGGTGACAGTTAATGCTGAACGGTACACCGAAATGATCAGAAACTTTTTTCCTAAGAGAGTTATGTAGGAGGAGACTAAACACGAACGAAATTTGGTTCCAACAAGATGGAGCTGCAGCCCATACTGCGAGAATATCCATCAACTTGCTTCGCGTACCTTCCTAATTCACATAATTTCCCGGTTTGGAGGTACGCCTTGGGCTCCGCGTTCTCCAGACCTCAGCATGTGCGACTTTTTCCTCTGATGTTACTTAAAATCTCACGTTTATGTGGATAAACCCCGTACATTAGAGGAACTTAAGGATTCATCGTCAGATTCAACTGATTAATCAGCAAACATTGACGAGAGTGTGGGAGAACTTCAAAGGCAGAGTGGCACAGTGCATCGACGAAGACGGTCATCATCTCTCAGACATTATTTTTCCAACATAACTTCAATGGCATACATTTCACTACATTTTTATGTCTATAAATAATTTTTCACTTCAAAATGAACTATATACCATTATTTTTAACCTGTTCTTTATTTTATCTTTGAAATAATTTTATATTTGTTGACATCATTTATATACATGAATAGGGTGATACTAAATATATGCGACAAATTTTATGGGCTGATTCCTAGGGTTATGATCATAAAAGTTCATATGAATGTGTGTATTGAACGGCTTAGTTTAAAATCGCACTAAATCCTCAGTTTTTGGCTCAAGTATTCTAAATCGACGAGGCTAATTTCTCCAAATATGCTATTATTAATTTTCATAATAATTACACATGGGCCGAAGAAACCCCACACGAAACATTGGAAACCCGTCATCAACATCAATTCTCTGTTAATGCGTGGGACGGAATTGTTGGAGATTACTTAATAGGTCCATATTCTTTCTTAAAGAGGAGCTACCACTACTATTGGAAGAAGTCCCATTGCAATTAAGATTAACGAATGTATTTTATGCACGATGATGTCAAGCACATTTCAGTTTAATCGATCGTGTGTTTTTAGACGGTGCGTATCTAAATCGGTGGATAGGCGAGGAGGTCCACAACTGTGGCCTCCGCGATCTCCAGACTTGAATTCTCTAGATTTTTTTTCTCTGGGGCCACCTTAAATCACTAGTTTATACGACATCCATTTAAAATGTTGATAAACTGAGAAATTGTATTGTTGCAGCATTTGAGACAATTCGAAATACCCCTGGTATTCTTGAATGCATTTACTAATCAATGCAACGGAGGATAGAAACTTGCATTGCAGTTGAAGGCGGTCATTTCCAAGAATTTTATAAGTTAATTTTGTTGTATTAGTAGGTTTGATTGTAAGAAGTTTTAATTTACTATTAAACATCCCGTAACTTTAAAACTAAGCCATTTAAGACATACATTCATATGAGCTTTTATGATCATAATAACCCTAGGAATCAGCTCATAAAATTTGTCGCATATATTTAAAACCACCCTGTATATTAACTAATAAGTAGGTACTCGCATGTTATACGAGTGCGTATTTACTAATAAAGAACATAAAATATAAAAAATTAACTAAATATTGGTGGGTAAAAACTGGCCTACGCGCATTCTGAAGGGTTAACGATCTGTTAATATTCTTATCTCAGATAATTTTTATCAGCAATAAATAATATTAATTAAAGCACATATGTGTAGCTTAAACCCTTAAACCGAAACACCGGTCTCTGTGACCTTTAGTGCTATATTAGCTTAAAGTGTGGCAACCCTGTTTTACCTGCGCGTCTCCCCTCCCGAATATACTATCACCAACTACTTTACTACGTAATACAGTTGGTATCGTTTAGTAGTTGTCAGTTTGTGTTAGAGTACATGTCATTTTTTGAAAAGGTTTCGGTCTCACAGACCGGGTGTTTCACATTACGCCAAGGATTATACAGGTATGTAGTACCGGATGTTTCGTATTCTGTACTATAAAAAAAGACTTGAAATGCTTTTACTATAAGAGGCGTTCTTACTTCTTTAGACTTGTATCATGGATATTCCTTCTACAAGTAGTGGAAATGTTTCAAAACGTCCACGAAAAGAGAGAGTCCGCTTTCTGGATAAACATTTTGAAGAAAGACTTATGGAGTGGTATTTAGAAAGTGAAGGTGAGGTTGACGAAGGCGAGGAGATTGACGACTCAGATATGGATCCTGACTATGTACTAAGTGATGAGGAGCAGACTACACAAGAAAGAGATGTAGAAAACGACAATGGAAGTATGAGTAGTGACTCAGAAGATGATCTTTTAAGCGCTGAACAGGAAATTATTGTTGAAGAAAACAATATTCAATGCAATCAAGAAAGGAAGGGAGAAGCGCAGTTTTTTATTGGGAAAAAAAATAAGAAAGAGTTTAAATGGCTAAAAACGGTAAGTTCTACCATTCGAAAAACAGCAAAACATAATATTATACGACAATTACCTGGACTCACCCGTAAAGCTACCCAGTTGGAAAGTGTTGATAAATCGAAATTTGGAAGTGTTTATTTGACACACAAATGATTGATAAAATTGTCCTTTATACCAATTCGAAACTAATTTCAGTTAACAATAAATTAAAACCTGAAAGTAATATGTCAAATTACCGAAACACTGATTCTGTAGAAATACAAGCTTTTATCGGGTTACTAATGCTAACTGCAATTTTTAAATCTGGCCATGAAAATATGAAGTCGCTCTTCACAAAAGATTTGACAGGGAGGCCTATCTTTAGAGCAAATATGTCCGTTAAGCGTTTCGAAGTCTTAGCGACTTGCCTCAGGTTTGATGATTCCACAACTCGTGATGAAAGAAAAAAGAACGACCGTGCCGCTGCTATTTCCGAAATATTCAATTCGTTCATACAAAGCTCTCAAGAAATGTACTGCGTTAGTAGTAATGTGACAGTGGACGAAATGCTTCTGCCTTTCAGAGGAAAATGTGGGTTTCGTATGTATAAGCCAAAGAAACCAGCGAGATATGGCATAAAAATTCAATGGTTAGCTGACTCTGCTACTTCTTACCTTTTAACGCCTATATTTACACAGGAAGAGGCAGTGATGGAATTGGACTCTCCGAAGAAGAACGTAAACTGTCGAAACCCACACAATCAACTATACGCTTGTGCAAACCACTTGAAGGATCGAACCGAAACGTTACGGGCGACAACTGGTTTAGTTCGTTAGAGTTAGTAGAAGAACTTAGAAAAAGATCTCTGACATACGTAGGTACTATGAAACAAAACAAGACTGTTATACCACCAGAGTTTAAAGCAAAAAAATCCAAGCCAGTCGGGTCAGCACTTTATGGATTCGCTTCCGATATGCCGGTAACATTGCTGTCAATTGTGCCAAAAACTAATAAAGCAGTTGTGCTTATATCATCTATGCATGACAAGCCTGAAACAGATTCTGATAAAAATAAACCAGAGATTGTCTGTTACTATAATAAAACAAAAAGTGGTGTAGACCTTCTGGACATGAAAAGTGCTTTGTATTCATCCAATGGGAGAACAAGAAGATGGCCATTAGCAAAATTTTATACTCTAGTAAATGTAAGCTGTGTCAACAGTTTCATTCTGTATTTGTGTTATTCTCAAAATCCTCCAATAAAACTCCATTTAAACTCTTTCTTATTTTTTTTCCCAATAAAAAACTGCGCTTCTCCCTTCCTTTCTTGATTGCATTGAATATTGTTTTCTTCAACAATAATTTCCTGTTCAGCGCTTAAAAGATCATCTTCTGAGTCACTACTCATACTTCCATTGTCGTTTTCTACATCTCTTTCTTGTGTAGTCTGCTCCTCATCACTTAGTACATAGTCAGGATCCATATCTGAGTCGTCAATCTCCTCGCCTTCGTCAACCTCACCTTCACTTTCTAAATACCACTCCATAAGTCTTTCTTCAAAATGTTTATCCAGAAAGCGGACTCTCTCTTTTCGTGGACGTTTTGAAACATTTCCACTACTTGTAGAAGGAATATCCATGATACAAGTCTAAAGAAGTAAGAACGCCTCTTATAGTAAAAGCATTTCAAGTCTTTTTTTATAGTACATTTTTTATTAAAAGTTTGGCTATGTCACTCTTGGAATCGCATCTTCAAAGACGATTAGCAATTCCAAACCTTCCTAGAGATCACAAGTCACTAATAGGTCAAATAATTCCTGAGGAACTGCAAAATACGACTGACGAAGTTCCATGCGACAAACTTCAGAAACGCAAAACTTGTTCTAACTGCCCACCTCGTAAGGAGAGGAAAACGTCCTACAAATGCATAAAATGTAATCATGCTATTTGTTTAGAGTGTAGCAGAAAAGTGTGCATTAGCTGTGCCACCAAAGAACTTTAACTTGTTTCAGCAGATTAAACTTTATATTTTGTAATGTTTAAATTACTCTATTTGTTTAAGTAAATAAACGTTAAATTTGTTTAGATTTAAATTTACTGCAAAAAGAATATAGTTTTTCTGAAAAATATGGAAATATATACATATACTTAGAACATTTTAGCGACCGGTCTGTGTGACCGGATATTTCTCATTACATACTATATAACTATGTTTCGGTTTAAGGGTTAAATTGCAATATTTAGTTTTATTGAAATTACATTTAGCGGTTTATTTTCATTATAATGTTTTCTTAAATTTTATTATGTTATGTATTTTAATATATTTTTTCAATGTTTCAGTATTTATATCTTCTATTCTCTGACGATAGTCTGTTATCACTAGACGATTGGGTATTTAATACAGAAGCGCACGTCCTACCTATAAAAGGCGTCAATCCATACTATAGAGAGGCATGAGTGTAAATATTAGTGTGTATATTCAAAAAATAAAAAAAAAAAACAGAAAAGTTTTGTTAGGACATGTTATTCCAGACTGATTGACTTTTTTCCATTAAAAGAATTATTTATTAAATAGAATAATATATAAATAATACAATTAAATAGAAATAAATAATTGATTAAGAACTTTTATAGTATGCGTGTTGAATAAGGTGCTGTAATTATTCAGTGAAATCAGTGCATATTGTACATAATTATTATTATTACTTTGTAGATAAATAAATGAATTTTTGTTACTGCTTAACTTGTTTAAACATGACCACAAGTGTTCAATTATACCTAAATTTGATTCTTCTAAGACTTAACAAAATGGTGTTTAACAAGAGCCTAAAGAAGTTTCTTTGTAACAAATACTGTACACAACTTTCATATTTTTTTAAAAAGCGGGAAAAAAATGTCTTATATTTACTGGCAACACCTTAGATTAAAAAAAATTAATATCTATTTAATACAAGTGAAAATTTGTATGGCGCCAAAAATTGTTAATGTAGTGTTATAAATGTAATTTTACTGAAATTATTTTGAAAATAAATACAATTTTTTAGTACCTATATTCAAATTCGCGGGTGTTTTGTTGATAAAGGTTAGGCGTGATTTTTTTTATTATCAAACTAGTTAAACCCAATAATTCTTTACTATTGCTGGATTTGAGTATATACGAGTTTGTATAGGTTAAATGAACATAATTGAAAGTTTGATATCAATTATTGTATTTAACTAAAATTAGATATTTACATATTACGGAACTTCACAAAATAACCCTTCAGTTTATAAAAGTAAAAATGCGAATAAATACAATTGTCAAAACAACAGCACTCGTGCTTACTTCTACGCATGCGTGGCGGCATTTCTTACCTCGTGAACTTGTGAGTTACAGTGACGTTATACATTACAGCGGGGACAAGTTACCGTTAGCAGCCATGTTGTGAATTTAATGTAAAATATTAATTTAAACAATATTCGGTGTATAAAATAAAAGTTGTATAGTCGATAAATATTTGACTATTATCAGTATATTAAGTATCTAAGCATTTGATATAAATAGGACTTTATTATTTTAGAAAATTTAGTAAAAAAGAAACACGTTGAAAAATAATATAATATAATAATATAATATAATAATATAAAACAATAATTTTACGTATTTATAATGTTTAAATTTACAAATATGTATACATAAACCTTTAATCAAACTAGATATATAATAGAAAACATCACTTCTTCAGTTAATTGGCATCTGAAAATAAATCCATTCATTGGCGAATCCATGTCGAATCAGTTAAATAATTCCAACCAAACACTGCAGCCCTAATCGACCCGTCGAAGACTTAACCTTTATCAATATTTCGGTGATGTATTTTTTTCCTCATTATATTGAGAAAATATTAAATATTAGATTAAATTGATATTGCTTCAAAGTATTCTAAAAAACAATCCAATGTGTAGCAGCTGATTTGCTAGCATATGCATTTGTAAGTTTTTTTTATTTTTTCTTTCCTTTAATTTTTTAAATAAATTTTTACGCATATTTTTGGCCATGTAAAAAGTGCTCAGTTAATTACTTGGAACTAAATAACGTAAAATTTTGAAAGATTTATTACATTAGCATAATACTCACGAAATATTCTTTCCATTTGTAGAAATACTATGTGAGCCAAAAAGACTGAAATAGTTGGTAATACTTTTCTAATGCGTTTTTAATTTTAAGATTTAATTCAGGCAGAATGACACTAATTTATGAACACCAATGCGAATGTTTTATAAAAGTCACAGTGAAGTAGTTGTCAGATCTCCACCAACTTTAGCACTAAAATCAATGCTACCAACTATTTCAGTGAAGTAGTTGTCAGATCCCCACCAACTTTACCACTAAAATCAATGGTACCAACTATTTCAGCCTTTTTGTCTCACATAGTACATTAAAAGTATTCATATTACAAAAAATAACATTTTTTCTTTGAAGCATTTAATGCGCGAATACTTTGCAAATTGTTTTTGATCCCACTGATGTTAATTAAGCATTCCTTACATGTTCTTTGAAGTGCGCTTTATACTTACGTTATTAAATAATCGCTAACATTATACAATGAGTTCATTTCACTATTACTTAGTTCAGCAACATCTTCTGTAGTAGTTGACAACACTACTGGATCATAAATTTTCTTTTCACACTTTTGGTTAAGAAAATCTGAAATAAATTCTCGTTCATCGTTGTTATTGTTGTAGGTTCCTTTTGACACAATTTTTATACATCGAGACAAGCAAATAAGTTTTAAGTTATTTTTAAATTGCAATGCTGTTGGTACAAGTTGTTTAGCAAGTACAACACTAAATAAATTCTCTAGAAAATCTTTTGTGAATCTTGACGTCAAGAGGAAATCATATTTCCTGGTACCCAAAAATTCATGTTGCAAATACATACATATAATATAGATTGTGTCGTAACAAGCATGTTTGGGATAGTTTCCAAATGGACTTATATCATACAGTCATTGTTGCAAATATTGTCATAAAATCTTGCAGAAATGTGATTGATTCTTCATGCACACGTTTTAAATTTGCCTAAAGCTAGAGTTGGATGACGAGATGCCATGAGCATAAACCACTTTTCTACGGTATCAAAAAACCAAGCAGTAGTTAAGTATTGCTTTCCTAAATTTTCATATGTTTCATAATGAACCCTTTCTCAGAAGAATAAGAACAACCAACTGCAGCACGTCCAGGCATTGTAGTTTTTAAAATGAGGTTATTAAATTCAAATACTATTTATATAATTTATACCTAACTCAATTATTACATTAAGTTTATTGTTGCTTAACTTAACGATAAACACTAAACCTAAATACTAAATAAAGCTAATATATATTAAGGAAATAAAATTATAAACTACAAGTAACGATAACTTGTGACTCGACAAATAATTAATAACACTTTTTGAACTTTCGTGAACATTATTATCATAAGAAATATTATTGATTCAGTGACTTGGTTACATAGAAACACATTGAAATCTCAAGAAGACCAATAGAAAATAAGACCACGTCTTGTCCCCACTGTTATGTATCCAGTCACTGTAGAAGTACTGCCTCGTTGCGCCATCTACATTTAAATAACAACACTGCTACTATTGATATTATATTATTAGGCCGCTAACTTTCTTTCTACTGGTTAGATCGAGGATTTCAATAGCTTTAAATTTCCAGACAACGCGAATCATTTTGAAAAAAAATGCGCGTAAATCGGTCCAGTAGTATTTTGATCTATAACGGACACACATACGAACATTGCATTTATATGTATAGATTATCAAATATAGCATATTCTAATAAATACGGGTTTTATTTCTAAAATTAAATAAGAAATATAAATTTTGTGAAAATTTTCTTATTTAATTTTACAAGTAATCTCATCAGTTAATTATTGGTTTTATTTTTAATTTTGTTTTCACTTTTTAATTAAATATAAATCTTTATGTTAATATTCATTATTTGGACAATGAGTTCTGCATTGAATTGTTTTAAAGTAGTCTTATGTATTGTAATCTTGCCCAAAATTAAACTTTAACCTTCGTAATAAAGGTAATTTTAATTGTAATCCATATTAAATTATTTCCAAATAAACCAAAAACTTCCTAGGTTCTTTATAAACACCATTCAGTTTATCTTTTGTATCGCACTTACATCCACCACCAATTACAAGTTGAACAGGGACCATGATAATTTTTCAATTGTACAAATCCCTTATTATTTTTTGTAATTAAAATGTTCTTTTTGTTACGTTCCCGTAAAACGTGCATTTGTGTAGATCATGTATTTAAACTTTGTGATAAATTATATATTTTATAACATGTAATTGTGCGATTACTGTAGATATTCTTTAAGCCTTTACTGTAGGGATTAATTCTTTTTAATAGCTAAGTTTAAAGTAAGAAAGTAAAATTGGCACGCGTTTCTATGATTAGGTAATATTAAGTGATAGAAATCAACACCTTGAATTTATTTCATATTCTTAAAATTATAAGGAATAATTTACATTTCAATTAGAATATCTACAGTAAATTGGTGTGGTAAAAAAACAACTATATATGTATATAGAGAAAATGTTGATTTGTGTGTGGAAGTGGTGTATTGGTATAGATATTTAGTTACCTAGTATATGTTTATTACTCTGTACAATATTTAATGATATAGCTATATATTTTTATAATATAGATTTGGTCTTAACTATTCCTTTAATATAAAGAAAAACCTATAGATAAACTATGCAATAATTTATCCTTTATTTCTGTTAACAATACTATCTATTGTCGTCATGATTGACCTGCAAAATCTGAGGTGATAATATGAATGAAAACAGAGTAGTTACGTGGAACTATTCATAAGTTATTTTTGTGAATAGTTCCACATTTCGTAGGAAAGTATATTACTGGAAATATTTCGAAAATGTACAGATCAAAATGGCCAAGTCCTCTTTTTTTTAACGTTTTATACTGAACAGAATGAAAGAACCAGTACTTATATTTTATTTACTCAAAAGAACATCTAGTAATAAAGTTTAAAAATTATTGCATGTCACTTAATTTTACTGTTGTTAATTTTTGTAAGTTTTGAACATTGTAGAAAATTGTTTTGTGGATAATTAATGTTAATAAAGTGATTATTTACTTTTATAAATCTGTTTGTGTGAAAAAAATGCATTACTACCTTATACATATAATTGTAATATAAACTTATGAAATCAGACATGCAGAGTATTTTATTGTTTTAAGTGCAATGATTTGCAGTGTTGTCCAGATGTATTTTGAACCGTCCATGCAACAATCATATTATTCATAGTGTAGGAGATTGTCTTCAATAATAGTTGCAGATATAACTTATACTCTACCATTTGAAATTATTCTGCGATTTTTACTGAAATAATTTTCTTTTGAAGTCAATAATGCAAAAAAGAAAGGCCATGAGTGTACGAATATTGTATGTGTATGGACACTCTGTATGTCTGATTATTATATATTAACTTTAGAAATATGAAAATAATTAACTTACTAATGTATATAATATCAATTATATATGCGAGGGATATTTGACAGGAACGTGACTTTTAATTGAAAATCTGTTAACAAAAAATATAGCATATCGATTAGTAACACATCAAGCGTATACAAATATGCATAAACATATCTGTATTTATACATATGAACAATCTCAGACATATGTGTTACAATCTAAACGATGTCATTAGTGCGGGTTGGCGAAGTGAACGTCCAAAAGTAGGCTTTTGCAAGTAATAACAATTTGAACATCGTCAGGTGACAACAGATATATTGTGACATCTGAATTACAAAGAGACTCGGCGATAAAAACGGTTTCCTCTCAAATGGCTATGCCATTATAAAAAGGAATACACGTATATTAGTGTAGTCTATTAACTGGTGGCCAGATAACTCAATATATTAAAATATATGTATACAGATATATTTATGCATATTCGTATTAATTGAAAAACTGTTGGTATAAACAAAAAGTTTTATTTTTCTACATAACCGCCTCTAAACTTTGTAATTGTAACGGCTAAATTGGTCGAATTATAATTCGAATTGCTGTCCTATCTCCAATATTCGTCTGATCTGTCTTTTTTTGAATTCCTGAACATGAAGACATGACTCGGCGAATGGAGATTCGCAACGAACGAGGAGATTATCGCTGAAACAGAAGTCTATTATGCAGGGTTTCAAAGATACTATTGTTTAGAAAATATAAAAAAAAGTTGAAATATATCTAGTCTAGGTGTACAGATAAATGAGCTGGTGCATTATGGTGATCACTTTTTTTAGCCAAAGGTCGCCGATTTTTTCTGTAATTCAGCATTGCCCCAATAAATTATCCTAATACGGTTCTGTGATCATTCGTTCCTATTCCAAACAGTCAATATAGATTATGCCGTGCGAATCCCAAAACAGCATAACCATCAGGCGCGGCTCGTGATAACGTACTGTTGGGGCACGTACAATGATGCTAGTGCTTCGTGTATTCTCGTGTACTAACTAGCGTTTTCTCAGTAAACACCGAAAACACACGAGGCAGTCGCATCATTGTACGTGCCCCTACAATACGTCATCACGAGCCGCGCCTGGTAACCATAACCTTTCCACTTCTGCCTTTTTGGTTTTCATAGGAAGTGATGGATCTATGTTTCGTCCACAGTTATATAACACCACAAAAGCTCATTTGTATTGCCTTTGCCTCAAATAATGCGTTGGAACTATCATTATTATATGGAGGTGACTTAGGCGAGTATGGAGCATAAAACAGCAATTAGAAATATAATTCCACCAATTTAGAGTTTACAATTTCCTATTGCATTATTATGTCGCAACAATACGATCTTGGCTAATCTTTTTTTCAAATAATCAATATAATGGGTTTTTCAATAAGAGTGTAAGATTTGAATTGCCCGCCTTGTTTGATAGTCATAATATCACGTGATTATGATGTGACAGATCGAAAACTGACGAATGGGAGTTAGTAAACATGGAGGATTACACGATAGAACAACGCGTACTGATTGTTAAACATTATTATCAAAATGGTGAAAGTTTGATTGCCACCATTCGTAAAGTGCGTCCAATATTCGGTCAACAGAATGTTCCTAATTCAGCTACAGTGAAAAGAATAATCGACAAATTCGAAGGAACTGGCGCGGTTAATGATGTGAAACCCACAACACGAGCTCGTAGAGGTCGTTCAGAACAAAACATCACGGTAGTTCGCGAGAGTGTGGCTGAAAGTCCAGAGACGTCGATTTGTCATCACTCTTCAGCGTATTCTGACTCAAGATTTGCATCTCCACCCCTGCAATGTCCAATTGACTCAACAACTTCTGCCAACAGACCATGCACAGCAAAGAGAGTTCATTAATTGGATACTTAGAAGTGAATGCCGATTTTTGGGGACAAAATCATTTTCAGTGATGAGGCCCATTTCCACCTCGATGGCTCAGAAAATGCACGAATGATTCATCGGAAAGCAATGCATCCGAAACATGTTACTGTTTGGTAGGCATTGTGGTCTGTAGGAATAATTGGACCGTATTTCTTTGAAGATGCGGAAGGTAATGCAATAACGGTGAATGGCGAACGTTATCGTGATATGACAACGCAGGTTTTTGTGCATCAATTGGAAGATATTGCTCTTGACATGTGGTTTCAGCAGGACGGGGCCACATGTCATGCCGCCCGTGAAACATTCATTGTCTTGCACAAGTTTGCTCCTGGTCGTGTTATTTCCCGATTTTGTGACCAGAATTGGCCGCCACGTCCTTGCGATTTGACACCCTTTGGATTTCTGGCTTTGGGGTGATCTGAAGTCACGGGTTAATGCCGATAAGCCCGCAACCACCGAAGCATTTAATGCCGAAATGAGACGCCCTATCAATGAAATACCGCCACATGTATACGATAATGTTATTGCGAATTTTGTCAAAACAGTACGCGTATGCCAGCAAAGCCATGGCGGTCATTTACAAGATATTTTGTTTCATACATCATTCCCAAATTTATACATTACAAATCAATAAATATTTCAATACTTTACTACAGAAAACCATGTTTTATTCAACCTTAAAATCTTGCGCTCTTATTAAAACATCCTTTAGTTTATTATATAAATCCAAAAATACCGTAGTCATAATCTTTTCGGCAGATCGCATCACTTTTGCATTCTTTAGTGCTCGTTTACTAACGGAATTCCATTGTTTCGACTGTTCTGTTGTAAAACGATGGGTCCATGCTTCGTCCACAATTGTGATGCTATTTAATTTTTAGTTGTTTAACAGTAAACATGCCAGCAATCTTACCGATAACATTTTTTATATCCAAATATTCATGGCAAGATATTTAAAATAGACATTTTTCAACTCCATATCACAGACTTTGTTAATCATTTTCTTGGTAGTCGCTAAACGAAGGATCTGGGTGATCATATGACCACAACGAAATGCATCGAACACCATTCCATGCGAAGAAGAGAGAGAATATCCATGTAAAAAGTAGTATTTTATCAACAAACGAAGTTACTTTTTTCGCAAATTCACTATAAACAACGAGATCGCTTTCGACGCGTGAGAAAAAATAGCTTTATTCGTTATTAAATGTCAAAAACGTATTAATCTTGATGATCCTAGCGCCCTCTATCAAAAAGTCACGGTACCGTCAAATGAACCTCGTACATTTAATAATTTAGTTCTTATCAATTAACATCGATAGGTAAAACTCAAAAAATTGTGGAAAATACTGAAAATGGTGAAGGCTAGTTTAAAGTTTTGTTTTTGTGATAAATCATTTCTATAGATAAATTGATATTAGCTCATTCTTTAAAAAATTAATGCAAAATAAATGTTGGTTGTAATAGTTTAAACTTCAATGGCATATTTCTAGAAATTATAATATAATTTTATTGGATATAATAGAATTTAAACAATTAAATTAAATCTTGATGCAGAACTAATGATTTTAACATATTGAAGTCAAGAACTGATATTTTCCTGTTTTAAGGAAGCTATGTTCGCCATCACGAACGACTGGATACAATTCGCAGAAGCACATCTCGCATACACCGCAAACAAAACACGATATATGTAATTTGATTTGTTGAACAACACCGGCCTCAACCCACGAGCAATGTCTTGAAGACACCAAGACACCTTAACAAACGTCAAAAAAAGCCCAAGCTCATATTATTTAAGTTACGATGAGAAATAGAAATACCTTCTGAAAATGGGTGTCGAAAGCTTGAGACAAAACAGATTCACATATGGATCATTTCCTAAAGCCCAAACAACGCATATTCCTTTATAAAGTTTAAACGACATCGTAGCTTTATAATTGGATTTAACTTATTTAATCAAGTGTTCTGGAATTAAATATTGGAAGAATATATTTGATTGTGAATATAATAAAATAAAATGAAACAATAACTTTGTTATACCACTTTATTCACATGTAATAGTGACCGCGGTTTCGACATACAATGTCATTATCAAACTGCAAAAGTTACAGGCCTACATAGATCTTATAAATGACACAAAAATATATGGGGGTGGTTTATGATGTTATTTAAAATTACTACTATATACTTAACTATTATATACAACATTGGAAAAGAGGTGTATATATAAGATCCAACTGGTCGTTAAGAACAATATCTATTGTGTTGTTTCCGCTTTTAAAAATTTCAAGTGACTCAAAAAGATTTAATTTACGACCTTTCTCGGCCAAATGCAATATTTTATGATGACCAAATGTATGCCTTTCTGTAATAAGATGGTTTGCGAATGTTGAATCTGTCTTCTTTAGTTTATATGACCTCATGTGTTCTTTTACCCGTATAATAAAACTTCGTCCAGTCTGACCTATATATACACTTTTACAATCATTACAATATAATTTGTACACTCCTGATTTATTATTGATATCTGTTTTAGGTTTTGCGTTAAAAATGAAATGACTTGTTTTTACATATGGTTTGTAAGCTATACTAACATTACTATTATTTTTTATATTTAACGCAAAACCTAAAACAGATATCAATAATAAATCAGGAGTGTACAAATTATATTGTAATGATTGTAAAAGTGTATATATAGGTCAGACTGGTCGAAGTTTTATTATTCGGGTAAAAGAACACATGAGGTCATATAAACTAAAGAAGACAGATTCAACATTCGCAAACCATCTTATTACAGAAAGGCATACATTTGGTCATCATAAAATATTGCATTTGGCCGAGAAAGGTCGTAAATTAAATCTTTTTAGTCACTTGAAATTTTTAAAAGCGGAAACAACACAATAGATATTGTTCTTAACGACCAGTTGGATCTTATATATACACCTCTTTTCCAATGTTGTATATAATAGTTAAGTATATAGTAGTAATTTTAAATAACATCATAAACCACCCCCATATATTTTTGTGTCATTTATAAGATCTATGTAGGCCTGTAACTTTTGCAGTTTGATAATGACATTGTATGTCGAAATCGCGGTCACTATTACATGCGAATAAAGTGGTATAACAAAGTTATTGTTTTATTTTATTTTATTATTTTCAAAATGAATTACCACAAAGTTACGGCTACCAGTATTAATTTTCTTAAACAAACCAGTGATTGTGAATATATTTTGCAAAATACCTAAATTTTACTGAAACTGTTTTTAAAATTTTAGGTTCTCTCAAAAGAGGTAGTCACTATACTGGTGTCCTTAAATTAAAAAGAGAACATATGAAAAATATAAAGATGTAATTATATAGAATATAAATTCGAAATATTTTCCCAAAATTCCCTTTAAGCGAGAAAAAAAATTACATATTTAAAAATTTTTGTCATGCCACTGTGCAATCAATAATCAATATAAAAGACGATAGGTATCTTAAAGTTGACCGACAATAACAAAAAGAATAGTTTTGTTATTGTCCATCTCATCCAGTGTATGAGGTTGGGTATGTGAGGTATTTATTATTTATACACATTCTGAATATTTTGAATTGATAGGCGTCACGTAATACAATTTTCAAAGTGTTGATTCACAATATTTTAGATTTATGTTGTATAGAATTACATCATTTCATTTATCATACGTTGTCTCTGTATTTCAAGGACAACTGTATAATAATTCAGAATTGCACTAAGAAAATAAATGAAGTTTTAATTAAATACATTCTAATAAAATATGTGCATAGACAATTTCCCTTTTATTTAACAAATTAATTTTTTTGTTAAACTGCTACATATATTCATATTTTTTTAAGAAAGATATATTCTCATTTTGATGGGAACTTATACTCTATTACAAAAAAATCTAGAACTTTTAGATAAAATTACCTATATGCATTTATGTAAGTTCTTTCACTATCAAACATTTGACCATCCAATGTATTTCGTAAACTCTTGAAGGAATAAAGATGCAATTGAACTGGATCTGGAAAGTAAGCAAAATGAGAATTAAGCACAATAATCCTGAAAACTTCTTTCACTATATGAAGACACACAAGACACACATGTAGTAAAATAACAATGTGTACATAATAGTACTGATTCACTGACAAACTACCAGCTGATTCAAATAATTGGATGCTTCAAGTTAAAATGACAATAATTTATTAGCTATATATACCTAACTATGAATCACTTTAATAATAAGTATAATTTATAAACATTAAGTCCAATACCATTGCAGCGCTTTTATAATACTAAAATAAAGAAAAAGCTTGAAGACCAACATCCTACAAGTCAGGTTTTTTTCCAGTTTTGGCTATACTATTTGCGAAATTATTTTTGAAAAAATGAAACCAATAATTGAGATCAAGAAGTTGATGTCGAACCTTGAATTCGATATGAAATTATAAAGCAAATCCATGATAGTCAAGAAAATTTATAACATGTTCGAATAAAAAATATAGTTCTGCAGCTTTTACAGACTTTAGTGAAGCTTTTATAAACTGCTTTATAAATTGAAATAAATAGTTCCACACCAGTTTTTTGTAGTGCTAAATCATTAAGCTTAAACCTAATTAAGCAATTTGACAAATACATTGGAGCCAACATAGGTATACAATGAATGTATGGGGTCCGATCTTTTATACTTTATTCATTGGTGATTTGTCGACAACTAAGACATCTGAAGTTGGAATGTTTGTGGTTTACCTAGTACTATTAACTGTAAATAAAAATTCAGTAATCGTTCAAATAAGTAAAAAGTAACTTTGATTAAATTCAAGGATCGATGAGAATAAATGGTAAATCAAGGCCAATGAAATAAAATTTGTCCACTCAACATTTAGTCTTGGAAAAGGCCATTGCACAATATCATTAAATGTAAAAAGAAATTAGTATAGACAAATTATGTTAAAATATCTTCAAATTCACTTTGATAGATATCTTAGCAGCCAAAAGCACATATTTTGAAATAGAAAACTATAGTCTCTCAAATTTCTCAAATGCAATATGGAACTTACTTATTGTTAGTAAGCTTCATTATGAATTCTTCTCGTCCAGTAAACCACTGAAATAAACATTATAAACACGTTGTTTGCGCACAAACAGCCTTCAGATTCTTCTACTATATATAGCAAGCGCCAATTAAGTTGGCGCGAGGAGGGGTTACGCACAAGCCTTTTTTAAAAACGTCCACCCCCCACTACTCAAGTAATTGTCAGAATACATTTGTCATTGACGTTTGACGGAACATAATGTCTTTGCTAAGGGATCATAAAGTGTTACACGCTCAGAACTTACCCCTCCTCGCGCCAACTTAATTGGCGTTTGCTATACCTCTAGAAAAACCCTTGTATATATCCGTTTTCACTGAATGTAAAGGCTTGATTTGCAATTTGTCTTGTGTATACTCCAAGATGTCATTATTTACAAACGAACGTTTAAGTGTTCACATTGCAATATTTAGAATACAAATTCTTTAATATTTACTTTAACAATAATAAAATAACAATACTTACATAGGTTATGTTTTGATTTATGAAATATCATTATTAAGGACGCCCTTTTAGGAGCAAATGCAGTGTCGCAGTGGAAGGAGATTCGGTTGCACGCGCATCGCACATCTAATATAACAAGTGTTTTTTAAATTCATACTCAAAGTCATTAAATGTACATTGTGACCAACAGTGAACAGTACCACACTACAAATTCTACATAACTTTATTTTGCGTCAATAATAAACACAAGGAACAAGTTTTTAGTTTGAAATTTATTTTTTTTTTTTTGTATTCGGTTTAAATCCATATTCACTAAAAGCAAAACTATGAACCAGCCAAAACACAAATGACAACACAAATACGTTTTGACAGTTAACGTGCAAATATAGTCTGGCTGGTTCACATTATCGCAATTCCAAAGCAATCTTTGAGTATGAGTTTAAAATAGTACATTAAAAAACAAGTTTCATAAGGTACCATTTATGGAACGAGTTTTTATACTATTTTTTCTATTTTGCATTTTTTACATTAATAAATTACATTTACTTAATACAATTTAATACAAGTAAAGATATACGATTACGATACAAGTAAAGATATACGATTTTTTGTTCAGATCCCACTTGACTTCGTATGTTGAACACCCGTTATTTATTTCTGTGTTCCAACATGCCAACATTGAAAAATGAAAAAAAACGTATCGAAATGAAGCTCATTTCGATACTGTTTTGGGTGTCATAATGAGTTCATTTCGAACGCAAAATAGAAAAAAGTACATATAAGTATTGTCAGATGTCCAAATTAAAGCAGGCAACTTAATGCCTTTGCTTTTCTGCTTTCACAATAAGGCGAAATTAGTATAAGTTTCGCCTTATTATGTAGGTATGTGTTTAAAGAGCATAAGCAATAAAACGCAATCAATTACAGATCACAGTGAAAAAATGAGTTGAAAAGGGTCGGCTAATTGGCCTTGGCCATAATTTCTTCACTAGTTTGTAATGAAAAATAGCTTGGAACTTTCGCAATAATGTGAGTAAGCTTGAGTACGGATCTATTATTTGGTATCTCATATTATTATTATTATTGATTTATTTATGTCTTGTGCTTGTTTATTAATGGGCTCGACGTGTTGGGTAATAAACGATATTATTATTATTATGTTGGCAGATCTGACGATTCCAAAAATGATGGCATTCAGTTTTATGAAACTGCGATAAAAAGCAAATAACTTGATGTATACATGTATATATTGGATCTTAAGTTCTACAATATACCGGCTACCCTTGAAATAAAAAGGTAACGTATGAAAAATGGACAGATGTAATTATGTAGAACATAAATCCAAAATATTTTCCCAAAATTCCCTCTCATAAGCGAGACAAAAATATTAAAAAAAAATTTGTCACGCCACTGTGTGACCCACTATATTATACAAAGTATCAGATACGATATCTTAAAGCTGACCGACAATAACAAAACGAATAGTTTTGCTATTGTCGATTTCGCTTTAAGTATTGTCTTCGAATCAGTCAGTTGTCGATCGTTACGTCGAACGTACCTAGTTCGATATGAGTTACACTTACGTATTCAATTAAAGGTAGATTGTTACCAAATAGAACAATAAATGCCTGTAAAGCATACATCTTAGTTTTTGTTTTAATACATCGTCTTTAAAAATTCACATGCAAGTATATATTTTTAACACCTGACTTTCGTACCAGGTTATTGAACCCTTACCATATAAAACTTATACATAATGTTATCTTCCAGCGTTTTTATAAACATAAACATTGCGGCGTGTGTTTGCAGTAGCAGTCTTTTTATACATATTAATATTATATAGTTATTGACTTTACCATATAACAATGTGATAGTTTTTTATAACATCGACAGCTGTTACGTATGTAAACATACGTTGTAACACATGTGTGTGTAACTTCAATAGAGATATTTATTATTTATGCACACATCTAATTTTGAGGTTCGCGTCCGTAATTGTGGATATATATTTTATATAATTACATCTTTCCATTTTTCATACGTTGTCTCTTTATTTCTATAACGTACGTAAGAAAAAATATACAACTCAATGTACTTTGAACTTTTTTATTTTATGTCGTTTAAGCCTTCAGTAGATTTTATACATATTTATATAGTATAAGTACCTACTTAATGAAATTTAACTATTATGTTCATTATACGTTGCTTCTAAGGCGAAAAAATCTATTTACAGCATCTGCGACTTCTTCATTTTCAAACTTCTAATAAAAAATACTAAAATTATTCCAATTATAGGGTGAAAAGATTATTGTAATCACAAAACATTCGTGACTAGCGTGTTTTATATTTCTTATTCATCTAACCGGATATAGTGAACAACTGATTTTAGTAATCAAATAATTCCAGTTTAAAAATGATTAAAACATTCAATAACAAGGGGTATATTCCTATTGCACATCCGCTATATTCCCTTTAACCGTTTAATATAAGATATTTAACAGCTTTCGTCTCAAAGAACAAATATTTAAGAACTGAAAATAAAATGAACAGTTAAATCTAATACATACTGATGATTTTACTAATACAAAGTAATGAGTTTATGAGTACAATTACGTAAATTATACATTTAGAACGATATTAAAAAAAGAAAAGGAATCTGAATTTATTAGAACAAAATGATAACTTAAACAGTTTAATCACATAAGCAAGATATATAATATAACAAAAAAGGACGGGCAGATGCTAAAAGAAATGGAACATCACAGTAACGAAATGTTTAAGGAAAAATCAAGATTTGAGATATCGTGTTAAACTCATACTTTCTTACATACAATACAGTTAAAGAACAATTACTTATCTTTTTTCGTTGCTGTAAAATGTTAACGAATTGGATATACCAAGCCTTTGGGTTGGTGAAAATGTAAAAGAACTGTCGATGGCACAGTTGGTCATCAAGCAATTAAACCTACGGAAAAATATAAATTTCATTGAACTAGACTAGTGCAAGATGAAGAAAATGTAATGACTTAAAGGAAAACAAAGAACAAGAACAAAATATACAATATTACAAAAAAAGACTTCACTCTAACAGTTCGTAGTAGTTGAAATGTGTAAAGATCAATAAAGATCTGAAAATTATGTAATAAATTTCTTTTACACTAGAGCTAAAGGACAACTGCTTCTTATGTTTTTGGTTATGAGGCAGTAAGGAATTGGATATGTCAAGCCTTTAGATCAAAGAATTTAAAAGAACCACCTAAAGAGATCTTTGTCGTTAAGCAATTAAACCTATCAAAAAAGATCAATTTTCTTAGAATCAAAATAATCAAGAGGATTAGTCTAGATATGTGGATATGTACTATATGTAGTCCACTTCTAACAAGTCTGTATTCTTTTTAACACACTAATATAACGTACATTTATAGAACAATACACACTGCGTGCCGTTCGTATGTACTATCAGATATACCGATAGGTCCAACTCGCAACGGGCCATAGGGAACAATATACGTATGGAACGTAATGCGATTTGGCAACGTGTGTACGATGCCTATATTGAGTGACTTTCTTAAAATTTAAATTTATTTTGCAGAATTATTGATTTTTTTACTTTTATCTTTTAGAAAACGTTATTGTTTTTTTATTACTTAAAATTACTTTATATGAAAAATAGTATACCATAAAAGTGTAAACAAAGACAGTATACATTGAAACGAATATTCATTCAATTGTATTGTCATGAAATTGAATTTGTCAATCGTTGTTAAATTTGTTAGAATGAATAGATATTTATATTTATCCGAAAATACTAATACTTAAAGCAAACAAATTCCATTTCTTCCTGCATATTGATTATGCAGCTGATGCTTTCGTAATATGCTCATATTTGTATTATTTCAACTTATACTTCGGTCGATACATATCGACTTCCTTCAAACCAGGAGGAAGCTACAGTTGTAATTAAACTATATTTTCTTTTTTTTTATTACCTACGGATATTCACAATTCCAAAATACGTTACAATGTTGCTTATTTTAGATTGTAATTAGCTGAATGCTGTCGCAAAACTGATCTCTGCATTTTTAAAAATGCCAATAAAATTAACCCCTGCCCTTATTATAATTTTACAAAGGAACAGACACGTACTTCAATTTCTACGAAAAACTAAGCCTACAGTTCATGTATAATACAGTGATAATGAAGACTGGAGCGTTTGTCGACCTACGAAGTTGTACTTTACTTGTTTATTGTTAATAAAAGGCTGATGGAAATATTACGTGAGATTTTGGTATCTGTATTATAATAACATCACGATAATAGTAGAAATACAAATATGAGCATATTACGAAAGCATCAGCTGCATAATCAATATGCAGGAAGAAATGGAATTTGTTTGCTTTAAGTATTAGTATTTTCCGATAAATATAAATATCTATTCATTCTAACAAATTTAACAACGATTGACAAATTCAATTTCATGACAATACAATTGAATTGAATATTCGTTTCAATGTATACTGTCTTTGTTTACACTTTTATGATATACTATTTTTCATATAAAGTAATTTTAAGTAATAAAAAAACAATAACGTTTTCTAAAAGATAAAAGTAAAAAAATCAATAATTCTGCAAAATAAATTTAAATTTTAAGAAAGTCACTCCAATATAGGCATCGTACAGACGTTGCCACATCCCATTACGTTCCATACGTATATTGTTGCCTATGGCCCGTTGCGAGTTGGACCTATCGGTATACTGACCATGACGAATTGTATTATACAATGATAGTCCGTTTGCATCTTACGATTTGTTGGAAGTGTACTACATACCTATATTGAGTTTTTCAATAGGGATATAACGATTTTGTATTTAAATGCAAACGCACCCTTAAATTTTTTTTATGATCTGTCAATATCAAAACGTCATTCAAAGTTTACATTTTTATCATGGTGAAGTTCACGAACGAGTAACGTTTGGAAATGATTAGAAATTACTGGGATGATTATTACGACCGAAAATTGGAGTAAGCGCTCTTAAAGTTACGACAATCGACGAAATTCTGAGTCGGTTGTCGTAACTTTAAGAGGGCTTACTCTAATTTTCGGTCGTAATAATCGTCCCACCGGACAGGCTGTGCTATAGTGGATAAATTCGAGTCAACATATTCGCACCGATCGAAGTACCGAAATATCGGAGCCGTGTCTCAGTTCAAAATGAGCCAAATCAGTCGATTCCACGCCGTTCACAAGAATTGGGAATCTCTCAGTCCACATTGTGGCGAATTTTGCGTAAAGATCTTGGCTTACACTCTTATAAGATCAAATTAACTGTTGATTATTTGAAGCGCTCAAATTTCACCAATTGAGTTTTGCAAAAATTTGAAGAAAATCCTGAATTTCATCGAAAAATCATCTTCAGCGGTTAAGCTCGTTTTTTGCTTAATGGCTTTGTCAATAAGCAAAATATGCGTTATTGGACAGAAAAAACCCACATGTGCTTCAACAGACTTCATTGCATCTACAAAAAGTGCCGCGTGGTGTGGATTTCGTGATTGGACCATATTTTTCGTCGATAAAAATGATCGCCATGTTACGGTCGGTCAGGATTGGATGGACATGACATCGGTGATATATGGTTCCAACGAAATGGTGCCACATACTACATAGCTGGTCAAACAATATCTATTGAAGGGGAAGTTTGGCAATCGTGTAGGTAATCTCGATAAATAAATGGTCCGGTCGAATGGCCACCTCACTCATGCGATTTAACGCCGTTGGATTTCTTGTTATGGGGTCCCGTTAAGTCGTTGGTTTATGCCAACAACCCAACAACGTTAGAGGAGCTCAGGAACAATATCGAACGGGAAATTATCAACGCTCCGGCGGACATGAGTGGAAGAGTGGTGTAAAATTTGCTCCAAAGAATCGATGGGTGCAAACGTACTCGCGATGGTCATATGAGCGATATCGAATTCCATACTTAAATTAAACATGTGTAGTACACCTAGAATAAATTTCAGCCCAATATCTCTATTATTCTGTGTTTTATTTAAATACAAAATCATTATGTCCGTATTAAAAAACCCGCTAGTACATTAGGTATATTTTGGTTAAGTACAATAAGCCAAATGATTAAAGTGTTTAAAGTAATAAACAGTAATAATGGTTTAACTAAAGATCATTAGCAAGTCTGCCTGATTAAATCGGAGACTGCGCTAATGCCGAAAAACTTTATTAAAAATAACCCTGACCACAATATAGCTTTAATCCAGGATACGTATTTCGACAAATAAGTGATCATCATCGGCAGTAGAAAAAAATATTACACTCAGAGCAAAGCACTCGTTTTAATACGGCGGTGGTATACTGATGAGATTTACCGGTGTAAAGTGTGTGTTAGTATTCCGAGTATAATACTTTTTATATTGCTGATGATTACAATTTAGTTGCCACAATCGTATCCTGAATTGAAGCTACATGCTAAGCGTTATTTTTAAATAGCTTTTAAGCAACCTGTTCGTTAAATCTAAATCCATCTTTATACTATAAGTCACTACTAGATTTTCAATTAATGTTAACCTGATTACGATTTATATTAAAAAGACAGTTAACATGTATTAAATTGGCGCGGGTTAATGACGTAAATATTTTGGTATCTAAATATTAAAATTTTAATGTATGTAATGTTTAACTTATGGGTTTTAACTAAATTTAACAATTTTTAGGTATATTTTTGTTAAAACAAATAAACAATGACTACAACTTGTCTTACATCATTTTTAGTATATCCAAACTAGTTATTAAAAATAAAATCGTATATTTATAAAGCTTTTCAAATTAGGCAGTAACAAATCTGTACTTAAACTTGTACATTTTATAGATAGTTAATATAAAATATGACAAAACTGTCTTGAACAGTTCCTATGAGTAATGAAGTCTATTAATTAATTAATAATTAATGAGTATTATGGTTATATAACACATACTACTTAAAGCAATCACAGTTTTATATATAATGTTGTTACATTGTCAACTCATTTTTCCTCAAATTTTATGTAGATAAATAGGTAGATAGTTCAATTACAGTCAACCTAATCAAATCATGAATAAATACGAAAAAGTTTCCGTACTATCGAAATAAGAAATTCATAACTGTTTTATATTTACCTACATTTATTTTTTATTAATATAGTGTACCTACACATAAAAATGTAAGTAATGAAAACAGATTTGTCTTTATTAATTCACCTAAATCAAATATTGTAACACTGAAGGAAATTACAATATGTTCAAATAATCCAAATTTTTATTTGTACGTTTATATGTACCCCTATTAGCAATTTGCTCAAAATTCCATTTATTTGTAGTAAAATGTTTCTGGACATTTATCGGATGCAAAATATTGTATTTGTACCTGGTAGATAATGTTAAATAAATTGATAAGAATCTGAAATGTATTGTTTTTGTTATCTTTACTCTGCTTATTATAATTTTATTAAAATGCAAAATCTGAGATTAATTTTTGACAAGAACTTTAAATTTTATGGCAAAACTCATGACAGGATATTAAAGTATAATGAATGCGCAACCTCTGTAATTGATATATTATTTACAAATGATTTAAAATTACAATGCCTAGTCATTAGTAGTATATTCTTCAACGAGCGTATTATGACAGCTATTATTAACGAGGGTGAAGATTGCCGAGTTAATAATAGCCTATTATACGCGAGTTAAAGACTATACTTTCACTACAGCTACAGGATTAAATAAAAAAGAGAATACGTAGGTACATAACAGTTTAATTTATTTGTTTGCAAATGTTAATTTAAAATTAGAACAATTACTAATATTTATTACTAATAGATGTTGCGTTTGCAATGTCTACAATATCTGGGGGTGTACACATTTCATCACTATCGCTTTCATTAGCGACAAAGCTCATTTTTTAGGAAGAAAGTATGCAAGCAACGTAAGATACTCAGAAAATGTATTTGACGTTTTAAATTTTGACTTGTTTAGCGGTTGCTAGGTAACGCATACTTTATACTGCATCAATGTTGTACTGCCCGTTGAATAATGAAAATACGAGTGATGTGATTCGTCAACAGGCCGTGTATAATGATTCATTACACACAGGGTGAAGAATTGATGCCATTATACAATTGAATAAGTATGCAGAATGAAAATATTATTCAATAGCCGTAGAGAAAAATGCTTCTTCCTCCGATAAAAATGTTTCTTCCTATTACATATCTAGTAGCCCTGCATCACTTAATTTATTTTGGCAGCTGACAGGTAATAACTATTAAGTATCGTTGAATGTAAAATGTACGAGTCGGTTTGGGGAAATTTCAACAAATATCAAAAGATCAATACCGCAATACACAAGAAATACAAAATCGTCAATATGGAGACAATTTAAAAAGTTTTATTCATGTCGTTAATTTATCTTGCCAAAAAACACTCGAGCTTTTCTTTCAATCGGATAAATTTCTTTTTCTATTTTGCGTTCGAAATGAACTCATTATGAAACCCAAAACAGTATCGAAATGAGCTTCATTTCGAAACGCTTTTTTTAATTTTTCAATGTTGGCGTTGTTCGAACACAGAAATAAATATCATTGCAGTCATTTGATTTTAGGAATTTAAGTACATTTGACAGATATGATTTATGTTCGTACTCTACACAAACAACGTATATTGTATGCAATTGACAACAAGATATATTAGTTTCTATGTCACTCATGTTTATATTTTTAAATAAAATATCAAGAAATGTTAACGAAAATTAATAAATAATGTGTAATATAATATACTTCGCGGATAGCAAGATTTAAATTTGACAATGTCAAGTATCAATGTGACCAATACATGCTTTATATAAAAATTAAACTCTGAACTTCCAAATTAAATAATTCCAATTTATTAATGTAAAAAATACAAAATAGAAAAAATAGTATAAAAAACTCGTTTCATAAGGCCTTTTGCCGCACTCGCTCTTTAGAAAACTCGCCGCTATCGCGGCTCGTATTCTAAACTGATCTCGTGCGGCAAAATGGTGCCTTATGAAACTTGTTTTTTAATATACTATTTTGTACTCGCTTATCAAAACCTGTCATTTCACGATTCGATTTGCGTGCGTAAAAAGTCACTTTAAACACGAGTCCGTAAAAGTAAAGTTGGTACTTCCTGGAACTTGATTAATTTAGTGACATTTTAAAATCATAAATCCCTAACCTTAATAATATGCTACCCAGTTCGTTGTTTTTCTATGAAAATAAAAGGAAATGAAATAGAAATTCTTATATTTGGAAGGTATGTAATTCAATGTCAGAACAGCAACAAATATTATTTTTTAAATTTATAGAAAACTAAAAAAAAATTGTCAGAAGTGGGATTCGAACCCACGCCCTCAGAGATGACCAGAACGCTCGAGAACCCGTATAACGGGCAAGGTAAACCCTGAGTCTGGCGTCTTAGACCGCTCGGCCATCCTGACAGATCCTAGTAATATTGTTAAAAATACTTATAAATATAAAAATTTTGAAATTATATTTATATTTTATATAAATATTATTATTGTTTATAGTTCTCGTACAAAAAATATTGTACAAACTTCGTGCGTGAAACATTTCGCGAATTTGTGTCCATAAAGCGCTCGCCTGCGGCTCGCGCTTTAAACTGGTTACTCATTCGCGAAATATGATTTCACGCACTTGGTTCGTAAATAACTATTTTAACTCAATATTTTTCCAATCAGTAATTTCGCTCGAAAAACTTACATTAGAAAAAATCGCTCGACCTTTCGGTCTCGCGATTTTTTCATGTAAGTTTTTCTCGTCAAATTACTGATTGGCAAAATAATTTCGTTACAAAGAGAAATTTGTTCGATAAAAAAAAAGCTCTTGTGTTTTTACTTATGAAAAAAAATTAGCCCTTATGCAGGATTCGAACCCACGTTCATTGGTTTGTCGGACCACGCTTCTACCATTAAGCTATTAAGGGACTAAAGTGCGAATCGTCGGGAAGTGTTAAAGTGCATTAAGAAACAGATATTAATATTGTGCCCGTAGTTGGCAAATTTGTGCAAATCAATTGCATTTTCGCGAACTAATATGAATGAAATAAATGCTTTCTACATATATGACGCTAATTATTCGAATTTTTTACTTTTTTCTATTTTACTATTTCATAATTGCAAGAGTTTAATAAAATAATAGTGCCAGTTCCACTATCGGGAACAATAGTCTATATTATCTTTATTATTGCTATAAATTTTACAGGAAACCTAGATGGAATTAGAGGTAAAAGGTAGTATTGATTAAGAAAATTGTTTTAATATACAACGTGTCCAGGAAAGTTGCAACAAAGGGAAACTTTTTAATGGTCTGTTTCCCAGAAAATTTTATTCTTTATAAAAGCTTTGCTTCACTTAAAATCCATTTACCCGTTAAAATAAATGATAATAAATCATATTAAATAGTAAAAATACAATTATTTTATTAATTGTTCAAAATTTCCGTACCTATTTAATATCGTGTGGGCTAGTCACGTGCGTAAGTGATATTCATTACTAGAGACCACCATTCTTGTTTCCGTCACAGAGGCTACAAAATAGATTACTATGGCAGAACGTTTAACTTTGCAAGAACAGAGTTAATGCTCATATGTGGCGATAATTACAAGACATGCAGCGACGCAGCTGCGACTTTTAACGAAAGGCATCCCAATAAAAACGTTAGTTGGTCTACGGTATCCCGAATTTTGCGGCAATTTAAACAAGCAGGCTCTTTGGAATTTAATTTTAAAAAGGAACATGAGAGACCAGTAAGAAATTTAGATAATTCTTTAAATATTTTACAAAGTGTAATTGAGAATCCTAAATTATCTGAGAAAATGTGCAACTAATTTAGGCTTACGTAAATCATCAGTACATCAAATATTAAAAACATACAAGTTTACTTTATTTAAACCAAGATATGTCCAAACGTTGCAAGAACGAGATTAGAGTTTTCTTTCATGATACAAGGGCAAATAGAAACGGACACAACATTTCCCAAAAAAATATTATTTACCGATGAAGCGACATTCACCACAAATGGTGTAGTTTGTTCGCTGTTGTTGGTGGTCTCAAGAGAATCCACATTTCCAAAAGGAGTGCAAAAAACCAATATTCACGAAAGATAAATGTTTGGTGCGGAATTTTAGAGAGAAGAGTGGTAGGGGGTGCTTTTTTTCAGGAAACTCTAAATGCTGAAAGATATTTAGCATTTTTGACTACTGAATTAAAAGATGAATTTGACAACTTACCTTTACAAACAAGACGTTCTTTGTGGTTTATGCAGGATGGCGCACCTGCACATAGTTCTCATCGAGTGGTGCTGTATTTAAACCAAGAATTTCAAGAAAAATGGATAGAAAGATATTCAATATTTCCATGGCCTCCACGCTCGCCGGATTTAAATCCTTTGGATTATTTTTTATGGGGTTGGTTGAAAAATCAGGTGTATTCAGATAGGCCATTTGATAACCAAGCAGATTTCCAGAATAAGATTAGGGAAGCGGTAACGCATTTAAATAATAATTCCAATTTCCTGAAAAATACCGTCAGGGACTTAAGTAGACGTACAAATTTATGAATTGAACGAGAGGGGCATCATATCGAGTGTGTCAAAAAACACCAATTGACACTAAAACATAATTTTGATTTTGATAACACCAAAGTAATAACACAGAAAAAGAATACAAAAGCTAGGGAGGTCTTAGAAATGATACACATTTTCAAAAACAGCAGAACAATCAACGACAGAAACGAAATTGATGACTTTCTAAACTCTATTACCCACTCATTAAACAATAGATAAAATCAAAAAAACACCCCCCCCCCCCCCACACACACAAACACAAACCAAAAAAAACTTTTTATCAGTTCCCATTTGTAAATACTTTTACTACATACCCCTAAACACGGTCCTGACCAATTTGCTAAATTCCAAAATAGAACAGAAATTAACCTCTCTTAACAAAGCCACAAACACTTACAATATTCCAACCAGTGCGATCGGTTCGTTATAAAATAAGGTCTTGGATGTCCCCGACAACACATGTTACACAGAATGCGTGTTTTTGAAAACCAAAAAAAAAAAAAAACTGTGAGTTTTATTATCATTCATTGTTTCTTACTGTAATTGTAGTTGATTTCAAATTTTCAATTCATTTATACAGATTTAACCACTTTAATTTTGCCTTACTCATTATTAATCTAAGTTTAAATTTTAACTTTAATTGTTAATGTAATTGGTAATTCAGTCTTTAATACAGTTTTAATTCTAATGGTTAATTTAATTGTTAATTCAGTCTCACAAAAGCAAACACAGCTCTCACGTTTTCATTGTAGTAATTCTTGGTTCTAGTTACCTTACTGTATTGTAGTTTAATTCAAATCTTCAATTCATTTATACAGATGTAAGCACTTTAATTGTCCTTACTCATTATTAATCTAATTTTAAATTTTAACTTTAATTGTTAATCTAATTGGTAATTCAGTCTTTAATCTAAGTTTAATTTTAATTGTTAATTTAATTTTCAATTCAATCTCACATAAGCAAACACAGTTCTCATGTTTTCATTGTATTAATTCTTGTTTCTAGTTACTTGAAAAAGACTGAATAATAATAAAAGTCGAAACGTCGTAGAATAAAACAGCAAAATTCAATAAAAGGTCGCTAAACCAATAAAAAGTCTATTATTTTTAATATATATATATATATATATATATATATATATAGTGTGGTGATAAAGGTTGGAACAAAATTCATTAAAGCGTTCTATAATGTTTTTAAGAAAATCGCTCGGATAGGTCAATAATTGTTTATAAAATTCCTATTTGAGGAATTATTTTTTTGAATTACATTGGTTTTTGCACAACGACTTCGTCGTTTTCTTTTAAATGACAACCTTCACTCCTATGCTAATTTTAAAAAAGCAGAGAATACCCTTACTTGATGGTAGTTTAATAGGAGTTAGCGAATTCGCTTATGTCAGTTCAGAACTCTTCGGGAAATGGCTTCGTCACTTCATTGATTATGTAAACCCATTTAAAGAGTCTAAAGTGATCCTCTTATTAGACGGTCATACTACCCACTCAAGTATCCAGAAGCAATACTTTAACAAGAGATAACGGTGTTTTATTTCTTCAACTTCCTGGACACACCACATATAGACTGCAAACTCTTGACGTAGGTGTTTTTAAATCCATGGAGTCAAATTACACTAATGTTGTGACTAAATCGCTATGTAGCAATCCTGGTCAGAATGTCACACAGTTTAAAGTTGTCCAATAACTTACGGAAGCCCATACTCAGGCAGTAACAATAAATAACACAATGAATGGTTTTCGTGCTGCAAGTGTGTGGCCAGTAGATAGAACAGTTTTTCTGATTCTGATTTTGTGGAAAGTGAGAACTTAATTGAATTGGTTGCAAATAAAGAAGTTAAAGAAATAGCAAGAGACGTAGATATCAATTCTAGCGGAAATCTACACGATTCTCAGCCTTCAACCAGTGTATTAATTGTCCTAACCAGTAGAGTAAGCCCATTACCTAAGGCAACAAGAAAAAAACTTGATGCACGTTTACAAAAAGGAGCTCAAAAAAGCAGAAATATTAACGTCAAGTCCATATAAAAATACCCAGAAATAGCAAACGAACGTTAAAGTTTAAAAGAAAATAATAAAAAAGAATCTTCTGACAAAAAGAGAACCTCAGAGAATAGAAATTCAAAACAAAAAAAAAACGATGTTCGAAGAAAAAATTATTTTGTGAAGATCTTTAACAATGCCTATTGAAGTAAATGAGGAGGACTGGTTTTGTTTTCTTTGCGACGAAACTATTGTTGAAGCCATGCTAAATTGTGACTTGTGTAGTCATTGGGCCTACAAACAATATGCAGAAATACAGTCCCAAAAAACCTACATATGTGACATTTGCAAATAATTTGAGTTGTTATTGTTTTTCATATTAATATTTTCTATTCAGCTCTTGTGTCGAACAAAAAAAAATTAATTTATTGATGGTACGATTTAAAATACTAGACCACCAAATCGTACTACTTATAGGGTTCTGAAAATTAGACATAAATCAAAAAATTCGCAGAAAATTTCTAAAATAAAGAGGAATGTTCTTGCTATGACTTGCAATATTCAGTTGCAAACAGTTTCATTTACCTTTCGAGATAAAAAATAAAAACTGAAAAGTGGTACGATTTGCTTTATCCTAGCTGCTATGGCGCGGTTTCGGCGCAATTTAGGTTCTCTGATAATTAGCTATTGAATCGATATAGGTATAATTAACTATAATAAATTAATTAGGTAATAATTGTTAAAGCTACCGTTTTGTATACAACCTCTAGAGTTTTTAACGGCTCTAGTAAAATTACATGTAAATTTACTGAATGACTTGCGTTAAATCACATTCAGATCTCGTGCAAAAATTTTATTAAACTGCTTCGAGGTCGCTTACAAAGATGTATCATTACATTAGTATTTGTCTTATCATATTGTTTGTTGGTTTGATATGTAAATGTATCGCAATAAATATCAAAATCTTCAGGAGATATTCACATGTTTCTTACGTAGGAGATATTCGCTCTGTAATAATAACTCTCTAATAATCGCTCTGTAATTAATAACATGCATATGGAGTACATATACGTAAATATGTTGTGTATTAATATTCGTTCAAGAGGCACTTCTAACAGATGTTTGTCAGCTTTTTATAAAATTATTGGTTATCGACGAGGGCCAGTATCTCATGACTTTCTATTTACGATAAAAAATGTACTGAGAAAGTGATAAACTTGTTTATTCATTGAACATAATACCATTTAAGTTTAAAATAAACGCAATCGTATAAATGTAAACAATAGAATAAATACACTTAATAGAAATGATAGGCTTCCCCTAGCATGTTCGCATGTTTCGAACTATCTTAAACTATACGAATGTACTAAGCGTATGCGTTTTGATACTCTTTGTTACCACAATTATATCTGCCTTAATTCTGCTTGAAAGCCTTGTCCAATTTTTGACGCATAAATGATCCCTTATATTATATTCTTGCAAGGAATACTTTTCGAAAAGGGGACAATATTTATTTCTTACTCTTACAATAGTTTTCCCGTTTTGGCGCTTACGATATAGGCGACACCAGCACGATACAGGATCTGATCTATACGATCCTGCAAAACCAACTATGTTTTGTACAGGACACCTATCCCGGAATGTGTGGATGCATTTCGCTCTTATTGGAGCATGTCAACACAGAGTGTAACGTGTAAAGCAACAAATAATGCAACGTGTCTGGACATGCGCTGCATGTTATAGCTCTCGTTGCAGATATTGCGCGCTGCTGATCCGTCGGTTGTTGGTTTTTCGTACGAACACCAAGGGATTCTCGGTTGCAGTTTAGACGAGCATATGAATAATTGGTCAGTGTGTACATATTGCGCGCACGTGCCACATCGAACTTGTATAAATCTGTCTAGATATACATTATTAAAAATGTCAATATCACCAGAAAACTCATTATCAGAATCATGGAATGAAGAAAAATCCATGTTGCTCATTCAATTATATAAACAGAAGGAACTTTTGGAATCCCTCAAATATAAATTATAAAAAAAAAAAACATAACCTAAAAGCGAACGCGTGGAATGATATCGGCCAACGTATGGGTATGACGGGAGATTTGTAAAAATAAAATGATTAGTCTCTTATCATCTTTCAGGCGCGAAAAAGCCAAAGTAGATTGATTCTCCACCATCTTCGTGGATTTCTATCAGTTGTTAATTCATGTATGTATTAACATATAAGCTCCGCACGCTACGGCTGAATGATGATAATAATAATAATTATAACTTAAGAAATACTCATGTTGCTACAGTGCTCGCGAACCACTAGTGGAAACAACTAGAAACGCGTTGAAAGTAGGTTGCGCGTTCTCAACGTTGCGCTGTATATTTCCAGCCGTCCACGTTGCGTTACAGGTTGCGGCTGCAGTGTGTACAAGGCTTTAGGGAAATGTCGTCACATTTAATTATTAATATAAAATTGAATCAGATTTTTCTAATCTATAAAATGTGGCTTTGTTTAACAAACATTATGGCAACGAAGAAGACAGTGAGAAAACATATACACCAGGCACTGCAGGAGGCAACATTGATAAGTAGAAAGGTTCATTCGACTATCATCCCGCGCTTAATATTTTACGGCGGCGACTGACAAACTATATATACGCACGCCTGTGCTACATTACTCGAATAAACCTCTCTATTCATAAGAGCATAAAATGCAAAATTTGAAATCAAACCCGATGATATTTGCACCAACACAAATTCGGTACATCAGATGGCAAGAATTCTTACAAACGTGTGGTCCAAAATAGAAAAAAAAAACATGATATTTTCAAGTATGAGTTGAATATACACTGAATTTGCTATATGTATTATATGCACTGGTAAATAACGGTGTATAATTGGGGGACTAGCACGTTTGCTCACGCTACTTTGTACATATTGTATCGCGATAACAAATAATTTTCGTTTTTTTTTTGTGTCAGTTGTTTGTCATAAAGTTATTATATTATGATATTTTAAGATGTAAATGTATGCTTATTATATCATTGCCCCTATTTCTTTCTGGTTATTGTATATATTTTGTTTGCCTGTTTCGATCTTGGAAATAACTTTTCTAATTCTCATTTAATAAAGTAACATGTTTTACACAACACTTCGTAGGTTTATTAACTATATATATACAAGTTGTAAGAATGGTGTTGTGTATTGCTACACGTAGACGGTGCTTGATTCATATTTTTCACCGCGTGAGAGAGTCAAATTGTTAAAACTTGGCCGTTTATCGCTTCTCTTGCATCACCTTAATATAGCTTCGACTCTGATGTGCTTTTAAAATGCCTAAACTAGTTCATTAATTATTGGATCACTCTTGCTATGTACTTGACGAATTTACTGATGGTTTCCGAACACGAATGATCAAGTTCTCTACAATACGACGTTTGATATTCACATAACGACATATCCTTCTCGAATGAACACCGGAACGACCATGCCACCTGGCGGGGGTGCTCGTAAAGGTTCCCCTAGATGGTAAGTACCTGTTTTTGTCAAAAGCGCATCTAAGTACTAAGTTACAGCACAAGGATACTTTTCGGACAAACCTCGTACTTCGGCTACTTTGAGATATGATATAAGATTCTAACTTCGTTCTCGTTTTTTTTTAAATTTTCTTTCGTCCTTAATTAACCATCATCATAACCTCCCAGGTGTTACTAAGTTTGAAGCCGTTTTTTTTCCAAATTTTGGATGCTTCTCTATCTTGATGGCTTTTTTAATAATTTTACGAAGACAATGTTTTGAAGAACAAGTTCCTTTCTGCACTGCAACAAAAACGTCCGGGAAAGGCTGCGCGTGTGCTGTTTCACCAAGACAACGCACCCGCACATCGGGCTAACGTTACGCAACAGTTTCTTCGTGAAAACAACTTTGAAGTGATTTCTCATGCTCCCTACTCACCTGACCTGGCTCCTAGTGACTTTTGGCTGTTTCCAACAATGAAAGACACTGTCCGTGGCCGCACATTCACCAGCCGTGTTGCTATTGCTTCAGCGATTTTCCAGTGGTCAAAACAGATTCCTAAAGAAGCCTTCGCCGCGGCCATGGAATCATGGCGTCGACGTTGTGAAAAATGTGTACGTCTGCAGGGAGATTACGTCGAGAAGTAACACCAGTTTCATAGTTTTCGGGTGAGTAGTTAGTTAGAAAAAAAATCGGAGGCCTTTGAACTCGTATTTCTCCGTGTGTTCCCGTGGTGTTCTTTCATCTTTTGTTCTATAGTTCATTCTGTTTGCTCAATGTAGCTCTTTCTGCATTCGTAAACTAATCTTTAGATTGATTTTCCTTTTCTTTTAGTGTAATTTGTTTTTGGTTCTCGAATTGGTTTAGTTATACTAAATCCTGTACATTATTTTTTATTAATATTCTTCTTACATTCTGGATGGTACCAAAGACGTATGGTAGACAAGGGAATCTTTTGGGCGAACCTCCTTCTGATTGCATATTATTCTTGGTGTACTTATCGTTATATATAGTTATATATCAACGGTTCTATATATATTTTTTTTAATGCTTGCTCAACTTGTCCAGTCCAGTAGGTTAATCGTAAGGTCATCGATATTCTTACACATTTCATGTAACCTTAATTTAATCCTTCTATTATAAATGCATTTAATTTAGTGTAAATATCAACATATATGTATTTATATCGTAATAAATGCTTTTCTATAACACTTTCGACATTTGTATTATTAGTTTATCATGTTCCAGTGCACTTTCATCGCAAATAATAAAAACGATGGGGCAATACAAGCCTTCGCCGATAACCAATACTGAATTTTGTACAATGAAAACACAAACACACATCATCTGTTATATAAATGCCTCTTTTTTATCGTGCATCGAATAATTTTGTTAATAGGAAACATGTGAAGATATCGTGAAAATTATGATAATTTATTCTACTAAATTTAGAACATGTCGCAAATCAGATAAGACAAATCCTAACATAATAATACATATACGTATGAACGTATATATGTGGGTCATCTATAGAGATTATAGTATTTGCATGTGAGCTACACGTGATTTAAAGCCAATCGACTGGTAATTTTTATGATAAATTAGGTTCTTCAGTCATGCATTAATTGTTCAATATAACAAATATACAGGGTTAGGCAAAAGTAAGAATCCATTAAAATATCTTTGATATGGCTACGTCGATTTTAATTTCCACAATTAATTAAATGCAAATCGGGGATTCGATGAGTATATTTATATCCGAATCAGACTTCTAGTTTAACCGGAAACGATGTTAACTATTTTATTTTAAATGAAACATCCTGTATATTTTTACGAATTTCAATAGAGCTCTGCTCTGGGAGTTCAACAATAATAAATTTTGGTAACCTTTTGTTCAATAACGACAAAGATATTTAATTAAAACTAATATTTTAAAATGTTTATGTTTAATAAGGCATGGAATTAAAATTCGGTACTTGACTTAAACTGTTAGAATTAACTTTGTAGACGCCCAAATACGGGAGGAGGTAATTTCCTCACCAACCGCCCGGGTCAGATAATCCGTAAGGATTTTCCTCACCAGAACTAAGGGTCGTTCTTAATCTTACAGGTATTTTCCTCACCAATTTGTATTTTAACCTGATAACCAAAAAGTAACATAAAAACAAACTGGACCAAAATAAAACGCTGGGTACATTTAAATATTGTTTATTGTAAGTAAAAGCAGAGTTAATATATACAGTAAGTTGTCATATATGTATGTACAATTTTTAAATTTTATTGTAATGTGAAACACATTTTACAAAATCTTACATTTAAATATTGTTTATTGTAAGTAAAAGCAGAGTTAATATATACAGTAAGTTGTCATATATGTATGTACAATTTTTAAATTTTATTGTAATGTGAAACACATTTTACAAAATCTTACATTTAAATATTGTTTATTGTAAGTAAAAGCAGAGTTAATATATACAGTAAGTTGTCATATATGTATGTACAATTTTTAAATTTTATTGTAATGTGAAACGCATTTTACAAAATCTATTCTGCTTATTTGATGAAATTCATATTTAAGTATCAATTGTTGGAGATTTTTCAATTTAAGCTGAACTTGTCTATCTTTAATACGCTTGACAATATGCCGACTTTGAATTTTTACATAAGTGTCAACCTGAAATTCTTTAATTTTTTCAATAAAGATATATATAGAAGGATGTGTGTTGTAGAAAGATGAATTGAAATGTGAATGGTAAGACTCGCATGCATTTGTGCTATGAGAAATTGAAGCTTTTCCTTCCGCCCAGAAATAAGGGGGAAATATTGCATTACTATCTACATATGTTTCAACTAAATAATCAGCGAATTTGCCTAAAATTGCATTCTGAGGCTTATATGCCATTAATTCAAAAACAAAACAATCTTCTACATCTTTTGGATTTAAGTAAGACCAAATATATGTTTCAGCCACTTGCGTATTTCCGAATCAGTTTTAAATTCTGAGGTTAAACCAAGTGACTGAATTTCTCTAAACCACGCTTGGTGTAAGTGAAATCTACAGCCCTTTATTTCAGTGTTAGGCCAGATTTGCACAATACCGTTGTGTATCGCTTTTTCAAAATCTACATAAATAATTTTTGGATAAAATTCAATGTTATATGCTTCAAATATGTTGGATTTTAATAAAGAAAAAAGTTCCATGTAGGTCTTAGTGTTTTTGTTAGGCAGTAAACAATACTATAAGGGAATATAATGTCCATTAGTTAACCCGTGTATGGTAAAGAACTGTAAAAAATATTTGGTACAATAAGAAAATGTACCGTCCATGTACAGAATATCCATTTCGGTTAAAACGCGAATATTAGTTTCACAACTAAATACAATTATATTGCTTTTTAAACAATTTATAAACAGAAAACATTCGTTTTTGCTGGTTTGGGGCGCAGACGTCTGTACTACCTCTTGAACTTCTTGAATATTGGAAGGAAGTCCACTGGGCATCACTTTTCGGCGACAGTTGTACATGTTTTTTCTGATATAACTAATATCAGTCGTCGTAATTGTGGCTGGCGAATTATTCGCAAGTGTTCTGCGTATAATTTTTGACGGTTTTTCACTTATATCATCTACTGCTTTCCGCTTACAAGAGTTTGAAACAATTTTCCTATTCATTTTCTTTTCATTTGGTTGATGGTTATGAAACGAAGCACTTCTGGATACGGTAAGATCAGATCCAATAGTAAACACCTTAGCACTACATTTGGTTTGGATACATCTCCAAAACACTTCTTCACTTTTTAAAACTTTTGTTTTATAAAACGTAAAATTTTCGAAAACCAATAAATCTTTGCCACGATTGCTTTTAATTAAAGAAGTTGTCATTTTGTTATAATAATTACAAAATACAGTTAAATTAATAGATAAACTCAATCTAACACGAGCAACAATTAAAAATGGCACTTCAATTCCAGTTTCGAAACTATATACATATACATACTACCTACCTACCGCTTTTAATTCCCAGAATCCATAGTCATTAATATTAAATTCGGGAATACCTAACTTTCTCTAATACACCGATACTTCAACGTTTGGTGAGGAAATTACCTGTGAGATTATCGTACACCCTTGCTTTTACAGCTAGGAAAGGGTTTTTGGTGAGGAAAATACGCCCGCCGCCCAAATACTAATAATGATTCACTTGACTGAAAAAGAAAGAACGTATTAGAATTCTGATGACGATTGGTTTTGGTAACCGCGTCAGAACTCATGAAGAAGTAAGCGATTTATTTAACAATTTGTATCAAGATCGACATCCAATATCACGATCGTTGGTAAAGCTTTGCGGACGACCTAAAGGTGTAACTAATGAAGTTATTCAAGATACTGCTATAGCATTGGAAGATTACCACAAACTTCTACTACATCCTTCGCAATAAACTATGAAATAAGTTGCCGATCAGTAGCCAGAATATTGAAGCACGAAAAATAAAATCCGTATAAACCGCATTTAGTGCAAGAATTATAGGACGGCGATTATGATCGTAGAATTTAATTTGAGAGTGATGGAGATTTGCAAAAATAACCAATATTTTACATATAATTTGCAGTTTTCCAACGAGGCTACGTTTCATTTAAATGGCACCATTAATCGCCATAATTGTCGATATTAGTCAATAGATAACCCTCATTGCATGCTAGAAACGCATACACAACATCCGCAGAAACGTTTGGGTATTTTCAGGAACAGTATTGTTGGTCCTTTTTTCATTCATGGTACACTAATTGGACAAATATATTTAGATATTTTACGTGATCAGGTTATTCCTAACATTGAGGAAGACGGCGATTTCCTGTAAGTGTTTGGTTCCAACAAGATGGAGCACCCCCTTACTATGTCCTCAATGTTAGAAATTCTTTAAACGAAACATTCCCAAATTGGTGGATTGGTCGTAGAGGATACATTGAATGGCCCTCACGGTCTTCAGATTTAAATACCCTAGATTTTTTTCCTTTGGGGCCATTTAAAATCTGTGGTTTATACTAGACGACTGCATAATCTGGACGAGTTACGACAGAGAATAATTGAGCAAGCGCAATTAATTTGTGAGGAGGCTTTGGCAAATGTCATTCAAGAATTTGTTCACAGACTTGCATATTGTCAGGAAGTGACCGGTAATCATTTCGAAAGCTTCCTTAACTGATATTGATTTTGCTTATTTTTTGTGTTTATTTTTCTTGTTCTCAATAAAATTTCCATTATCAGATTTAATTAAATATCTTTGTCGTTGTTGAACAAAAGGGTGCCAAGCCTTATTATTTCTGAACTCCTAGAGCAGAGCTTTATTGAAATTCGTAAAAATATACGGAGTGATTCATTTAAAATAAAAAAAATTATTTCTGGCTAAACTGGAAGTCTGATTTGAAAATAAATATGGTCTTCGAATTCGCAGTTTGCAGTAACGTAAATGTGGAAAACTTTATTAAAATCTAAGTAGCCATATCAAAGATATTCGAATGGATCCATACATTTGCCTAGCCCTGTATATTGCTAGTTTATGCATTTTGAACTTATTTTATATACATATTAATACAAACATATATGAATAAGTTAGTTTATTGTCTTAGTAAGATACACATATCAAGATTAAATCTGTGCTGTACAATAAATGAACAATGAATGATTTTACGACTTAATTGCTTCCAGATAAGGATTAAATGCTTTAACTAAACCTTGAACTTAAGTGTAAATACGTTGTAACTATTTTGAGAATTTTTGATGAAGTACATTGTGTTCCTGCCAGTAATTAGACTTTAATCGCAATACGGATACGATTAGATATAAAAATGCTATTTCATTATATTTTAAAAATTACGTGTACCTTTATTTCGCCTTTATTCAATTTTATGATGGCCTAATAATTACGTATTATGGTGCAAATATATTTAATTTATTAGGATCTCTATAAACGCAAAAACTCTGACTGACTCTACTATTAATTAGATGATATTGTATAGTCTTTTCTACGATATAGCGACCTGACTAAAGGATTAAAAACGGTAAAGTTTATTACAGGGGCGGCTCGTGACGACGTATTTTGGTTTGCAGTACAATGATCCGAGTGCTTCGTGTATTCTCGTGTACTAACTGTAACGTTTGCTTAGTAAACACCGAAAACACACGAGGCACTCGTATCATTGTACTGCAAACCAAAATACGTCATCACGAGCCGCTCCTAGTTTATTACAGTATTACTGTTGCTACATCATACAAAAAAGGAATTGATACCTAACCAGGACCGTATTAAAGCAAAATTACAGAATGCCGATGCAGAATGTGTTATATATTTATACAAAAATATAAAACTACATATTTATATACAAATGAAATGAATATACCTACTGAAAGTTGTCAGAATCGTCATAGTCAGTGCTATCAGTTTCTAGTAGTCATTCTCGAAACCCATAACATGTGTAATACATTTTGAAAATTTTCTGGTGAAATGTGAGATATTCCCTCATGAATTTTCCGAATAGTTGTTTCACTAAATATTGGATTACTGTTATTTCGTCGCACAAATTCCTTTAACTGATTCAAAATTAACTCAATAGGATTGAGAACACAATAATAGGGAGGCAATCGTAAAATTGTGTCTCGCAGCAGCTGAACTTTGTCGATATAATATTGTTTTGAAAAAGTTTTTGTATGTAGAACTTCCCGAAGTTGTTTCTTTGCGTAGCTTTCTTCAAAATACAATTAATTTTCTTCCAGAAATGTCGAAATTTCTAACTTAGTACTATGTACAAATTAAAACAGGTATTTAGTATTTTACAAAGCTGCCGTGAATGATAGCTGGCGTTGTCCATTACAATAAGACTTGCTAGAGTTAAAGGCAGCAGCTTATCCGTAAACCAATTTTCAAACAAGTCCGTAGTCATATCTTCGTGATAATCGACACAAGAAGACTTCATGTTTTTTGCTGAAAGTAGTGGTTTACCAATTCAACCACTTTAAGATCCAGCATGTGCTATAATGATGCGTGAGATCGGATGTTCGAAAGTTTCGGAACCAAATTTATGCGGAAATGTCTCTGATTGTGAATGTGTTGTATGCAATATAGTGACAAAATAATTTTCACGTTATAATTTCGAAGAAAAAAAAAAAATTATTGCCAAAGGTAGGCCAACTCCAACTTTGACTAATTTATCAAAACAAACTAAATTGTATGTAAGGCTTTTTAAAAAAGAAAATTACAAAAAGTGCGAATGGTTGTGACAATAATTCTTTTTTGTTTTGCTGGCAGTGTATTTTATTTCCAAGTAAAAAAAAAGTGGAATAAAAATGTGTTTGCTAATCTAAATAACTTACACTAATTAATAAAAAGACATGGGTTGAGTCAACCACACTTACATGCGATAATTAAGGAAAAAACTTTTGGGTAAATTAGAATTGTACATTGTGTTAAGAATGAGTTAAGAATTGATACAGAAAAACATAATCAAGTACGCAAAAACTGTGAAATACTTAAGAGATAGGTGATAGATATGGTTTGGGAGAACATGAACTTGCATTTCGCGGTCATAGTGAAATGGAACATTCTTCAAACAAGAGAAACTACGTAGATTTAGAACATTATTGGCAAAGTATGGCGAAATCTTACAATCTTATTTGGATAATTCTCCAAGGTTTGAAAGAACTTCTAATTTAATACAAAACGATCTTATTCTATGCATAGAAGAAGTAGTATTGGGAAAAATTAAATTCGAAGTAGAAGAAGCCTTTTTTGTTGCCATAATTTTGGACGAAACTACAGATGTGACAAATATTAGTCAGTCATCATAAGTTTTACTTCATGTAACAAAAAAGGCGAATTTAAGGAACGCTTTACAGAATTTTTAAATGTTTTCACGGAAAGAACAGTTTCTGATTATAGTAAATGATTATAATTGTGATTCAAAATAAGTAGCTCAAAGTTATGATGGTGTAGCAATAATAGCAGGTGAATTAAGGGGGTTGCAAGTTAAGGTAAAAGAAACGTATCCAACCGCATTTTTTGTACATTGTATGGCACATCGTCTAAATTTGGTTTTATAACAGTCTCTTAATATAATAAAGGAATGCTAGATTTTTCAAACTTTGAGCGGTTCGGCAGTATTTTTTTCCAAATCTTCAAAAAGAACCAGTGCTTTAGACCAGGAGGTTCATAAAAGATTACCAAAAGTAGCTTCCGTTCGATGGAATTACAACGGTAGGTTAGTACAAACTGTATTTGAATATCGACAACCGTTTATTATTTTTTCAAAATATTATGGATAACTAAGAAAAATGGGACAATAAAGCTCGAGTTTGCTCTAGAGGATATTTCAATATGCAAATCAATTGCATTTTCGCGATGTAATGTGAATGAAATAACTGCTTTCTGCATTTTGCGACGCTAATTATTCAATTTTTTAATACTGAAAAAAAACAATATTAATACGGTGATATCATAAAGTTTCTAGGACGAAGATGGCTTTGTAATATAAATTGTATGTCTGAACTTAAGTTAGGAACTATAACTCTGTTTTGTAAATTATTTTGACAGTGACATTATCTGTCATCCATTAATGTGCTAGAATTGTTGAAAGCAAGTTTGAACGTCGAGTTTGAAACATAGCACATTCGAGTAAATTCAAATATGGTTTACAATATAGTGCAAAAAGCGTACATGATTGAAGCCTATTTTCGGAGTGGAGTGCGAATTGATGGAATTTGGGTGTACAGTCAACGTGCATGTTTGGATGATTTTAGAGAGCACTTTCCAGAGTTAGCTGTAATTCCAAAAGATTTTTATAATTGCCTTTCCAATTGTGTTGGTGTGTTTCGTGAGACTGGTTCTGTGGGTCATAAATCACGTACTGGTAGACCAACTGTTCGTTCGGAACAAGTTATAAATGATGTTCGTCAACGTATGGTAAATGAACCCACAAAACCTTTGAAACGCCTTTCTCAAGAGATTGGACTTTCTTATGGAACATGTCAGAAAATTGTAAAGAAAAACTTACACATGCATCCGTATAAGATGCAATCACATCAGGCTATTTTGCCGGTAGACTACCCTAGACGTCGTGCGTACTGCCAGTGGTTTGCAAATAACTTAATAGAAGATGATGACCTGCTAAATTTGTCATTTTTCTCTGATGAAGCATGGTTTCATCTTTCGGGGTATGTCAATTCCCAAAATACTCGAATGTGGAGTAGTGAAAATCCTCATATTTTTATTGAATCGTTTCTCCATAATGCGAAACTTGGTGTTTGGCTAGCAGTTTCTCGCCGCAGAGTTGTTGGCCCTATTTTTTTTAATTTCACAATTAATGCTGAGAGGTATAGAAACATTCTGAATGAATTTATTGAACAGTTGCATGATGATGAATTGCAATATGGATACTTTCAACAAGATGGTGCAACGGCACACACAACACGAGAAAATATTGCTTTTCTTCGTGAGTTTTTTGACGATCGGATCATAAGTTTACATACGGAAGTTGAGTTTCCACCACGATCACCTTGTTTGACAATTATGGACTTTTTCGTGTTTCCTCACCTAAAGAATAGAATATTTAAAACTCCTGTTGCTAATTTGCAAGATATGCAACAAAGAATTATTGACGAATGTGCATTAATAACGCCCGCAATGCTGCAAAATGCCTTTAACAGCATGAAAAGGCGTGTCACATTGGGAATTGAAAATATCGGACAACAATTTCAACATTTGCTTTAATTTTGCCTTTTTTTATTAATAAAATTTTGAATACAAGCTGAGCTTGTTGTTTTATTGTATCTTTATTAAATCAAATGACATATTTATTGATGTCACGATGACACTATCAAAATAATTTTCAAAAATTAAGGTTAAGTTACCAGTATGATAATATGGATAAAGTTCAGACATATATTTTCTATTTCAATGCCATCTTGGACCCAGAAACCTTATGATATCGCGGTATCTGTTTCTTGATGCGATTTAAGACTTTCCCAACGATTCGAAACTTCAGTCCTCAATAGCTTAATGGTAAAAGCAGTGGTCCGGCAAACCAATGGACGTAGGTTCGAATCCTGCTTCAGGGCGAATTCTTTTCGGTAAAAAATTCGAATAATTAGGGTCGTAAAATGTAGAAAGCATTTATTTCATTTTTTCAATATGTTAGGAATTGAAACTAATTTAATTATTATTTATATTTTGTTACTTATTTTTTCAGATATATTTCCTATTTGTGACAACTTATTTGCTGTTTTATAAAATAAAACTGGCGACATTAATTTTTGAATGAAAAAAATTCAAGAATTCAAATTCATCGTCGTTTCTAAAAAAGAGCAATTTGATCATTTGTGAAATAAATTTGTGCGCTCAGCCACAAACAAACAGAATACGCACCGATATTGCCAAAGAAAACAGAACAGATGAAAAATCACGATTCCGTATGACGATTGACTTTGAAATAATTGACAATATTTCCGCCCACATAGACATCATATTTAAGAACTTTAACATCCCTAAATTTCTATAATTAGTTAATTTTTACGATATGCCAACGGTTTCTGAAGGGGCCTTCGAATCGCTTAAACAAAATTATCCACAATATTTTGACTTTCCTGCATTACGTTCCGAACTCACAGTGATTTACAACACCTCTGAAGTGCTAGTGACTTATGGAAATCTCTTAAACACTGTGGACTAGATCATGCTTGCCCTGAAATTCTCAAACTATGTAAATTAACACTCACTATCCCCACCACAACTTCGTCTGCAGAACTTTCCTTTTCTGCGCTTAAACAAATAAAAATTTTGTTAAGAATTCTACACTTTTTGCTTTGGGATTAATATCAATTGAAAAGGAATTGGTGTAAGTATATTCTCGCGAAAAATATTTTTATCATGACGTCATATGAGTTTGCACAAGAAAATAGACGTACGACACTTTATTTTAAGTAGGGTAGGATTCTATTTTAGTTGTAGTAACAAATTTTATCTTTTTGCGCCTCCACCAAAAATTTGTTTGCTTAGGCGTTATTTTACTCTATAGCTTCCCCTTTTGCGAGGTTCTGAACAAGCCACTGCTAAATGTAATGTTTCACCAAAACATTCATTAACAAAAGTAATTTCAATATCACGAAGAAGAATCGACAACATTTTTTTAACCAAATTTTAATAATACAGTGGAACTCTCCTAACTCGAAAATTTCTCTAACACGAATATTTTTTTATCCCGTGCTTTATCTATTAAATTTATATGCGTATGACTCTCCTTAACTTGAATTTCTCTAAGTTCGAATTTATCACTAACTCGAAAAAAATTTGACCAAGTTTAAGACGAAGAATCTCTGTAACTCGAAATTTCCGCCGAAGGTACGCGATATGCCATCTGTTAGCGGATAGATCTTACTATCTATCATACATGCCTACATAAGTATAGATACCTCAGCAAACTGAAGGAATTCGGGGAAGTACCAATGACAACGGGTTTTATCATTCTTATTCACGTGCGTGTTGCGTTATATTATTCATTTGTATTCGTTAGTGTCTTTCATCAACATGCTCCCGCAACGAAAATTTAAAAGTTTGACAGTAGAACAGACATTAGAAATATTAAAGAAGGTGGATGATGGAATAAAAAAGAAGATAATATCTGCGGAATGTGACATACCAGCGAGTATATTGTCAACTATAATTAAAAACAAGCAACATATTCGAAGTTTTGCGAGTAAACTTACACGACCCGCTAATTTAAAGCGAAACCGTGTTTCAAACAAAAATATAAACAGTGTGGTATTTAAGTGGTTTGTGTCTAGTAGAGAAAAAACTCTTCCGGTGTCAAGACCACTTCTACAAGAGAAAGCACTGGAATACAATCAACATTTAGGAACAACAAGTTTTAAGGTCAGTACCGGTTTACTTCATAAATTAAAAAAAAAATTTACGTGATTGTGTTGGACATATATATATATGCAATTTATATTTAATTTTTTTAATTTAGACACGACATATCGCATAAGAATATAAAGTTAGTGATTGAATTCGAAATGTATTGCCAGGCACTTTGGGGCAGTATAGCGAAGATGATATTTTCAACGCCGACGAGACCGGGTCATTCTTCAAATGTCTACCTAAGAAAACTTTAGCTATTAAAAACGATAAATGCTGTGGTGAAAAACATAGGAAAGTGCGGGTCACATGTCTTTTAGCAACGAATATGAGTAGCACTGAAAAACTAAAAGCTGTCATAATTGGCAGAAGTGCCAAGCCGCGATGTTTTAAAGGAGTAAAATGGCTTCCTGCAGATTACGAGAACAATGTAAAGGCATGGATGACCTCTGAAATTTTTGAAAATTAGTTGGTTAAACTGCACAAACAATTTTCATACGAGAATCGAAAAATAATCATATTTATAGACAACTGCCCTGCTCATCCTGCAATACAACAAAAGCTGAAGGCAATCAAATTACAATTTTTCCCACCAAACACAACTTCCAAAGTGCAACTGTTAGATTAAGGCATCATTAAAAGTTTCAAAGATCATTACAAAGGTATAGCAAACGCCAATTAAGTTGGCGCGAGGAGGGGTAAGTTCGCGCAGGATTAAAAGTAGTGGGGAGATTTGTATTTGGTTTTACATCAAATGTCAGATAATTCTAACCTCTGAGCGTGTATCACTTTATGATCCCCTAGCTAAGACATTATGTTCCGTCAAACGTCAATAACAAATGTATTCTGACAATTACTTGAGTAGTGGGAGTGGACGTTTTTAAAAACGGCTTCTGCGCACCCCCTCCTCGCGCCAACTTAATTGGCGCTTGCTATAGAATCCTTAAAAAGACTTTATAAGCATTAGAGAATAACGATCCTCCTAGCATATCACTTCTCGACTGTGTGAGAGAGGTTGCCATGACATGGAATGTGGATGTTAAACAAAAAACCATTCAAAACTGCTTCAAAAAGGCTGGTCTTGGTAATGAATACGAGAACGAAGAGAAAATTTTCCTTGCTCAACTAAGAGAACGAATGCAGAATTCAGAAGATAAAGGATTGCCTGTTGAGCTAAGGAACTATATTGAGTTGCTAAATGTCGAGAATGTAGTTCTTGACACTTATCTTGAAGTCGATAGTAACCTCTTAACTACTGACTATCCGACAGACGAAGACATTCCGAGGAGTGTATTAAACATTGCATATGAAGAAACACCCGAAGAAAGTGATGAAAAAATTGTGGAACAACCTTCGCACAAACAAGTTTTACAAGCGTTCGGGACACTAATGAATTATTTAATGTCCCAGGAACAAACATCCGATGAGACATATATGTTCAAAAATCCATTCCAAAATCCATCAAATTCAAAAATCGTATGAACACATCCGAGCGGCCAATGTTCGGCAACAGTTGATGACGGAATTCTTTAAAAAAACAATTTAATTATGCATTTGTTTTATGTTCTCATGTACAAGTACATATTTAATACCTACATATATACATAGGACAACTTTTGTTTGACTACATACATATACAATATCCTAATGTAGTTTGTATTTTCAGTTTGTTTTTAAATTATTAATTTTATATATATATTTACATATAATATAATAAATATACATATGTAATATAAATATATTGTTGAATTTTTAACATTTTTCTGTAACTCGAATTTTCTCTAACTCGAACTTTATTTGGGGATTCAGGTGGTTCGAGTTAGAGGCGTTCCACTGTAATTTGTTGAATTTTAGATTATTACCATCAAATTTTGAAATTATCGTTGCATTTCAATTATTCATTTTGTAACAAGTTTGGTTTTAATCGTCGTAATTACACTAAAAATTAGTGATTAATTACACTAAAGAAATTAACTTGTCCTACTATTTTTGTCGGCGACAGTACCAATATATTATCAACGTAAATTGTATAATCGTTGTTTAAATTAAAAACAAGAAAGTTCAAATACCTCATTAGTTTCTATTAATAGTAAATGCAGCATTATCAGAAAAATATTAAACATGCTAATTTATCGCAATCTGCTTTTGTGGATTAAACAAAAATAATCAATACAAGACACCGCGTATGTATTATCAAAACAATATTTCATAACGTTCTTAAGGATTCTGAATATTTCTTTAATTAAAAGTTCATCAATAAGGTCGATAAATATCGACTTCAATATTGATTGAATATCTTATTATATATTTATATAATTTGGATGTACATGCGTAATATTGCGTACATAAATTATGTAACAAGTGTCAGATTAGTCAACAAAAGCGTTTCCACGTATCTAGGTACATGCGTATATCGTTCGTTCACATAAACTATTTTCAATATTTACGAGGTTGATAGCATGTATTAATTAATAGCGGATCACGTTTCCTAATAGTGTTTGAATACATAGATATTTAGCTCGCAAAATATGAATGTGCGCGCGCATCATATCGTCTGCATAGATATATATCTATCTGGATTCGTGCATTTGCACAGTTGCTTTACCGTTACCGATTAAATATATTTTACCTTGGAGAAGGTCTTACTTATTTTATTTGCTTTTTCAATTAGGAAATTGCAGAAAATGGAACAGCTGAGTAAACCAGAGACCATTGCCCTTCGCGAGAAATACATTGGGTAAGTTAAGTTCTATAATAATTACATTTTATTTTATTGTTGTAAATTATTTTATTTATATTTATAAGAATCCAATTATTAAGGTTTGAATATATTTAAGATTTATATGCTTTTTCGAAGGGAGCAAAAGTATCTAGTTGCATAAAATATACATAAATTTTGTAATTGCAGTTCATAAATAAACGGGTGAAAGTTACTTATTACGAATTTAGAAAATCGATTACTGAATGCTCAACGGTTACGATAGCAACATTTCCTAGTTATCGATTAAAATTTGGATAATGTTGGCGAAACTTTCATTATATCTCCATGTTGAATGTATTTGCAATTACATTAAGCTCCTTGAATGTAATGCTATTTTATTGAACTCACCATTTAAATGAGTATAACTTTCCTTTACGTACCATTTAAAATTCAATCATTCTGAATTTATTTTTAATTGCTCTGATAACAATTCAATTATTTATCATTTTATTTACCTAGTAACTACACAATATTATAAATTAAATTAAATTTTGGAATGAATTATGTCAATTATACATTAGTAGTATATGTTGAGCACTTGTGAAATTATTACACTATTAAACTTAAATAAAACACCTTATATTTTCACAAAACAATAGTATATTTAACTATATGTACATTTCATGTGCACTGCACACATCATCACTAGTTACTATTTAAACGTATTATTTTCGAGTACATGTATAGTAAAAATATCTATTTTGGGTAGGGGCGTAAAAAAATTTTCAATTACAAATGGTTAAAAAACATGCAAATAATCGGAAAGTATGGTCGTATATTGTAAAAACTAAACTCTATTGAAATTCTAAGAAGGACAAATTTGGGAAGGACCGTTACATATGAAAAACAAGACATCTGACTGTGTTGAGTTATATTAAATAACAATATAGTAACGTGAAAAGGATCTATTAATTATTAGATATTGTTGGTATACAATTTAAAAGTTTATTATTAATAGGTGACATGTCATTGTTAAGGAGGTAATTTTTGTATTTTTCCATATGTATGGCTTCCCACATGTCTAAATTTCTGCTGTTACATTTTTTAATTAATTTTTCATTATCTAAGCTGAAATTATGTCCGGTATCTAAATGATGTAGAGCTAATGCTGATTTATCTACATTGTGAAGTTTTACATGAGCTAAATGTTCTTTGAAACGGGTTTGAATATTTCTTCTTGTTTGGTCGATATATAATTTCGAGCAGGAATTACAGTTAATTCTGTAAATACCTGATTCTTTCAGTGGGTCTGTGCTAACTAACTTTGTTTGAAGGTATTGTTGTAACTTGTGAGTGTTGGAAAATGCAGGAGTTAGATTATATTTTTTAAACAATTTAGTTACGTTATTCTGCCAACTTTTGTGAAAAGTAATTTTGCAATATTTTTTGGTATTACTCTTTGTATTTGGAGTTAATCTGATTTTAAAAGTTTTTAGCTTCTTCTTTTCTAGTTTGTTTTTGATTTTATCCACCAATTTTTTATCGTATCCGTTAGATTCTGCTACTTTTGTTATGTGGTCTAGTTCTTTCTTAAAATACAATGGTGATAGAGGGATTGATAGTAATCTATTAATTAAAAAATAAAAACTACTTTCTTTATATTTGTTAAAAGTGTCTGATTGTTTATGTATGTAATTTTCAGTGTGTGTTTCTTTTCTGTAAATGTCAAATTCAAACTTCCTGTCTAAAATAGTAATTTTTAAATCTAAGAAGGGTAAAGATTTGTCTTTATCCAACTCATATGTAAACTTGATTGATGGATATTGGGTATTTAATATATTTAAAAACGAAGCTATATCGAAAGAATCAGGTATCACTGCTAGAACATCATCCACGTATCTTGCCCAAAATTTGGGAAAAAAATTGCACATGGTTTTGGCTTTGTTTTCAAAGTTGTTCATAAATAAATTCGCTAGGAATGGTGATAAAGGGTTACCCATGGCTGTGCCGAATGTTTGTTTATAAAAATTATTATTAAAAGAAAAAAATGTTTTGATGCATACAGAGAGTAGTTAATTTTATGTACTCCTCTATTAGATTTGTAGAAACTGCATTAAACTCTAAAAATTCTCTGAGCATGTTTAGGGTGGAATCTATGGGTATGCTTGGAAATAATGAAACTACGTCAAAAGAAATGAGTCTATCAATTATACATATTTTTATATATTTCGTGCCGAATGGATATTTTATAATATTGAATTTGAAAAAGAAAAAAAGACAAGGATAAAAAAAATAGAAAAATGTTGGTTGCCAAGATACGATAGATTTGAACCAATTTTCTTTATTCCGGTTTTCTTCTAACACTGACGCACTAAAATATTCAGCTTCTGTTACAATTTGTTTCTTTTAAACATATTTATTTTAATTTAATTTTTTGAAATGCCCCTTTATATTCAAATAATACCAAAGGTCACATAATACTGGGCATGTACAATAATTGACCAAAATAAGTTGAACATATGGATTGGGTTATGTAGAATTGGACGAATTCAGAAGTCTCTCTAGATTCTTGATTGAAGAATCCAAAATTTTTATCTAACCCTAGAACAATTATTTAATGGAATAAATTATACCAGAATTATCAGAAATGAGAAAAGAACAATATTTTGAAAATGAAAATTTTTAAAATAGTCATAAAGCTAATAGTTTAAATCTTCACTTTATTAATAGTTGTTCGTAAAACAATTGTTTCGCCTGCACAGTGGCTTCATCAGGTACTTACAAGAGCACGTTATAAAATAAGACGTAAAATAAGATTAACCTTGTTTATTTTCAATTTGTTTAGTTTGGAATGTGCTCTAGTAAGTTGCTGGTGAAGTGTGCTGGCGAAACAATTGTTTCACAAACTAATATTAATAAAATAAAGATGTTAATTATTTATTATTAGTTTTATTTCAATTTTAAAGTATGAATCTTCATCATATGCAGTTTTCACAAAATTTGACAATCAATGATTAGATTCATATAAAGCCTGACTTCTTCTTAATTTTATCCTTCGCTAATACATTTACTTCATATTTATCCAATTCTTGCCATCTAAAAATATCCTATATACGCGTTTCGCATTCTAGGAGTCTGTTTTCTATTTCTCTTAACTCCTTGTTTCCAAAACATATTTCTAAAAAACAAATTCTGTAATTTTTTTTGTCTAAAAATAGCCAGGGTATGATTTCGCATTCTAGGAGTCTCTTAATTTTTTGGTTCTCAATTTTTTTGACTTGTTGCTACTGACACATACTAAATAACTAAACTATCTAAGCTGGTCACTTTTCCTATTTCCAGAACTCGGCACAGTTATTACATTTCATATACTCAATTTTATTTGCTCTTTTATTTGGCACTTAGTTCTCATATTCGTATATAACAATTTGGATATACAAAGTTACAATCATAATTTAAGGAATCACTCTTAACAAATTTTTCATTATTTTCAAGCATTGTAAACCAAACTTTCATAGGTAGTAATCTAAATGTTATTTGAAATTAAGGTTAATTCCTTAGATATACTGCTTGTGATAAATAGTAAGAGTAAATAATTATTTAAGTAGTACATTTCGCTAAAAAAATGGGTATGAATAACTCAGACCAGGTTTGAATCTCACACGAATACATTTCGCTAAAAAAATTGGACAAGGCATGTGCGTCAGCCTATGAGTTTGACAAGGAACAGCCCTTCTCCGGGCTACCCTAAAGACGACAGTAGATTAACTGCCGAAACGTTGAATTACCTAAATCCAACACACGATGGAAATAGCCCAAACAACTACTCAATTAATCATCGATCGTCAACAATTTTTCGCCAGGAGGTAAATAATTATGTCAATATAAATATCAGGTATTACAAAATTGACATATCTATAATCTGACATAAAGCTTCTTCTAAACTTAACACGCACTGAAGATGTTGATTAAAGTATTTCTTAGTGAATGCCATTCACTAAGAAATTCACTGAATGGTATTATATCCATAAATTTTATTTGCGTACAGTTCTGTTGCTACTAAAATTAAAATATAAAATGCGTTTGTAATCTATTTAATTATATTTATTCATATTGTGTATTTAGAGAGCTATGGATACGCTTTAATTTGCCCTTTAATAAAACTATAATAAACTAAAATAATAATTAATAATAAATAAATAATAAAATTTAAAAATGTTTTGGGATATATAATATAGAAAAATAACAAAATATTCTTTATATATATATATATATATTTGGTTATCTGTATTAAAAATTGAAAAAAAAAAACGCTTTTAACAATGAAATTATAGATAGATATTTTATTAATCAAAATTATTGACACGTGATACTAAGTACAAAAAATAAAATAAAATTTATGTAAAAACATTTCAATCACAATTATAAAAAAGTCAAGATACAATCCCAAGAGACAATACATTTTATTTTAAATAACGTTACCCGCCAGATACTCATCAACGAAATAATAAATTAATAACATTTTTGTATTAATATCCTCTTCATTGTTCGTTTGAAAATGTCGGATATGTGTTTTAGCTTTGCAGGATGTTTGTTTATATGTTTCGCTGCAATTTTTTTCTTTTAAATTTGTTTAACCTATGAAACGGCTCAACCAAATGACCAGCAAATTTTGTGTTGTAATTGTGTATTTTTTTCATGTTTTGTATACTTATCTTGATGTATGTGAATACAAACCAGCGTACCCTATCTATCTATCTATAATTGAACTGTGAATTTTATGTCTCTATGATTTTGTCTCTCGAAAAATATGTAATTTTATGTTATATGGTCACAGACTACATTTTCATCTATTATTATTTTAAAAGATATCAAACTTAACAATTTCAAATGTGTATATTATTTGTCAAAATTATGTAATACTCGTTTAGTTGTATAAATTAGTTTTAATTTTATGTTTGTTCAATTTCAAAATTTTTGGTAACTTTTCTGTCCTTATATACAGCGTGTCCTTGAAATAAAGAGACATATGAAAAATGGAAAGATGCAATTATATAGAATATCTATCTAAAATATTGTGGGTCAATTAGGACGTGAACGCCAAAATTAAAAACCCCCTGAAAATTGTATTACGCGGCGCATATAAATTCAAAATATTTGGAATGCAAATATTGGAGTTACACACACACATACGCCACAGCGTATGTTACAAAGGTAACGACTGTCGTTATAAAAACTATTACATTGTTGTATGATGAAGTCAATAACCACGTTCAAAATCAGCTAATTATGCACTCAAGTGAACTATCAAAAAATTTAAAAAAATGCGTATTACGAAAATGTTTTTTTTTTTTGTTACGAGAAGTAACAATTATAATGGATTTAGAATATCTATAAAAAAATACCGCTATTGAATGCAATGTTTATTAAAAAAACTCCAGATAACATTGTGTAGACAGCTTTGAATAGTAAGGGTTCGCTGAAAGATGTATTAAAAAAGATGTAAAACGTGTGCTTTACGGGCATTTAACGTCCTGTTTGGCAACAATCTATCTTTAATCGAAGACGTAAGTAACGATCGATAAGTGACTGAGTCGGAGAGGATACTTAAAGTGAGATGGACAAAAAGTATTCTTGTTGTTATTATCTGGCAGGTTTAAGATATCGTCTCTGATTCTCTTTATAATACCTATAGTCGATCGCACAGTGGCGTAATAAAATTATAACACAATTGTATTATAAATTTTTTTCATTTTAAAGGAGATAGCCACTACCAAGAAGCAGTTATCAAAAAAGAAAATAAAAATACTTTGGTTTTATATTAAAAAAAAAATTAAAAGACATATAATATATTGCATTCTCTTCCAAAACATTTCATATCGCGAATATAATCAACTAGATCTTTATATAATTACTTAAAAATTTTTAAAAAATTTACGAATGTTCATTCAAACTTAAGAAACGATTTTCTTTTAAGCATACGTACATAGTTATTTTTAGGGTTTGTATACTTTCTAACACAAACTACTTTAATATCTTTTAAAAAAAAATGAATCATTCTAGATATTCCGTATTAAAAAAATAGGTAACAGTTTTGCCAGATTTACTTTAAGCTGTAATTGACGTCATTACATCTTAATATATTAAACTTAAACTGAACATCTTTTGTTCATTTTAAGGTAAATAGCTTTTATCCGTTTTTTTTGGTAAAAATAATTATTAAAAACATAATTGCATTTTCATTATCTTTAATCAATTTTTTTAATAGTTTTTTTGGAAATTACACATTATGTATCATATTAATATGTAAAACAGTAATAACATGGCACAACTAGAAATCCTAAAAGCTGTTTTGATTGTCTCAATTATCTTTGACTAAATTCGGGCCATCTAAAATTGGATTGAATTAGCATCAATCAGCTTTCATTGTCGAGACTATTTTGCAAATTGTTACTTACGTCAGCAAATATATGACAATGTATTTTGCAATTACATACATCATTTTAAAGATAATCTAATCAGTGGCTTTTATTCAGATTTATTTTTGGGCTTCCTCTAAATCTAGTTCTATTTTCTCATGAATAAATTCTATAAAGAATAAATTTGTTTTGCATAAGAACAAATAGTATAGCGTCCTTAATATGTATTTTGTCTCCTAAAGCTTTAGGGCAAAATTAAATGACATGGAGAATCTGTTATATATATATAAATATTGTTGAAGTTATTCGAGCAATTGAGTAGCAGTGGAAATTGGATGATTAAAGTATTAAAAGTAGCACAAACTGATATGTTTATTTGAATATTTACTTAAATTTTAATTATACATTTGTTAGAAGAAGAAAACAAACTTGAACATTTTATTGCATATACATGGACATAGCTATAATATATTCAAGTAAAGGTTCGTTCAGTAATGATTGAAATAAATTCAGTGTACACAACAAATATAAGTAACGAGCGATCATTAAAATTTTCACTCGTAGCTGGCCGTGTATATAAAAATTATGTCGTAGCTTTAGTCATTGTCATTAAGATGTTATTTCAAACATCTGTCAGTGTCAAATATATATTTTAAAGTTTCATCAAAAGAAAAAGTAATGCCCTTTAATGATATGCATAAAGCGTTTATGGTAGAATGTTACTTCCTGACATCTCAAAAAATTGATGGTATTTGGCAGCATTCAATAGAAAATTGCCTTGCGGAGTTTGAAGAGAGATTCCAAATACTGTTCCTAGCTATAAAACTTTCCGTGATACGCTAATGCATTGTGTAAATCTTTTTCGTCAAACAGGCAGTATTTTAAGGAAAAAAGGAAGCGGTCCTCCTCTCAAGAGAAGTCGCGGCGTAATTGAAAATGTCAGACAAATTATTAACGAATCTCCTCAAACATCTATTCGCAGAGTTTCGCAACAAGTAGGGCTTTCGTATGGAACATGTCAAAAAATTTTAAAAAAGGACTTGCACATGTATCCATATAAATTAACTTCTGTACAAAATCTATTACCTACGGATTATGAAAAAAGAACACAATTTTGCCAATGGTTTATTCAAACAATGACAGACAATATTTTAAATCATACTTTTTTCACCGATGAAGCTTGGTTTTATTTGAAAGGTTATGTTAATTCGCAAAATATGCGTATGAGGTCCAGTGAAAATCCTCATTTCTACAGAGAAGTTCCTCTACATCCAGAAAAAATAGGCGTATGGGTAGGTATGAGTCGTCACCGATAAATATGACCAATATTCTTTGAGGGCACGATAACATCGGAGAAATATCGTAACGAAATTCTCAGTGTTTTTACTAATCAATTGACTAATGAACTCCAGGTCGGATATTTTCAACAGGATGGGGCTACATCTCACGTTACACTTGAAAATATTCAGTTTTTGCAACAATTTTATGGCGATAGGATAATAACACGATCGTGTGATTTAACAGTCATGGATTTTTTTGTGTGGCCATATATAAAAAATATTATTTATGAAACACCAATTAATAATCTACAAGAGTTAAGACATAAAATCATAGAAAAATGTGAACGCATCAATAACTCACCGCAAATACTGATCAATGTTTTCAATGCTCTACGAAATAGAGTGCGATTATGCTTGGTGGAGAATGGTCAACATTTTACACATTTTTTATAATATTCTATTACTTTGTATAAAAATTATAAATATATTTAATATAAAAGTCAGCATTTCAAATTATTTTTTAACAATCATGACGTTTGAAATTATAATGACAGATCTCCTCTAATAACTTAAGTTAGGACATACTTTTTGTGTACATGGCTTACTTGAGCGAAAATTTTAATGATCACTCGTTATAATTAGAAAATTTAGTTTAATAATTAAATAATAAAATAAATATATAATAAAACAAAGTTCCTTATGAAAGATATCGAAATGAATTATTAGTGCCGTTTATTAATCAACTTCATGATGATGAACTTACGGAAGGATATTTCCAGCAAGATAATGCACAAGAAACAATAGCTTTTTTACAATTTTTCAATACAAAAATTATTTCCTCGAAGATCTCCAGATTTGACAATTTTAGACTATTTTATTTTTCCATATTTAAAGCATACCATTTTCAAGACCAAACATCACACAATCGAAGAGCTTGGTAATTCTATTGTGAATTGTTGTGCTGACATAACCCAAGAAATCCTAATAAATGTCTTTGAAGGCATGATGTAGAGTTCAACTTTGTTTTCAAAATAATGGTCAACATTTCAAACATCTGCTTTACTTTTTTCTTTTAATTTAGACTATTGTAATAAATATTTTCTCAAAAACTAAATTACTAATTATTACATATCGAGCGATCAGGATAATTTGTAATCGAGTCAACCTTGAAACCGAAATTGTATGTCGTAAATACATTCGTCCTCAGTTGCATAGTTTACATTAACTGTTGTTATTTTAGCTGTCAACTGACATTTTACTTGACGTTTGTAATGTAAGTGCAGTTCAAGTAAATACATACGATTTCGGATTCAAGGTTGACTCGATTACAAATTATCTTGATCGCTCGATACATTTACATAACATAACATAACCAAACTGTCAAAATTATACCTTTGTGACAGAATACGTGCAGTGTCACCAATCATTAAAAAGGCACGTTATATGATCTTAGAAAAGATACAAGGACACACTTTTCGCGTTTTGGGGCTGATCAATATGTGATTGTAAATCTAAGACCTATAATTATCCTTTTTTTTTTTAACTCGGGCATTCTAAAGTTATATTGAGTTAGCATTCATAAATACCCATTATCAAAGTTTCTCTGTACGTCACTATTTACGTCAGGAAGCATATGGTAGAACATTACGAAATGTCTAGTTATAAATATAATCTAATCGAGTTTTTTATAAAATTATTTTTAAGCTTTTTTTCAATCAGTTCCTGATCTCTCGTATATTTAGATTTTGCGCAAAGATTAATTACATAATCCAGCTTTTTTTTTAATGTTGTGTCTTCCAAGCACTAATTAGTTCATAGATATCGTTTTTAATATAATTATTTATATTAAATTGTTTCGAGTTTTGGGTAGATATGTATTGTATAAAAAAATATATTTTTATAATAACAGCAAAATGATTCTTAATTGGAAAATTTTGAAGATAGGAAATTAAGGAAAACAGTAAAAAAATTAGTACTTTATGAAAACTTTATTTATTCTAGTTTTCACCATAAAAATAAGTTTTTCTTAGATCAAGTATATATTTCTTTTCACATGACTACATGTACACGATAGGGATATTGCAAGATTTCAGATTTCAGTGAAGATAATCTAAAACATGATGAGTTTTAGGAAGAACAAACTATTAACAAATTACTGATGCAATTAATTGTTCCAAAACTTTTACTATTTTATATATATATACATTTTTATATAGACTAAAACAGTGGGTTAATTGGTTATAAACTCATCGTTTTCGGTTATTATAGCCACTTACAAGTAAATTAGAAAAAGAATCATTATTAAGGTAAAAAAATACGAAATAGAAAAAATAGTGTCAAATACTACACATTTCATAATAAATTATACGCACTCAAAAATAATGTTTTATGAAAGTTATATTTGAAAATCTTATTTTTGGTTTTTATAAAAGTGAGTTAGTTTTGTTTTATTAAAATAAATTCTAATTTCACAAGATTTGGTTGCAGTCCTTTCAATAGTTTTAAGCTGCAGGCTGTTTCTTGTTATTGCATAAAAGAATTGATATTAAATACAAATTTTCCGTGTTCGTAGATCGAGAAATAACTAAATCAACAAGTAACAATAACTTTTGAAGCTGATTTTGCAATTTACATATTAGCAATAAGCAGAATTAACAAATCAAGTAGAAATTTCGAAATAAATATCATGACAAAAGAAATTAACTTCGCAAATGAAATAACTGCAGAAAATATTGTTTGTTTAGCCTAATTCTATTTTAATTATTAAAATATAGCTTACAATTGCTTTGTTAAGGCGTTTGTACATATTTATTTATCTGACTTTAGCAGAGTCCTGCAAAATTTATTATATATTTTTTCTTTACATAATTATCACAGGTGATATTATATACATGCCTATGTCAGATTAATGAAGATGCTAATATAAATACACAAAAGCTTCTTTTTGACATTGCTCAAGGATGAATACGTTTCGTATCTATTTACAGATATTTTGGCAATTGTTCCGATGTTAGATAAGCGTAAATTTATGAGGTTATTTGCATCTAATTATTTACATACATAATTCTAAGATAACAGTAGATAATTTCTTTTCTAATTAATTTAATTAACTTCCTTTATCTAACTTTCTATTCAATAAATCTACATGCCTTGTGTAAACTCGAAGTACATATTTACTTTTTTGTCATATTTATTTTACCTGTTATATTATGTACTACTAAAAAATAAATGAAAATTAAATATTTTCTTTCTTTGTTAGTACGAGTATGTAGATGTACCACTGATACATGTTCTATATAAAGCATAAACAGTTATTTGCTTGAAAATTTACAATATTTATTGCTAAAAAGTTTTTTCTTTAATTTGAGCTCTTTGATTGCAATAGTGATTAGTAAAGCTCAGATTATATGCATTGATATATTCTTAGCCTACTATTGAAACAATTTAAAGTTGGGACTTAGAATATTTTAGTATTCAACATAGTCTTAAATTAATAAATTTAATACAGAGATCCTGGAACGTCTTTAAAACTTCTAAAAATAATTCTTCTTGGTCTGCAAACTAGCCATCCACAGCTTCTATTACCTCTTCGGTACACAAAAATTGACGTCATTTCAAACTTTTTTTTTTAGTCGATGGAACAGATAATGGTCTGAGGAGGCTAAGTCTGGGGAATAGGGCGGGTGTTTACGTATTTCGAACCCTAGATTCCGAATTGTATTCATGGTAATGCGCGATTTGTATGCAGGGGCATTGTCCTGAAAAAACAACACACCTTTCGCTAACATGCCACAAATTTTCTCTCTCAGGGTGGTTAGTACCGAGATATCAAAAATTATCTTGGTCAACGGTGGCCATGGGGTGAAAAACGTCTGTCTTAATTTATATCATCCTTTTGAGAAAATTCGGATGAAATTTTCAGGTTAAGTGTCATGCTGACGTTAAAATTTGTCAATATATTAATCTTAATGTCAGTATGACACATAACCTGAAAATTTTATCAGATTTTTCTCAAAAGGATGATATAAATTAAGACAGACGTTTTTCACCCCATGGCCACCGTTGACCAAGATAATTTTTGATATCTCGGTATTTTAGAATAAGAACCTTCAGTGATGATCTGACCTTTTCTTAGAATTATTCCTCGGATATCCCAAAAAACTAAAGCAAAAACTTTTCAAGCGGATTTTTGAACTCGAGGCCTTGGAGAACCATGATGCTTCGACTTTATCGACTGCTGTTTTGTTTCTGGGTCGTAAAAATGGACCCATGTTTTAATCCATAGTCATAAGACGGTTCAAAAAATTTATTTTTGGATCTCTTTCAAAACGGGCATTGATTGACCGTGATGCTTTCACTCTTGCTCATTTGTGTTCGACGCTCAAGCATTTCGAAATCTATTTTGCAGAATTTTTTTCATATCTAAATCGACGTGAACTATATGATGGACGTGTACATATGCAATCTTTACTGCTTCAGCTATATGTTTCAGCCCAATTCGATGGTCTAATATCATGCCATGAACTGCGTCAATATTTTCGGGGGTGGACACCGAAATCGGTCTTCCTGGCCGCTTCTTATCTTCAACGGAAGGTTTTTCTCTTTTTTAATGACGCAATCCAATTTTTGACAGTCGCAGATGATGGGCATTGATCGAGTGTGTTGTAAATTTCCTTACCACTTAATCTCTTCAAATACAAGCATTTGATGCTGCCTAGATACTCCAATTTATCGATTTTCACATTTGCATTCGACATGCTTTCTTTCAAAATTTACTGCACAGCAATACTTCAACTTCTTGACGTAAGATTTTACATTGACACTTCTAAAATATCATTATTTCTTGCCATTATAACAAGATTTTGTTTTGTTTAAGGAAAATGCCCTAACTAGATATTAATATCCTCTCACATATTTGCACAAAATATTGACAAATATGCACTAATATAGACAAGTATGCATTATTAGCTAAATTTTTAACATTCTAATAAAAACAAAATCTTTATTTTACATTTAAGGTCTGTTACATTACATAATATTAACACTATTAACAATATGTTCACAAAAACTTAAAATTTCTTTAGACAATATAAACGCTATTCAAGAATCTACTGTGCATTCGTAAAGTCGTAAATTCAATAAAAATTAAAAAGGAAGTTTTTCAAAAAAAACCCCCGGACCTGTCGATTTTTATTTTTAGTTTTCTTAGGTGAAACTGAAATATACAGGATACACACTTTTCTGTGGTTACAACTGCAATATGGTCGTCTCTGATGATTTTTCTTAAGAATCTTTGCTTCTTCCGCATTCCAGATTCGGGTTGATCCATCTCGTTTGTATCTTTTGTCAATACCCATCTTTCCTCATTATTTTATGTTCCATTTCGAAAAGGTATTAATATTTCTACGTTTCTTATAATAATTAGAATGGCTTTGTCGCCCTTCGACTTATTCATTTTATAGAATGTTCAAATATTCTGTCAAATTTAATTGGTTGTTATTAGTAGGGACACGAGAGGCCGGTGACTCATCGCCCACGGGCATACTATTGAAAATTTGAATTTTTAAAGTTTTCAATTTTATTTATATAATTGGAAATGATCTATAAAATATGAAATACATTATTTGTTCAAGTCGAGTAAAGGAGTATTAATACTAACTAGCAATACTTTCTCAAGGTTCTCTCCTGTAAAATTTGTTCTCTTTGAATCAAATACATCCTTGTAGATAGAAAACGTCCTTTCTACATCGCAACTGGTTATAGGTGCATACTGGAAATATTCTTTTATTTCAGCGTATTTAGCAGTTAGATTTTGAGATATTGTCCCCATACACAATTGTCGCAGTATTATTAAATCTGGATTTCTATTAAAAACTGCGTCTAACTCTTGCCGAATGCCACAACCGATGTCACTTGGAATATTTTTCAAATTATTAACAGCCACATCTAATGCGGTTAATCCATCATTTAATTTGAAATTTTGATTTTCAAAATAAGTGATTAGTTTTGGCAAATTTCCAAAGTGTTCCTGAAGAAAGTACAAACGATTTTTTAAATTTGGAGTTTGCATTAGTTCCTTGCACTCAGAAATACTTCGAGCATCGTCATTTAAACATTTAACGAAATTTTGTAAACTATCGAAATTCTCTGCATAAAAACTAGTAGCTTTCAACCATGTTCCCCATCTAGTTATTACTGGAGAGGGAGGCAGTGACAAAGATGGAAGTTTTTCTCTGTAAAGAGCTACTCTCAATGGTGCCTTTCTGAAAACTTTTTTAAAAGCGGATACAAGTCTATCAATTTCCGGAAAGGTGTCTTTGATATATCCACAGATTCTGTGGAGAGCATGTGCTACACAAGTAATATGCAGTATATTAGGATATGTTTCCTTTAATAGTTTGCCTGTTTCTAACATATATGCAGCACTGTCACTGACAAATAAAAGTATTTTTTCTTTGTACCTGTCGTCCGAATGAAGCATTTGGTGCATATTCTCGTAAACTATTTTAGCTACTGTTTCCGCATTAACTGTATTTATAACTTTTGCTGCTATTATATATGCGTTATATGGAATAGTTGGATGTAGTACACCAGCTACAATATTTACCACACAGCGTCCTAATTTATCGACAGTTTCATCGGCACTTATCCATAGGTACTGATTTGAAAGATGACTTCTAATGCGTTCTACTGCTTTTGTGCAGCACTTAGAAACATAATATTTGCGTAAGGTGGATTCATTAGGAACATTTCGACCAGTATATTTTTGGAGAAATATTTTGAGGATGGGATTGTTAAGTTTATTTAATGGAATATTTGCTGCCATTAAAGTTTCACAGAGTTCTTCGTTAAAATTGTCAGATTCCAACGGGTTTAATTTCTGTGTATGTGTTTGCGATGCTAAGTGACGTTTTACGTGCGATTTATTGGAATTTTTTAACGATATTTTACAGACTTCGCAATAAAGTTCGGAATCACTGACAATGGACATACAATCAGTATGACCCTTAATCCAACGCTCCATTGTTTCACGATGCCAATCTCGACGTTGTTCCATGTCTGAAAAAGTATCTTAAACAATATTCTAGATCTAAATAAATGAAAATTAAAAATGTACGCGTGAGTTATTGAAACTTAACGAAATCCACTGGACACTTACGTCAAGAGAATTGGGAGAAGTAGATTCAATGCAACGATATTAAACAGGATCTATTACAAAAATTACGAAGTATGTAATTAACACTTGAAACAATGAAAAAAAATAACTAACTCACCGTACTTTATTTATCTTACGAAATATAAACTTAAATAAATAAAATAAATTATAAAAACTGCTCACGCTTCTATCTAACTGGTGTTCATTTGAAAAGTCAATCTAGTAGCATGTGGAGAACATTTTGAAGTATGTCGTAAATTAAAATTTACTATTTAACCTACGAAGTCGTATATTTTGACAGTTTTATACTTTCAAATAAATAACAAATGTGATTGACATTATTAAATGTCATTTGGATTTACGTTTACGGAACAACAAACACATACTAATATATATGCGTATTATTCTATCAAAATTTCAAAGTAACCTAGATTGACTTTTCAAATGAACACACGTTATGCCCATGAAGAAAGGAATTTAACTTTAATATTGAAGTAATTGCGTCACAATTCAGCGACAAAAAACAGATGTGCGGTTAACCGAATGAATAGTGCTATTCAATAATTGCGTCTTGTACTTAGCGATGTTATAAACTATTTATATGATCCATCGTAATTTCGGTCTGATGCGTCCGGTCCCTAATTATTAGTTTCCATCAAAATGTTGGTTTAGTTACATACGTGAGCGCCATTTAACCGAATTCAACTTAGCATAACAGAACTGTTGCAAAATTCAAAAACTGCAAGTAAGCGCTTAATCTTAATCTATGTATATCTTATTTCTGGTTTTATGGTGGTATTTATTCTCATACAAGTTCAGAAATCACCACAAGAAGTCATAAAAATTAAAGAATTCCCCGAAATGTCACCAAATAAGATATGAAATCTTTCTTTTGAGAGAAAGACAATTTCATAATTTTATATTCAAATAAAAATGAAAAGTCGCATAAATATTTGCCCAATTGATTCATTGAATACTACCGATAAAAAATAAACGAAATTTAAAGGAATCAATGATTTATTTTTTTCTTCTGTTTTCAGGCAATCCTGTCAATTATTCTTCCGTAAGGATCCGATCAAGATCGTAAGAGCTAAAGGTCAATACATGTACGACGAAAGAGGAGATGCTTATTTGGATTGTATCAACAACGTTAGTCATGGTTAGAATTTACAAAGAAAATATAAATTTTTTAAAATAAATCGACATTGTATTGTTTGACTTCTAGTTGGACACTGTCATCCAGATGTGGTTAAAGCAGCTTGTGAACAAATTGCGACATTAAATACCAATAATAGATTTCTTCATGATAACATTGTTCTTTGTGCACAAAGAATTTTAAGCACACTTCCTGATGAATTGTCTGTATGCTACTTCGTCAATTCTGGTTCAGAAGCTAATGATTTAGCTTTACGCCTCGCTCAAATACATACTGGAAATAAAGATATCATAACATTGGAACAGTAAGTCCCTTTCTAATCCTTAACAAAAACAATTTATTGTATTTCTTACAGTCCTCAAGAGAAGAGGCCATTATCACATATTTTCATTCTAGGTACACATTTCTTTGTTGCATGCATCTCATAAAAATTAAAACTATCCTACATATTTATTGAAAGTACTCTAATAAAGATATTTTCATTTACCAATTAGTGTAGTTTTAATTTGTATGTTCAGTATATACGAACTTGTTAGTTATGTACAAATTCGAAGATACCTTTAGATTTAAGATGAAATTTTATATAACACATCTCTAATTTCGCTGTTTCATTTTTCTATTCCAGCTTCATTACATGTTGATAACAGTTTACTCCACATGGCACACTGAGATGGAGCATACAGAATTCGGCCTGCGTTCCGCAGGCAATAATCCAAGCGACGCTCTAGATGCCTACTAATCATTCTTCATACATTTCAGCATTCTAAGACAACATCTAAGGCTGTTGTGGGCAATAGCTCAATTAATTATTATTTTCGCTTTGCTTGTCAATGATATAGTTAATCAACAGCCTTAGAGAATCTATGCTACAATCCAGTGCTCTACTGGTTTGAAATATTATTTTGGGAAAAAATTATGTGGGGGGTCTATGTATATGGTTTATGGGTAGCTATGAGTGCTCTATTTTTTTAGTGCATACCATGGTCATTTGACTTCCCTGATTGATATCTCTCATTACAAATTCAATCTTCCGGGAGGAGTTGGTCAAAAGGAACACGTTCATTTGGTAAGTAACATTCACTTATTGTAGACAAAAAATATAGAGCTAATTTCCATTTTCTATTTTAGGCTTCGTGTCCAGATGTTTACAGAGGCAAATTTAGAGACACTCAATACAAGCAAGAAGAACTCGGCCACGTCTACGCTAATGAAATTAAAGAATTCTGTGAAAAGGTACAGGAAAAGGGTAAAGGAATTTGTGCTTACATCGCAGAAAGCATGCTTAGCTGTGGAGGCCAAATCATACCGCCAGCGAATTATTTCAGAGAAGTCTACCAGCATGTGAGAAGAGCTGGTGGGGTTTGTATAGCTGATGAAGTTCAAGTGGGATTTGGACGAGTTGGGAAGCACTGGTGGGGTTTTCAGTTGCAAGGAGAGGATGTTATTCCTGATATTGTCACGATGGGAAAACCGATGGGCAACGGTCATCCGATCGCTGCTGTTTTTACTACCAAGCAAATTGCAGAGAGCTTTAGAAACACCGGCGTCGAATATTTTAATACCGTAAGTAATAGCATTCATTTTCTAGATTATGCATGGACAAAAATGAGCTAATGTACTGAAGTTTTTGTTATGATTGTATCATCATCATCTACATACTTTGTGAATACAATAGAAGCTATTTAAGTTTGCTTTTAACTTTAACTTAAATAATCTCTTAATATGTACTTTTTTCTTACAGTATGGCGGTAATCCCGTATCTTGTGCTATCGCTAATGCCGTTTTTGATACAATCGAAAAAGAACAGTTACGAGAAAAAGCCATCGTGGTTGGAGATTATCTGTTGGATAATTGTGAACTTCTCGCACGGAAGCATAACGTTATTGGTGATGTAAGAGGAGTAGGACTCTTCGTAGGTATTGAATTGGTATTAGATAGGGAAGCAAGAACTCCAGCGAAGGAAATTGCATCTTATGTTATTTCGAGGTTAGTTTACTAGAAATTAATTTTTACTTTTATACAATAAAAAATATAATTTAAAATAAACATCAGCAAAATATATTTCAATTACTTATATAACACCAAACATTTCAGAATGAAAGATGAGCATATTCTCCTCAGTACAGACGGACCGGATTGCAATGTCTTAAAATTGAAACCTCCAATGGTCTTTACGAAAGAGAACGTTGACGAATTTATATCAACTTTAGACAGAGTATTAAAAGAAGTAAGAGAAAATCAAGATCTGGCGTCAACAATAACCAATGCTAAAGTACCAACACTAGTCGAAGCCACACCTAGCAAAGAACCGAGACAATTTGCAAAACCTATCAAAGAGGAAAAGATCAAATCTATTTAAGTTATTTATTCATTTGTATTTATTAATTACTACAATTATTTTATATATTACATCTGTTTTTAGCCCGCGTATATATTTATATTTTTATCTATAAATTCAGAATACTACTTATTTTCTATGAAAATATTTTCTCCTTTTTGATTTATGTTTAATATTTCTGAAGCAATGCAATATATTTTGTATATTATTAACATGAATTAATATTTCATTTTCATTTTTCATGCAGTAAGATAATGTAAATTATTTTCGCTTATATAGCGATACATGCTTATTTATTTAAAAATTAGAATAGTTATATGTATGTCAAATAAGAATTTTTATACATGAAATAGTGATGTTTAATAATAAAGAATTTTAAATATAATTAGAGTTTGCTATTGGTTCGTCATATGTTTAGAAAATAAAAAGTTAATGTATAAATCACATGTGCTATAAAATGCAGAACTTTATTTGATTATGCAATGCAAATATGCAAAATTAATGGATTTTAATAATTATATTGCCCAATTATGATTTAAGATTTTGACCAGTCTAAATTTGAGCTGTTCTAAAGATCCTTTGAAGTATTTATATTAAATTCAAGGGAAGTATTTGGAAATAAACCTGAGGAAGGTTTACGAGACCTCAAAAGGAAAAAGTTTGCTTTATAAACTTGGAGAGAAACGTACTCTTAGGTTAAAAAAATTAAAATCACTGAACTTACCTTGTTTTGTATATTTTTAACACAAGCAAGACACGGTAAATTTCGGATAAACGTATTATTTATAAAGGTAAGTGTTCCGAATGGTCACCGCAGATTCAATTAACAAACTATACAAAAATGGAAAACTTACGTTTCGCTGGTTTCAAAAGTGTGTCTTTTTATGCGAAAATGAAAGTATTGAATTTAATACTTTAAAATCGCATTTTGAGGTTATATTTCCCCAGTTTTCACTACTTTTGTGTTGCACAAAATGAAACGTCACCAACAATTTCTGTATTAACTGATCGTAAACCGCCAAATATAAATCTTTACAAATTTGAAAGGTATGATAATACTTATATATTTTTGAAATAAAGATGTACTAATTATTTACATTTTTTTAATTGTCTACTAATGAATTAACATTTTGAAATGGTAGTAAGTATATATTATCATTAGAATATATAAAATAATACAAATCTATATAAAAACAAATTTGTATCTGTGTATAACGGGTGTTCAAAAACATTTGAAGTCAAAGTAGTCCTTGAAAATATGAAGTCATGTCTGATATAGATTGATACATTTACTTAATACAATTTTATAGATTATCATACACGCAAATGTACTTAAGTAAAGATATACGATTTTTTGTTCAGAGCCCACTTGACTTCGAATGTTTCTGAACACCCGTTACATGGACACACAGTACACGTATTTACCAGCGTTTGCTTCAACCACCAGACGCATGCGTTTCTGTCTCACGACTTTGTCAATGGCGGGTTTACGAAGACAAACGATTGTAGGTACACTTCGCGGTCATGTAGCAAATTTTTTTTCTATCAGATGACATCAGGTAACCTCATGACATCTGACGGACAAAACCGACTACTCCGATGCATCTTTTTCTGTAATAGCTTAGCTATTCGAGAAGAAACACTTTGCATCGGCGTAGTCGGTTTTGTCCGTCAGATGTCATGAGGTTACCTGATGTCATCTGATAGAACAAAATGTGCTACATGACCGCGAAGTGTGCCTACAGTCGTTTGTCTTCGTAAATCCGCCATTGACAAAGTCGTGAGACAGAAACGCATGTGTCTGGTGGTTGAAGCAAACGCTGGTAAATACGTACTGTGTGTCCATGTATATGCAGATACAAATTTGTTTTTCTATTTTGCGTTCGAAATGAACTAATTATGAAACCCAAAACAGTATCGAAATGAGTTTCATTTCGATACGCTTTTTTTCATTTTTCAATGTTGGCGTTGTTCGAATACAGAAATAAATATCATTGCTGTCATTTGATTCTAAGAATTTATGTACATTTGACAGATATGATATATGTCCGTATTTTACACAAACAACGTATGTTGTATACAATTGGCAATGACATATACATGTTTCTATGTCACTCATGTTTATATTTTTAAATGAAATATCAAGTAATGTTAACGAAAATTAATAAATAATATGTAATATAATATACTTCGTGGATAGCAAGATTTAAATTTGAAAATGTCAAGTATCAATGTGACCAACTGCATGCTTTATACAAAAATTAAGCTCTGAACCTTCAAATTAAATAATTACAATTTAAGCAATTTATTAATGCAAAAAACGCAAAATAGAAAAAATAGTATAAAAAACTCGTTTCATAAGGCCTTTTGCCGCACTCCCTCTTTAGAAAACTCGCCACTATTGCGGCTCGTTTTCTAAACTGATCTCGTGCGGCAAAATGGTGCCTTATGAAACTTGTTTTTTAATATACTATTTTATACAGATTTGTATTATTTTGTATCAAAGCTTGATGGGAATTGTTGCATCGATATGCTAATTTGTTTTTGCCATTAGAATATACTTAAATGTTATTTAATCATCAATTGTTGTATTAAAAATCTCGTTCCAGATATTTTTCATTTATATATTTAAAGAAAACATTGTTATAAATATAAATAAAACAGAAATAAACAGTCACTCTAAATTATTGGTTTCTTTTTATAAAAATACATAATTAACATAAGTAATTTGAAAAGTCAAATATATAGTATGAGTTAGTTTGATTTTAAATGCAATTAAATACTACAGAAAACAAATGTACAATGTATGTTGATACGTTGGTCTCTTTAATTGCATTTAAGTAAGCCCACTAGCCATTATGATAACTTTAACTTATTTCCTTATATTGTATTTTAAACAAAATAAATATCAAAAACTTATTATTAGAAAGCTCTTGAAGGTAAGATGATCATGTTCATCAAAGCACTAACTCTTGAGTGGGTCATGCGGAAAAAACAGCAACAAAAGAATATTCTTGATATAGGTATAAATCAACATAAATAATGCATACATGTCGTTATAGCAATTATTACATTGTCTCAATTAAAAAACAATTAAATCAAACCACTAGTTTTAGAGACATTTGCTGGATAAAAAAAAATGCGTAGATTATAAGGGCCGGGGATTATAAACAGCGAATAAATATCTTAATAACAACTTGACGAATAAATTTATTCAATGAATAAATTGAAATTTGGTATTATAAAAAATGCATGCAAGTAAAACAAGTATAGCAAGCGCCAATTAAGTTGGCGCGAGGAGGGAGTGCGCAGAAGCCGTTTTTAAAAACGTCCACCCCCACTACTCAAGTAATTGTCAGAATACATTTATCATTGACGTTTGACGGAACATAATGTCTTTGCTAGGGGATCATAAAGTGATACACGCTCAGAGGTTAGAATTATCTGACATTTGATGTAAAACCAAATACAAATCTCCCCACTACTTTTAATCCTGCGCGAACTTACCCCCCCTCGCGCCAACTTAATTGGCGTTTGCTATATTTGAAGAATAACTCTGAATAGCTATGTATTTTGCAGTTTAGCGTTTCCATAAATGATAGAGCCACTGAATAAAATGAAGAAATACAAAAAATCCTAATTCTTCACTATTTCTTTTTGTTTATTGTAAATTAATTGGTAGATTTACTTGCTTCGTTTCCTTATTCGCTTTTATTAATACCCAATTTATAGAGTAAAATAAATTTACATCCTTACTAAATAAGAAGTAGTGGTGTAGATTTTATCGTTTAAAATACCGGAGAAATAGTACTATTTTGAGATTTTCTTCTGACATTATGGGTTAGAATATCGAAGATTGTCGCCAGGGGTATAACGATTTTATTTTTTTAATATTTCAAGTCACCCGGTCATACAATCAGTCTCAAATGTGGTGATTTTTAATGCTATAATTTTATCATTGAAGAACACATGAGAAAGTGAGGAAATCGCGCACCAACGTGGGGGTTTCTAAAATATTTTTCCAATAAAAAAGACTTCTGTTCGGGCAAAATAGATTTAATTTTGTATTTTTAGTTTTATTTAGATGAAGATATATTTAAGTTAATGTACAATTTAAAACTTAATCCTAGTTTTAAATTGTAAATACTATACAGGGTCCGGGAACGAAGCGGGGACGGAAGATTACACGCGTATTTGAAAGTTAGTCAAACATTTAGTCATCGGATATCCTTCCGTACCATCAAGCGCACGTTTTAAAAATATTTTGTTTTATACAAGGTATTCCAGATGGAAATGCCGGACTAAAGTTGCATTTTTTTAAATGGAACACCCTGTATATTAATAGATAACATGATCCGCGATTGAAAGCTGGTTACATCGATATAATGTTGTATGGGTCGAAAGTTGATAGTTTCTGTGTAAATAATTATTTTACCTGATAAATTGATACATTTCAGTAGGCTATTCTGCATAAGGAAAATCAAAGGATCCGAAACCAATAGAATATAATATTTTCTACTAGTACATATGCACTTTCGTTGCTACGTGAAATAAATTCTGCAACTGCTCGCGTTATATTACTTTATATTCATTTAATGTTTGCTTTCACCGCTGAGTGAAAATCAACTGTTTCTCGTACTTAATGGGGTTTCTTCTTGTTATAGACCATTTATGGATAATTTGTTGAATATCCGATCTTACAGAAGGTTTAAAAGCGCAAATTAGCTACTAAAAATACAAGCATTTTTCATTAATTCAACTCTAAAAAGAAATAATTAGCAAATGATCCATCCTAGGTGCATCAAATGAGGTATCAATAGAAAGCGTAGTAAAAGGGCTTTTCAATGAGCTAAAAATATACAGGCTGTTCCATTTAAAAATTACGAGATTTCTTCGATTTTGCGAAATTGTGAACACTCTGTATAACGCGAGCAGTTGCAGAATTTATTTGACGTAGCAACGAAAGTGCATACTAGTAGAAAATATTCTATTCTATTGGTTTCGGATCCTTTGATTTTCCTTATGCAGAATAGCCTACTGAAATGTATCAATTTATCAAGTAAAATAATTATTTACACAGAAACTATCAACTTTAGACCCATACAACATTATATCGATGTAACCAGCTTTCAATCGCGGATCATTTTATCTATTAATATACAGGGTGTTCTATTAAAAAAAAATGCAACTTTAGTCTGGCATTTCCATCTGGAACACCCAGTATAAAACAAAATATTTTTAAAACGTGCGCTTGATGGTACGGAAGGATATCCGATGACTAAATATTTAACTAACTTTCAAATACGCGTGTAATCTTCCGTCCCCGCTTCGTTGCCGGACCCTGTATAATGTATATACGAGATTGGGCAGAAGTAACGCATCAGTCTAATAATTCCGTAAGTATAAACTTTAAAACAAAATGTTGTCAACAAAAGTTTTTTGACAAGTTATTTTGTATTGACTTCAATCATTTGCATTTTTTTTCGTGATGATTACATATGACAGAAAATAAATTTTTTTTTTTAATGGAAATAATATTTTCTTTTAGAAAATTCGGAATCTTTATTAATTTCTGAATATGAATATGTACTTTTTTCATGGGGTTAGATAATAAAAATATTGAGAAAAAAATTAAATTTAATAAACGTACATTTGGACTAGTGCAGTGTTTTGTAGATTGCTTTGGAAATTGTAGATTTTTTGACTGTCATTGAATTATTGACGTTTCACAATAAAATAGTTTCCATCGTAAAACTTGCCTTTTTTAATACGTGTTTTATGTGAAAAAGGTCAAATTAACTACGAAAGATAGAATAGAAATCCTTATGATGGTCGGATATGGTGACAGGCAACGTTCACATCACGAAGTTTGCACTTTATTTAATAATGTTTATTTGGATCGAGATCCTATAGCTCAATCAACAGTTTCGAGATTGGTTACTAAATTTAGAGAAACGGGCGATGTTAGAGATATACCTAAAGCTGGCCGACCAAAAGAAATCACTAATGAAGACCGATCTCTTCATGTTTTACTTGCTGTAACGGAAAATCCCACTACGTCAACCACTCAACTACAAATACAAGCCCTATAAGATACACTTACTTCACGAACGAAGATGACCCGGACAGAAGATTACAGTTTTGTGAAACAGTAATGGAATTGTTAAATAACGATCCAAATTTTTTAAACATCGTATTTTCTGACGAAACTACATTTTGTCTAAATGGATTTGTAAATAGGCATAACTGCCGTTATTGGGTGACTGAGAATCCACATTGGATGCGAGAAAATCATACACAGAATCGCCACAAACTTAATGTGTGGGCTGGCATTGTTGGGCAACGAATCATAGGTTCTTACTTCTTGGAACACAACCTAAATGGTGATGGTTACTTACATTTATTGGGTAACTATATTGTACCAGATCTGTTGATTTTATTTCCTAACGACAATCAACCAAGCATGCCAAACCGTAATCTATGGTTTCAACAAGATGGAGCACCACCACATTATGCTATTAATGTTCGACAGTATTTAGACACAATTTTTCCCGGTCGTTGGATTGCACGTCGGGGTTTTATTGATTGGCCCGCTACGTCTCCCGATTGAAATCCATTGGATTTCTTTCTTTGGGGACACTTGAAGTCGCAAGTATACAATGAGAAACCTAGAGGATTTGAGAGCAAAAATTACTCGTGAGATACAAGCCATACCACCTAATAGTTTACAAAATACAATTCGTCAATTTTGGGAACGTTTAGGACACTGTCATGTCGTAGAAGGACGTCACTTTGAGCATTTAATTTAATTTTGTAGTTTGTTTCCTTTTTTTAAATTTTATTTTTTTCTCAATATTTTTATTATCTAACCCCATGAAAATAGTACGCATTCATATTCAGAACTTAATAAAGATTCCGAATTGTCTAAAAAATAATATTATTTCCATTTAAAAAAATAAAAAATTTTTTGGGTGTCATGTAATCATCATGAAAAAAAAAAACAAATGATTGAAGCCAATACAAAATAACTTGTCAAACAATTTTTGTTAACAACATTTTGTTCTAAAGTTTATATTTACGGAATTATTCGACTGATGCGTTACTTTTGCCGAACCCCGTAGAAAAGGTCTTGGAGTTCAGATATATTTAATGTTGTTAATTACCTTAGGCCTGGTCAGGTATTACATTTCTTTATTCATTGTCTTGTTTTCTAGTCATAAAAACTATTTATTTTATTACAGGCACAACCCTCTGGTTAATCCATCCATAATGTATTGTATAATAGAATAAGTTTTATTGTACATATTTCCTGTGTATTGTATATTTATTATTTTAAGAGGTATTTTATTTTCTATAATTAAGGTTTTCCGGCGTATATTGTTTATTTTAATACATTTATGACGTTGGAAACTACAGCGTATACTTTCTTGGAAGAAGTAAAAATGGTTATATGGAAATTTCCGTATAATGAATTTCGTTGGTTTCTCCCTCTCTTGTTACTGGCGGGGACAAAACTTTCTTGCCGAAAAATAAGTAAATGAAGAAATAGTTCCAAACAAGATCTCTTAGAGCTCACTACAGTTCCAAGTACGATCTCTTCGAGTTAACTACAGTTCTAGCTTAGGTCTCAGTGATCTAACTAACAGTTCCTACTAAGATCTCAGTGATCTAAATAGGAGCAAATATTATTTATTAGCCAGTTTTCTCGATCTTTAGTATTAAGACCAGATACTGCATTTATATTAAGTTAACGGAACTCCAAGATTAAATTTGTAAATATATTAGTGTTATACAAAAACTATTGTATTATTTCAACTCATACTTCAGTCGATACATACCGAACTTCCTTCAAACCAGGAGGAAGAAACAACTTCTATTATTCGAATGATAAAAATATTTAGGCGTTTTTCAATTTTTCTGTATGATTGTTGTCACATTATAATAATTGGCTTTCAATGTTCCAATACTTGGAACCTCCTAAATCAGTCAATTTTAAAGTTAGAGCGTCGCGGGTGGTACCAATCAATTTCCTTCAGCAAGATACACTGACTATGGATAATTCCAAATCCGTAGAAACGATATTTCAAAAAAGGTGTAGAAATAGGCCTTTACCCATAAATTAAACCCAAGAATAACTTTTGGGTTTACCCTTCCCCAAATCATGCGACATGAATTTAAGATAGAATTGAAACTAGTAACATTTCTTTGTCAAAGTGCAAGTGTATTTCCAAGAAGAGTTATGGATTAGTTCATTGCAAAATGCTTCTATGGCACAGAAAAAAGGTAAATATACTTCACGCGTTTGAGTCTTTAAGCAAATAAGAGTGGTGAACAAAAAGGAGATAAGCTGATGAAAGTTGTGGTGTTCAGATCCCCAAAAAAATCTTGTTTGTAAATGATGCCAAAAAAATTGAATTTTGCTTTCACTTTCACTTTTTTTGTCATAAGATTTTTTGGAGTTTGGAATACATAACTTCTATCAGCTTGACACCTTCTAGTCCACCACTCTTATTTGCTCTAAGACTCAAACAGTAGTATATAAAACGCCGGTTCTGGACCACCAATTTGTGAACCTCTAAATTTGAGGTTCCCAAGTTCGGTAAACATAGCTATTTTTAGTCTAAATATTTACCGATTTTACCTCAATTTTACTAATTTCTACCATGATTTTAACATGTTTATTTATCTCAAAAAACTCATTTTTCATTATCAGAATAATTGAAACATACATGAGTAGGTAAACCCCACCAGTTTTGTATAATACAAAGGTATTTTTAATAATATAAAATATTATTAAAAACCTGGTGTGAAGAACACAAATACAGGTTCACTATTTCACTATTAGTGAACCTGTATTTGTGTTCTTCACACCAGGTTTTTAATAATATTTTATATTATTAAAAATATCTTTGTATCATTTTTCATTATTTTTACTCGTTCGCAACTGAAAATTACATAAAAATCTTTAATTTTGAACATTATCCATTAATGAATAGTTTTTAATGGTTATACATCAGATGTAACCCCTTTTTTAAATAATTTTGCACAATCTAGTTTAGATGTTAGAAAATATATTCCAGATTCGTTAGTAAATAATATTTTATCTTCTAATTTTAGGGGAGTCCTATTTTATGGGAGACCAAAAATTATTATAACTTTTGATATAATCTTTATTTCTCTTATCTGGTTTCTGATATAACGTGAAAAATGGAAAGTAATAGAATACTATTTTATAAAAAAATATAATTCTAAAGATAAATAAATTAGCATAGATGCTGGACAAAGCAAAGAGCTTATAGTAGACTTTTTCATTATTCGTTAGTTGGTGATATTGAAGATCTTCTAGAATCAGGGCTTTGATCTCTGTAATAATCAAACACAATACATATTGCTGGAAAGAATAATCTATTATGCAACAAGTGTCCCGTATCGTTATGTTCAAATTTTAGGAGTGTAAAGTAGACTTCATTTCAAGTAACAAAAACGCAAAACTTGTATATCCATTTTTATTTGTTTCAAAGTTACAGATCTATGAATGTGATTGTCAGATCATGAAAAAACATGTAATCCTAAAGTCAATACAAACTGATTTTATTTAAAAAAGTTATACGATTCAATATTGTTATCGTCGCATAATAAAATGTTATCCTAAAATAAACAAACACGTGTCGTAATGCATACAGTAATTTCTTGGAGATCTACAAAAAAGAGTACTGGAAATTGATTTATGATAAAGAAGGTTCTTACTTATTTCGTAAATGCTGAACCACGAATATCATACAATAGATAAATGTTCAGATGACTGTTAACGTTGCATTTTTTAATAAAGGATTATATTACGTTTCAGTTCATACAACAGCTTACTAGTGAGTGGACACGTTTTCTTTATTCAAAATGCCTTACCGATTTTCTTCTCAAGAGTATGTGCACATGCATTTTGTGTATGGCTACTGTAACGGCAATGCACGTCAAGCAGTTATTGAATACCGACATCGGTTTCCCGATGGGCGCATTCCTCATAATTAGAGAACGGATGCAATTTCCATAAAACGCAATCGGCAATTGGAATTGTGTATAACGTCGCTCAGTACAACCCGGCGTAATTCAATGAAGTATTTGTTTGACTTACTCGGCCACTTGGTCTCGCAGCGATAACAATGGGCAACCCAGCTATTGTATTCGGAGAATATAGTGTTTTCAGTGGTGTCGTGTACGTAGATAAAATAAATAAGTTTATCGTATATCGTAAGAGAAATAGCACGTACATTCCTTTTCTTTTCATTTAAGCAACATCTTCCAATTATTTTCACGTAAGTGTGCATAAAATTTCGTTATTTAATGTCGTTTATTTGGATCTAGAATATTCTTACTTTTTCAGACAATGCAAGAGCGTCTAGAATGGCATCGTGAAACAATGGCGAGTTGGATTGAGGGCCATACTGATTGTATGTACATTGCCAGTGATTCCGAAATTTATTGTGAAGTGTGTGAAACGTTATTGAAAAATTGCAATAAATCAACCGTAAAACGTCACGTAGGATCGTTAAAGCACGAAAAAAAATTGAACCCGTTGGAATCTGACAATTTTAACGAAGAACTCTGTGAAACTTTTATGGCAGCTAATATTCCATTATTTAAATTGAACAATCCAATTTTGAAGACATTTCTGAAAAAAATATACTGGTCGAAATGTTCCTGATAATCAACTTTACGCAAATATTATGTTTCTAGGTGCTATACGAGAACAGTAGAACGCATTAGAAGCCATCTTTTAAATCAATACATATGGATAAGCGCCGACGAAACGGTGGATATGTTAGGACGCTGTGTTGTAAAGGTTGTAGCTGGTGTACTACATCCAACTATTCCCTATAACTCATATGTAATAGCAACAAGTGTTATAAATAGAGTTGATGCGGAAACAGTTGCTGAAACCATTAAGGAGAATATGCAAAAAATGCTTCATTCGGACGCCACGTACAAAGAAGAAATACTTTTATTTGTCAGTGATAGTGCTGCGCATATGTTAAAAACAGGCAGACTATTGAAGAAAACATATCCTAATATGCTGCATATTACTTGTGTAGCACATGCTCTCCACAGAATCTGTGAATATATCAGAGACACTTTTCCGGAAGTTGGTAGACTTGTATCAGCTTTTAAAAAAGTTTTCAGAAAGTTTTAGATGGGGAACATGGCTGGAAGCTACTAGTTATTATGCTGAGAATTTCGATAGTCTAAAACATTTCGTAACACTGCTAAAGGAGGATGCTAGAAGTATTGGTGAGTGCAAGAAGCTCACACAAATCCCAAATTTAAAAAATCAGTTGTACTTCCTTCACGAACACTTTGGAAAATTGCCAAAACTAATCACTTATTTTGAAAATTGAAATCTCAAATTAAATGACGGATTAACCACATTAGATGTGGCTGTTAATAAATTGAAAAGTATTCCAAGTGACTTCGGATGTGGCCTTCGGCAAAAGTTTGAAGCAATTCTTAATAGAAATCCAGATTTAATTACATTGCAGCAATTATGTATGGAGACAATTCCACAAAATCTAACGGCTAAATATGAAGAAATAAAAGAATATTTCCAGTATGCACCTATAACCAGTTGCGATGTAGAAAGGACGTTTTCTATTTATAAGGATGTACTTAATTCAAAGAGAACAAAATTGACAGAAGAAAACCTTGAGAAACTATTGCTGGTCAATATTAATACTCCTTTACTCAACTTGAACGACAAAATGAACAAATAAAAATGTTCCAATTATATAAATAAAATTAAAAACTTTATAAATACAACTTTTCAACAAATAAATATGTATTTCGTAATTTTATAGATCACCACCCGTTCGTTTTCTAATTATATAAATCAAATTAAATATTTTAGAAATATAGCCTTTCGCCAGTACTGCACTGGGCTTTGCGTCATGTGGTAAGCGTGTCCGTTCTCTGCTCATAATAGAACGTTTCTGGAATTACACAGACAATTTCGGGGATGCGGACTGCGTGATTATCTTTTCGACTAAGGAGTAAATTTGCCAGCAGACTTAGAGGAAGAAGCAGTAGCCATTGTTACAAGGGATCCAACTCTCAGTGTACGTCGAATCGCTAGACAACTAGGAGTGCCACGAACAACAGTTTGGCGAATTTTAAAAAGTGAGAGCTTATATCCATATCACTATCGCAGGGGACACGGTTTGCTCTATGCTCGTCTAGTTTATTCTACCTGGATATTAAGACAGTTACGGCTTCATTTTAATTTCTGCAGAACAGTCCTCTGGACAGATGAATCTACGTTCACGAGAAGTGGTGTTACAAATCTGAGAAACCTGCACAGGTGGTCATCAGAAAATCCCAAAGCTATACGCCCATCTAAAATTCAACATTAATTTTATATTAACGTTTGGGCGGCCCTAATCGATGACTTGCACATTGGTCCTGTCGTTCTTCCTGGGAGGTTAAATGTGGACATTTACCTTCAATTTCTTATTGACGAACGGCCAGGTCTTTTAGAGGATTTCCCATTAAATGTTCGACGAAACATGTGGTTTCACATGGATGGGGCACCACCACATTTCGGAATTGCTGTCCGAAATTGGGTTAACGTCAATTATCCAAGATGGATTGGTCGAGGTGGTCCTGTTGCATGGCCACCCAGATCACCCGATCTTAATCCCCTTGACTTTTATACACTGTGTCCAAGATAAGAATGAACTGCATGGTGATCTCGGGAACAATAAGAGATACAAAGTTGTTCAAATGGGAAAAAAGTTGCGCATTTTAGTGACCGTTTATATGCCATTTACGTAATTGAATTACGTTTTCGGTTTTCTGAGATATTCAGGAAATTGTGGTTTTTAAAATTTTTGTTTTTATTTTTTTCTGATTTTATTTTACAAGTTATCAAAAAATAAATAAAACTTCTTCATTGGCACTTTTAAAAGCTCTACAAGATGGTGTTGTTATATTTTCAGTCCGACGTTTCAGTTTTGAGAAACCATCATCAACTTTATTTTTTTATATGGACGAAGAAAAAAGTACATCGTGTATCTGATGGAATTTTCCTTTATGAATTCAAGGGTGTATCATATATTATGTTTTCGAAATTACTTTTTGCTGAAAAAGCAAATTTATTATTTTTTTTTTTTGTAGTAGTTCTTCCCTAGTGATGATAACGCGCTATGACAGATAGCCTAGATAAGTTAATTGGATCAAATAAAAGGTTTTAATGAAAATGTTGGAACACAATCTAAAATAGTGTTTTGCGAAATACATATTTATTATTTTATAAATTGCATGTGTATTTTACAATTCTGAACTCACGACAAATGTTCAAACAAATTACCATTGTTTTCTAATAGTATGATCCATAAGTATGATCTTCTAACTGTAGAATACAAAACATCACGTAATATTTCTGGTGTAATATTATTAAACGCTGCCGTTACAGAATCTAACAATTGTTGCTTATTTTCCAAAGAATGCCCATAAACGTGGTTTTTAATGTAACCCTAAAACAAGAAGTCCAGTGGGGTTAAGTCCGGAGGTCGAGCTGGCCAGGACACTTCGCTGGGAGTTCCAATCCATCTTCTGGCAAACCGCTGAGAAAGATACTCACGAACCTGTTTATAATTATGTGTTGGAGCACCGTCTTGTTGAAACCAACAGTTATTGACCACTGCCGTAGGAAAATCGTCTAAACAGTCTTCTAAATCATTTTGCAATAAATAAAGATATCGTGCCGCATTTAAGGAGTTATGTTCATTTCGAGACTTCACAGGTTTCTTAAATAAACCGTATTCTTTTAAATTGTAATACAAACATATAAAAATGGAGTTACTTGGTTGCCTTCTTTCTGGAAATCTGTTAAAGTACATTGCTTGGGCCTTCACAGAATTTTGGTGGCACAGAATATGGTATGTTAGCATATCATATTTTTCTTCACTGCTAAATCGTTCCCTCTCCATGTTCAAAAGTAAATTAAACCGTAAAGGTAATTCAGTAAAACAACGTGCAACAAACAACAAATAACAACGAACAACAAAAATAATAAACAGCAATAACAAGCAATAAAAACAGAAACAACGACACAGTAAAACGTTTCTTTAGAAGAAGTAACACGCAAATGACAAGTATTGACGTCAAAATTGTTGTAAAATAATAAATCGTTGTTTTGTAGCGCCTACCCAGATACAATTGAACTATGTTGTGAGTTCAGAATTGTAAAATGCACATGCAATTTATAAAATAATGAATATGCATTTCTCAAAATACTATTTTAGATTGTGTTTCATCATTTTGATTAAAACATTGTATTCGGTTTAATTGACTTACCTGTCATAGCGCGTTATTATCACTAGGGAAGAACTACTAGAAAAAATACCAAAAAATAATAAATTTACTTTTTTAGCAAAAAGTAATTTCTAAAATATAATATGTGATAGACAAATGTACAAATGTACTTTTTTCTTCGTCCATATAAAAAAATTAAGTTGATGATGATTTCTCAAAACCGAAACGTCGCACTAAAAATATAACAACACCATATTGTAGAGTTTCAAAAGTGCCAATGAAGAAGTTTTATTTATTTTTCGATAACTCGTATAATAAAATCAGAAAAAAATAAAAACAAAAATTTAAAAAACCACATTTTCCTAAATAACTCAAAAAACATAATTGAATTACGTAAATGCCATGTAAAAGGTCACTAAAGTGCGCAATTTTCTTCCCATTTAAACAACTTCGTATCTCTTACCGTTCCTGAGATCCCCATGCAGTTCATTCTTATCTTGGACACAGTGTATATGGGGGTACATGAAAAATTTAGTCTACGCGCAAGTTACGAACACAAAAGAAGAGTTGTTGAATCATATTTACTTGGCTGCCAAGCAAATCCGACAAAACAAGTATGAAATTCGGATAAGTACTTCTTCTGTTGGCTTACGCGCACAAGCCTGCATTCAACAAGGAGGTGGACATTTCGAAAATATTATTAATTGAACTTTTTTAAATAAAAACAGTTTTTATTGACTTTGGGATTACATTTTTTTCATGATCTGACATTCACATTCATAGAACTGTAACTTTGAAACAAATAAAAATGGATATACAAGTTTTGCGTTTTTGTTACTTGAAATGAAGTCTACTTTACACTCCTAAAATTAGAACATAATAATACGGGACACTTTGTATGATTGCTAGCATTTGCATGAAACAGCTATCGTATGATCAAAAAGTCTTTGGATCGCTATTGCCGTGGAATTTACGAGATATCTATGAAATTATTTATTTCAATTAGTTTTGGCATTTACTTGACAACTTTAAAGTCAGCTGGTTATAATTCAAAATATTTCAATTAGAACATAAAATTTTTATTATAAAATCATACTACAGTAGTGGAAATATAGGTGAAAATGGTAATTGGGTTTATTCACCTCGCTTATGTTTGAATGAGTTCCGTGAGAGATTTCCCAACTTCGCAATAATCGAATGAGATTTTTTTCGGCAACTTCAACGAACTGTGGACAAATTTGAAGGAACTGGTAATATCAACGATAGTATTCGATCTGGAAGAAGACGGGCTAGAAATGATGATGTTATTGATCTGGTTAGGCAACACATGCAGGAAGAACCTACCTTATCCTTGCGTAGATTGAAACAAGAAATCAATTTAAGTTATGGGACGTGTCAAACCATTGTTAAACATGACTTGAACATGTTTCCAAACTGCAGATGTGTCAGAAGTTACTGCCACCAGATTATCAGAAGAGAGTATCGTACTGTACTTGGTTTGATGACCATATGAATAACAATATCCTTGATTTGACATTTTTTACAGACGAATCTTATTACGTTATACGTTAATAAAACAAGTTATGTGGGAGTTCTTTTCTTAACTGTAATGAGCCTTATTTTGTTTTTATTAGTTATTAAAACTTCGCTTATTTATAAATGCATTCTGTAATCTCTATAAATGTTATTAAATATAACATACATAAAATGTAAATAAATACCATAACCTAAAATCTATTTTATTTGTGACTTACGAGTACTTCAGGGTAATGTAATGATTACTAATGAATCACAGAAGTAAAGAATTTTATAAATAGATTTATGTTTCATGGCTATCATGATCCATAGACTTTTTGATCATACGTTACTATATGTGTAAATAATCATCAGAGTTTAAAACGTTTTATTACCTGGAAATCTCTCGAAGAAAACTGAAAATTCTATCCCTGTGTTCAGAGTTTGAAAATTGCAAATTCATATATCCAAGGAGTAAATTTATGTAGACCCTATTCGGCTCTTCGTCTCCATAGCCAATAATTGTTGCATCACTTAATAGGATGGTATGATTGGTATGATCCTCTGGTATTATATATATTTCTGTGGCGTACTGTTTCAGCTTTGCCGAATAATGTGCGTTTTCAAATGTAACCATAACTGAAATTTCAGTTAGTGCATTCATCCTTTGTTTTTTGCGATCAACCTGGAATTGCCGCCAATTTTGCAATATGTGCTCCATTATATCCGTATATGAATAAAAAGTTATTTTGTTTTCTAGGAAAAAAATTTCACCATTTTTTTAAAATTAAAAAAATTTTTGTCTAAATTTTACACTTGCGAAGTCATGGTGAATAACCACTTGCATTGATATGTAGCTACCAAATATTTGAATTTGAATTTAAAGTATATAATGATAGAATATACATATTACGATATTAATCATTATTAATAATGACATAACCACAACATACTTGGATTACAAATATGTCTATATTAATTGTCTCCATCTATATCAGTGAATATTCAATCTTACATGTAGATGGTTTATAATTCGTATTAAGTTCAGCTACTCCTAATATAAACGAGAAAGCGAACTATAACTCCAATTGCCAATTCTTCCCACAAGATGGCGTGGTATGTTTAAAGTTGTTGGAACAAATGATAAAGGTCAAGCAATATAGGGTAGGGTATAATAATCGAGAAGTATTAAAGTGTTTTAATGCTGTTTTAAAAGAAGATTTACAGTTAGTCCCATATCGTATAACTTGTTTGCGGCAATTCCTCGATATTGATTATCCGCGAGCAGTAGTATTTTGCGAATGGTTTACAAATAATTTTAGTGATGATGTCCTAGACAAAACTTTCTTTTCAGACAAAGCATGGTTTCATGTTAGTGGATATGTTAACTCGCAAAACATGAGAATGTGGAGTGATACAAAGCCCAATAATTTTTATGTTGAAGCTCCTTTACATCCTCAGAAAGTTGGTGTTTGGTGCGCTATAAGTAGAGGAAGGATTATTGGTCCATTTTTTTTTTAATGGTACCTTAACTGCAGAAAGATATCGATAGGAAATACTATTGCCTTTCCTTAATCAACTTCGCGATGATGAACTAGCTTTGGGATACTTTCAACATGATGGTGCTAGAGCTCACACAGCGGGGGAAACAATGAATATGTTACAAGAAGTGTTTGGAAATCGTTTAATTAGTTTGAACAGCGATCATGAATTTCCTCCAAGATCTTGTGATCTTACACCATGTGATTACTATTTATAGCCTTTTATTTAAAAAATTCAATTTATCAAGTACCAGTGCAAGACTATATAGATCTCCAAGACAGAATTATAAATAAAATTAGTGAAATTAGAAATAGTCCCATACTGCAAAATGTATTTAGTAGCATTCGGAGGAGGTGTGTAAAATGCTTGGAAGAAGGTGGTGGACATTTTCAACATCTTTTATAATTATGGTCATTATCGTTGGTAATTTATACAACTACAATTTATGATATTTATTATAACATTGTAATCTAAGGACTCTACAAACAATTTATTTGTTTCAAATTTATTTTAAGCCATTACATACAATAATTTGTTGAATGTTAATATATTAAACTTGTACGATAACTAGATACTATTGTCACTATAAGATGAATAAAACCTTTACTTGTAAAATTATTTCCTCTTAATTCTGCATTGTCTTTTTACATGTTACTACAGATTAGATGAGCTTTATTACACAAGAATGAACAGCATATTAATTGGATTATGTAATTTTTCCCAGTTATTGCATGAAGAGGTGCTATTGTTCAGCAAGAATTCTCTAAAATATCAAAATACTTAATTTGAAATTTTCAAATTAATTACTGTTACCTTCTAAAATCATTACTTGACTAGTTTATATTAATTAATATGGCATATTAAAGTAATATATTTCGACATAAACTGACACTTGCGTGTATGATAAATGATAAGGATAACTTATAATATAAAATTGTATTAAGTAAATGTATCAATCTATATCAGACATGACTTCATATTTTCAAGGACTACTATCTATTGACTACTTTGACTTCGAATGTTTCTGAACATCCGTTACTACAATATGATCATTTATATTTACCCTCTAGCAAGCCATGAAATTATTTCTTGAAAATATCGTGTTGGTAGTGACAAATAAAATACATCTGTCATTATGTGTATGTTCTGATAAATAAAACTCATCTGTCATTAATGTATTTATTAATTGACACAAAAATGTTTACAATAAATCATAAAGTTTTTCTGATCGAATCATACTTTAGGAATGGTGTAAAATTAGAAAATGGAGAATGGTCGTACTTCTTGCAGCCTTGTATAGAAGAATTTCGGGCAGAATTTCCAAATTTTCCAACAACATATGACAGTTTGCGGCAATTAATTCAAAAGTCAGTGGTTAAATTCCGTGGAACAGGGTCTGTGTCTCGAAAACCAGGTGCTGGTAGACCACTAAAGCGGACAGTTGAAAATATAGCAGATATTGAGGGACGAATAAATCAATCACCTAAGAAATCGATTCGTAAGCTTTCACAACAAACACAACTGTCATATGGGACCAGCCAGAGAATCCTTAAAAAAGACTTACAAAAATTTCCATACAAATTTCATTGCGTGCAAGAGCTTTTACCAATCGATCATGTAACCAGAGTTAATTACTGTCAGTGGTTCTTAGGTACGATTAATAACGATGACGTTTTTGACAAATCCTTCTGGTCCGATGAAGCATGGTTTCATTTATCAGGATATATAAATAAACAAACAATGCGCATCTGGTCTAGTGAAAATCCACATGAAATTCTTGAAACACCCTTGCATTCACAAAAAATAGGCGTTTGGCTTGCTGTTTCTCGTAGACGGATTAATGGTCCGATATTCTTTAATAATACGATAAATACAGAACGATATCGTAATAATTTATTGCTACCATTTGTAAATCAATTACATGATGATGAGCTCCGCGAGGGATATTTCCAGCAAGATAATGCAACAGCCCATAAGACAAGAGAAACGATGGAATTATTGCATGAATTCTTTGATAATCGAATAGTAGACTTTCCACCACGATCTCCGGATTTAACAATTATGGACTATTTCATTTATCCACATCTAAAAAATAGAGTATTTACGAATCGTCCACATACAATTGAAGAACTCACTAATGCTATCCGAAATGTCTGTGAGGAAATTCCACCACATAATTTAAGGAATGCCTTCAATAATATGAGACGAAGAGTTGTGCTATGCATAGAAAATGAAGGAGCTCACTTTGAACATTTATTGTAGCTGTTTTTATTATTAAACTTTTTATTTTTTCAACTGAAACGTTTGTATGTAATTATTTGTCAAAATGACAAAACCTAATCTGTCATCAGTATAAAATAACCTATATCACACACACGCTGCAAAATAAGTTAACTTAAATTATGGTACCAACTTAAGTTTAAAAAAGAAAAATGTCATTGCCTTCTAGAGGGTAGAAATATATGATCATATGGTATATTTGTGAATTTGAACGAAAACATAATTTTCTTTTTTAATTCCGAATTGCGATATCTATAGAAAATTGTTTTTACTATTTAGCCAATAGTTATGGCGTCTTCCGTAAGAGTGCGCTTAAATAAATTGATAGTCGAGAGTCGTGATATGTATAAAAGTAAGTTAGTTCACGATTGTAGGTAAATAGATTACTGTAGATCCATTTGGAATGTCCACAAATTTCTTTTATCTTTTTATGTATTTTGCATACTATAGTTATGTATACTGTTAGCATTATCTTTACTACTATATTAATTTCAGTTATATAATATGGTCTGGCTAAAAATTTAGGATTTTAAATGTCAAAAATACATTATTTTTGAATAATATTTATGGATTTTTTTGGCTTATTACAATATACCTACATATTCTGTATTTTGTGATACCTGTTTTGAAAAGAATTTCATCTAAGTAGGCATTGAGTAATTGCAAATTATTATAATCCTTTTATTTATAACTTATCTTATAAGTCTTATAACTATTTATCTAATGTCATTTAGACATTTGTCATTTTGTGACTCGTAATATAATTTTTTCTTACAAATATTTTTTTCTTAATAAACAATACTACTAATTAATGTACACATTGCAAGAAAATATTTTTATTGTTGAAGTATATTTCCGAAGTGCACACTTGCTCAACGGAGAATGGCAATATTTCTACGCGGACAGCTTCATTTGCAGTTTCCTAATAGAGTTGTGGATAATACCACAGAGAGTTAAGTAATATAGTATAGACACTTCCCCTATTTATGAATGAAAATCGCAGATAGATTTATATGACCTTGATTTGAAGCACCGTGTGAAAATTCACCAAATTTAAAACTTTAATTTCAAATTTTGGATCTTGAAAGTGCAATTAATGAGTTATTTTTGTGTTTACACTCAAAAATATGCAGTTTACTATTGTATCATTACTACATTGCTTATATCAATACTGGAAAGGTACTAAGTAGTGACAAGAATATATTGGAACATAATTCTCATATAGTCCGTCGATAGCTGCGTACGCATTCTATTACTATGACTACCAGAAATGAATGAAAATATATTTTTTCCAATTTTACTTATTAAAATGATCATTATCATTACATATATTGAATTTCATTATTAAAACAACATTTTAATCATAAAGGTGACTAAAATTAATCAAAACAGTGAATAAAATGTTTCTAGCAACACTTTATTCACACTGCTATGCAGTAAATCGACGAATCAATTGCTCAAAAAATGTCCACGTCAAAAATAATTTTGACTTTGACAGATGTAAATTCAAATGAAAGGCCCGGAACTTCCACTGCACTTGACACTGACGAAAGTAGAGTCAACTTAGCTTGCACTGTACTTGACTCTGACGAAAATAGAGTCAACTTTCCTGGTTTAAGAATTCATCAAATTATTAATAGTACAATCAATATTCATGTAAATAAATTACCTAATCAATAAATTTTTTTGAAACTTTTGCAAAATTGGAAAAAATCTTGTATGATACACGTGAATAAGCAAATTTTATCCACTCAAAAACATTATCTAGCTAAACAATTTTTTCGTGGATAAAATTTGTCTTTATTCACTTATACCATAAATAGCTAATTTTCTACAAACACCGTTAAAAGTTAACATTTTGACACGGCTAACTATAATTAAAAATGCGATATTATAGCGTAGCGTGTTAAAAGTAGTACTTTTAACACTAGTATTAAAAGTAAATTGACATGACAGTTTGTCAAAAATGACAACATATATTAAAGTGATTTTTATTACTAAATGAAAATTACATTTTTCTTGGATAATTAATATTAAATGTACAGTTTGTGTAATTCGAGATATTTATTTCCTGTGTTGCAGTACTTTCAGAATTATTATTCTCGCTATTACTTCATTTTCTTTACACGAACTTAAACACGAACTCATCTTTTGTATGAATTGTGACAAATTAATTTGACGTTATTTAACGGTTGCGTCCAGTTGTGTCAAAACGTATTCATGATCTGTCAAATTTGGTCAGTGGATTTTCATTATATTTTATAACAAAAATTGTGTTTGAAGAAAAAATATTGTACGATACACATGTTAAAAATGCTATTTTATTTCACTCGTAAATTTTTACTCGTGAAATAAAATCGCACTTTTAACACTTGTATCGTAAATAACTATTACGCCTTTTCACATCAGAATTTTAGTCTAGTTAAAATTTCTACAAAATAGTTAATTACCTTGGTTATTTGATAAATATCCCATCTTTAAAGTTTTGTTATTAAATAAATTAATAAACTAATTGCACTTGTTATTAATTTCATCACCATATCTCTCGGTGATAAATTTTGACAGTGACAGGTAGATAACCTTTATGCCCATTAATCTATATCCGCATTTCAAGAATGCATAATAATTTATAGCAGAAATTCATGGACAACTAGATGTAATTCTTTTTGAAACACGTATTAATAACATAAAAAATATTTCGAAACCTGTAATGCCATATAACACTTTTTTATGTAAATATAGTATAATGACGATTTAATTGTCTTTCAAATCTTATTGAACAGTACTAAATTTGTTAATTTCACTTTGTAAACTGACGGACAACTGTTATAATTGTTAGGTTATAAATAAAATATTTAAATTGATCCATATGGCAGATAATTATTCATTGACATTTTGCATCTCAATAACCTTCAAAAATTTTGTTAAAAATGTTGTCAAATATCAAAACGAGTTTTTTTGTCCGCCAGTTTACACTCCATTTATTTTTAGGATTTGCTTAAATGCACATACTCGTATGTATACAGCTACTCATCGTGATTATACAGAGAGATCAAAAAAGGTTGACCGTGTTGCTTCATCGATATATCAACTCTAGCATGAGTTTGCCACGCGTTAATTATTATTGGGAATTTACATTAAGTGGCACGCCACCATGCGGTACTGTTTATTGGGTTCTATGGTATGTAAAACTGTATTGTGTTTTTATCTTTTCCTTACTATTTTATATTTTCGCTACTGTTTTACGACAAATTTGTCTTTCTAAACATCACCCATGGTTCGTATATTCTTCAGATGGTATTATCTTCAAAAATAATATACCGAAAAAATTATTAGAAATAAAATGTCCATACAGTGGAAAAGATAAAAGTGCTGTAAATTGCATCGATTCATGTAATTATTTGATATCGGAAGAAAATAACAGAGTGCTAAAGAAAAATCATTCATATTATGCGCAAATTCAGTTAGGAATGGCCAGATTAAATTTAAACGAGTGCGACTTCTTTATATTTGCTTGATATGACTCGAATTACATCAATATTACAGTGCCTTTCGATAAAGTATATTCATATAATTTAATTACAACTTTAAGAAACAGGTATGTAAATAAAATGGTGCATGTAATATGTAAAAATAAAGATTAAAAAAAAATTTAAGTATATACTTTCCAATTTTAAAATTGTTCATGATATGTCGGAGATTATTAAATAATATGCAAAGCAATAGCATGAAACAGTATACCGCCTCATTCTGAGCAAACGCAACGATCCGAATGTATGAATATTTCTCCCGCTCCGAATAAAATTCCCCTGAACGCTTTTAGCCAATCACAAAACAGTCTGTCGCGCAACCATTTGACAATTAATGTCACAAATTAGTGTCACCACTGTCACCCTATACGGAGTCTCTTAAGCGTTTGAATAGTGATCATGCCGCGTTATACACTAGAAGCGAAAGCTGAAATGAAATGGTATCATGCTGATAATTCTTATCAAATAGTATGTGACTTATTTGCCGGAAGGTATGCCGACAGGCCCATCCCGAACAAAGCTACAATTTGTAGACTTAATAAGAAAATAGACATTACTGGTTCTGTACAAAATTTAAAACCATTATTCCCAAATCGCAGAGTTCCTAATGACACGTCCATTTTAGTATGCGCTGCAATAGAACTAAATTGAAATTTGACACTTAGCGATATTTCCAATGATTTAGGCATATGCTGCTCTTCCGTTAACCGCATACTAAAATTAAATGGTTTTCGTAATTATAAATATTCCAAACATCATGAATTATTTTACGGCGATGAGTTTAAACGGATGAATTTCCGTTATTATATAATTAATTTCTCATTATGAACAATTTATTTTATTATTTGTAAGAGTAAATTTTTCTTTACATTACTAGAATTTAATTTAGTTTTTATTAGTTCTGAAATTTATTTAGTATACTATGAATAGTTTTTGTGACCTTTATTATTAAAATTTAATTTATTAAATCTCTTGATGCCTTATTTGCAATTTTCTTGATCGCTTATTAATAATATCATTACGCTTTGTGTAACCATCGTCAGTATAACGTATTGCAATTTACTCATTACCATAACACAGGACTAAACAATTTATAGTCCTTTAATAGTAATATGGTAATCAGATAATTTTTCTTACGTGGCTCCATAATATGTAAGTATGTATGACATATGACATCGATGTTAACGCGCCTACAGCATTCAGGGGAATTGTATTAGGAGCCAGAAAAATAATTGCACATTCGGATCGTTGCGTTTGCTCGGAATGAGACAGACTGTGTTGTGATTGGCTAAACGCGTTCAGGGGATTTTTATTCGGAGCGGGAGAAATATTCATACATTCGGATCGTTGCGTTTGCTCAGAATGAGGCGGTATAAGGTTTTTATAAAGGTTCGTATATAAATTCTTCAAATTCAAAACAATTGAATTTCGCAGTTACATTGTGTTATTTAACAGCTCGAGTTAAATAACTGGTTGTCAAAAAGCTTTATTATTAGTACAATATTCTTACATGTTTGTGTACGCAGATGAAGTAAAGTTTAAAAAAAAGATGTTTCTTGATGAAGAAATTAAAATCAACATACAATTTTTATCGAACCAACTTCGAAAACACTTGTAAACATGGTAAACATAATACGCTATATAACGGGTGTTCAGAAACTTTCGAAGTCAAAGTAGTCCTTGAAAATATGAAGTCATGTCTGAGATAGATTGATACATTTACTTAATACAATTTTATAGGTTATCAAATTAGTATCTTCGATATTCGATTCTGACAATTTTTGACAGACAACAGTTGACATTTAATAATTATTACAAATCAGATACTTAAGTAAAGATATACGATTTTTTGTTCAGAGCCCACTTGAGTTCGAATGTTTCTGAACACCCGTTAGATGCTAACTATAAATCGGTAATGTTAATTCCCAATTTGGTTTGTTACTTCGCTAAAGTGGCTGTCAATTCAATGAATTCAATATTCTTTCATTTGCATTATTTGAATTTGTTAGTATGTAATATAAGCTTTTTGTTGTTTCTCTTTCCCATGGTTTATTGCGTTTAATTGAATATTAGAAAGATCAAGACAATAAAAATCACATTTCGTTTTACTGTAAGTTAACTTTTTGTGTTTATACAAGTATCATTATCATTTTTTGCTTAATTTTAAGGTTAGGTCCGTAAGATTTCTTCCTTTTTGCGTATTTAAAGAACATAGTGTTTAGGACTTCAATACATACGTTACCAGAACTACAAGATGCTATTAAAAATGCTGATAACAGTGTAACAGAAGTGTTTCAAAATGTCTTCAATTCTCTACGAAGAGATGTTAATGTGTGTCTACAAAATGAAGGACATCATTTTGAACATATGATAATGTAATATCGATCTCTATATTAAATGATTTCTAATAAAGATATTTTCAATTATTGACTGTTATATCTTAAATCTTAAAATGAATTAAAACGATAGAGAAAGATTATTTATTAAATTAAAATAATTATTACATTAAAGTAATTAGTATTTCGTCATTTCACCGTTATTATTAACTGCATCTATTCTTGTAGACATTGAAGCGACAATATTTTGTACAACATTTATAGAAATTAGATGTCAAGCATTTTGAACAATATCCCAAAATTCTTCCTGGGTAGCAGCTCTATTTCATTAATCCCCATACATTTTAAATGTGATTTAGATAAGGACTGTAGGGCTGGAAATCTCAAGTTTAAATTTCATTATCTTGTAACCAATGTGTGACAAGATGAGAAAGGAAATTGTGTTGTTCTTGTAGCTTCCTTTAATGTTTTGAAAGGGTTGTGCCTAATCTCAGTAACTAATGTTTCGTCTTCTTGCGTGTTCGAAATTTTGTTATGTCCGAAAATTATTTTCCGATTTAAATTATCCTCTTCCCTCCATTTTTTTATATATTCTTACGGCTGAACTTTTACCAATATTAAATTGAACCGATACACTTCTTAATGATTTCCCATTTTTCAAACTAGTAACAAGTCTGGCTTTATCAGTTTTCGAAAGATGCGGCATTTTCAATTTTGAATTAGCAGCTATGAATCTATGATATATAATTTGACGTAGAGTTTGAAAATTAATCAAATATCGTCAAAATTAGAACGCTAAAAAATAAAGGAAATTGACAGAACGATTTTGACACAGTCCGATTTATTTGCTCACGACAGTAAGTTATTAAAACACAAATAAGTATAGTAATCTCGCAAGTGGTTCATACGTAAAATCATAGATGTCGCACGGACGAAATACAATTCAGAATGTGACATATACGGCAATTATTCCATAATTATGAACCTTTTTGATCTCTCTGTATAAAAGAGTGCGTCAAGATATAATATATTGTCTGTATTAAGAAAGCGAAGCATAATACCAAGATAATGAAAGTGGGTAAATCGGGTTCGGACGGGATAAATTGCATTTAATGTATCAAAATACATTTATGAAGGGGCAACCATATTAAAATCGATAAGTTATATCATCTATCTTTTCTTTCTTTTGTTCCATACACAGAGAAAGACCTCTATATAAAAAAAAGGAAGAACTTATTAAGATGAAGGTGCCGCTATTCTTAATCTAAGGCAAAGTGTAAGAGGAGTGCTTTTATAAAAATTAATGGACTTTTTTAAAAGGCCTGATCGACATTCATAAATTTGAATTTTGTCGGTCCGCCGATATATATTTCTCGTTTTTGTTTGGAGCTTCATAAAAGTGAAAAATATAGCGGAAAAATCAATGCCTTTAAAAATTTTTCTGCCGTAATTTTTTGTATATCTAGATATTGGAACCGATGGAATTATGTTTAATATAAAGAAATCGTTTATTGATTAATAACTTGTTAACATTACTATGTTTTTATGCTGGAAACAATTCATTTATAATTTTAAGACTCGTATTCTTAAATATATACATTACTTATCTTAAAAAACAGTTATGCGAGGACAGATTGATATAACGTGCCTTCAAAAACTTTCCTCCTTAGAGACGGCTATGTTTTGTGATAATGATTGGTGACAGAGCACGTAATCTGTCACAAACGTATAATTTTGAAATAGCATGACCGTCCTAATGAGGAAAGTTTTTGAAGGCACGTTATAAGGTCTCCAACTTTATAAAACAAGAATAAGAAGACAAAATAATGAAACCAGTCTCAAAATGAAGTAAATTTATTGTACTACAAATGTGTAGAGTTGCGAGAGGCAGGTTTTTTTGATATAAAGGGATCTTCGTATCCAAGTTTAGTTGCATGTAGGTGTAATTTAACTAAAGGATTGTAGTTAATGACAAATTCTGTAACAATTATATATTTTGTAATATCTAAATAAATTATATATTATTAATTAGTATTTAGTTATCTGACCATTGGATGCCAAAACTGCAGCCAGTCGCCTCGGTATTGAATTTATTAAATTTCGTACAAATTCTTCCTCACTGTTGTCCCATGCGTCTTGAATAAGAGTTACTTTTCTTGGTCCTACATTTTGTTTAAATATGTTTTTGACTAATTTACACCAAACGTTTTCCATTGGATTGGGATCGGGACTTCTTGCTGGCCAAGGTAACACGTTAACGTTATTATGATTTAGCTATTATTGATCAACCTGTGATTTGTCAATAGGGGAATTATCATGTTGGAAAATATATTCATTACAGTTGGTATACTCATTGTCTACTGATGGTGGCATTATATTTTCCAAAATTTTAACATATACTTGGCCATTTAATCTTTCATCAATATTCCAACAAAAATCTGCTCCTCGGTAACTAATCCATCCAGACATATTTGAGGAAAAATGTCCACTATTTTGGATATTTTGTATACTCGTATACGTCCATTGCTAAAAAACTGAAACACATTTTCATCAGAAAATATGACCCTTTTCCAAATGTCATTGTTTTCATTTATGAATTCTTGTGAATATTCAATACTTTGTTGATTATTTTCGTCTGATAAATATGGTTTTCGTGCAGCAGAATAATTAGAACGCTAAGAAATAAGTAATTAAACTTCTAGTTTCAAAAATTCTTTTATTGTAAATACCACTACAATATTGTTTCGCCATACTATGGCTTCATCAGGTGGATGAAATACTGAATATATACAATACAAGTTTGAGTATTTATGTGAAAATTATTGGGGGATGGTGGTGGAAAAATTTTTACAATCTTAAATTTAGTAGAGGGGAGTTGTTTAAATCTAGTTGGTCATTTAAAGCTAATCCTAAACTATTGCATCTATTAATTTCTAAGTTTTCTTACAGGTTAAGTTTTTTACTTTTTTCTTGAATGTGTAAAATTTTGAAATCTATATTAAATCTATGATTGATATCTATACAATGACTTGCGAAAGTTGAATCTGTTTTCTTTTCTTTATGGCTTCTCTCGTGTTCTTTCATCCTAATTTTGAATGTCCTCCCCGTTTGTCCTATGTATACCTTATTACAATCTTCGCATGTTAACTTATATACACCAGAGTTTGATTCTTTGTCTATTTTATCTTTGTTGTTTTTAATAATGTTCTGTATAGTATTGTCTGTTTTAAATGATATATGTTCGTTATTAAGTTTTTTAATGAAAGTACCAATTTTTTCCGAAATTTTTCCTAAGTAAGAATAATTAGATATTTCAATGCATTTTATTCGATTTCGAGTTGTTTATACTGATCCAGGAAAATTAACATATTCGCATGCCGTCACTGCAGTCGAAAATGGATTTTTTCTAAGAAAATTTAAAAGTGCAGCGTCATCATTTGCCGTTGTCCATGAAAAACTTTCTTGTTTACTGTTGTTCCAGCTGTGAACAGCAGTTGTAATCTCGGTGTCGTATGAAAAATATTGACCTTTCAATACTTCCTTTAACTTTGGGGACAACCAAAAATCTGAAGGCGCCGATTAAGAACTGTATGGAGAGTGCGAAACAACCATGAATTTTAGGCTCGTCACTGTCTTCATCATTTCGTTGCTGAAATGCAGTCTGGTGTTGTCGTGGTGCAAAAAAAAATTCGTTCTTTCCGATCTTACTCTACGGATACGATTTTTTGGTCATCGAAAAGTTTTGCAGTATGTTATTGAATTAATCGTTGCTCCTTTCGGCAGATATTTGACATGAATGACTGCCTTGGAATCTCAGAAAATTGTGGGCATGACTTTCTGCAAGATGGAATTGAATTTTCACACACGTGAAGAATCAGGACGAAGATATTTCATTGACTGCCGCTTGCTTTCGGGGTCATCCGCCGATTTTCTAGAATCAGTGCATTCACCTACCTTTTCACATTTCATTTCGCCTCTATCACATAATTTTGCACGTCGAACCCACTGGTAGACATTCTTCACATACAATCGTTGCCATAGGCAGTTCTCAAACACCTGTAAATTTCGATGGGTGCGCAACATTTCAAGGTAAAAAATTCATGAATCCTTGCTTGATACGCGTCTTAGAAATCGAACTCATGATAAAAGACACTATTATTCAAGACAGGAAAATGAAACTTTGCATGTTAAGACGAGATACTTGAAATTACTGTTTGCAGGTTAAAACTTGTTTCTATCCCGACTTCTTTCACAATGGTCTTGGGTAGCCGCCGAGATATCCAAGATACTGCGTATATGAATTCAATGACTAATTTTAAGCTAAAACGATTCTATTCACTTTTCCCGAATGCCCAATGGTTCTTGAAAATCGTGGTTTGAAGCTGAAGTAAATTATTAGAGGGCTTAGGAAAAAATAGGCGTACTTTAAGAAATGCGTAATGACAGTGCAATTATTAAAGCTGCTCATTGTGGCCATTGCCTTGTGCAATGTATAAGTCAATCCTTCGTCGGAGCTCTCGTTCCCAGTTGTAGTTCTCCATATTGTTTTTTACCTTATAAAACGCTGCATGAATCTACTATATGAGTTGGTAATTATTATTAGGCTTTCCCCTTGATTAGGTAAGTGTCTTTACATATCCCCACATGAAAAAATCTAGTGGGTTGAGATCTGGAGATTGCGGTGAGACCACCACGATTTATTCATCGATCTCGATGCTGTTTATTGAGAAAATTAGTGATACGTCTTCCATAATGGGCTGAAGCACCATCATGTAAAAACAATATCGTCCTTCTGATTTGAAGAGGAATGCCCTCAAGTAGTAGAGATAGATCGTTCTTCGAAAAAGCCTGGTACATTTCGCTGTTCAAATTTCCGTCGAAGATATGTGGTCCGATAACTTATTAATTATTCCAGCATAAACGTTGACGGAGAATCTTCTTTGGAAGTAGGTTTCTCGAACAGCATGTGGGTTTTCGATTGTCCACACTTGTTCATTGTGAAAATTGTTGATTCCATCTCTTGTAAATGTAGCTTCGTCACAGAAAAGAGTTCTTGAAAAAGTATTCAGAGGATTACTTCGCCATTCACAAAGACGAACTCTTTGGCGAAAATCCATTGGGAGAAGTTCTTGTACAGGTTGGTAATGATAGGGATGCAGTCCGCTTTCTTGCAAAGTGTCTTGCACAGGCGTCCTAGTTTGTCCAGTAAGTACAGAAATTCTTCTTGTACTACCAGGATCATTTTTAACAACCTCAAGCACTTCTGCAGTATTGTTTCTTCGCATAAGTTCTGTTTCGCAAGTTAGTTTAGGGATCACACCTGTTAATCGAAGAGTTGTGAAGGTTCTACTGAACGTTTGCTTGTCTGGAAGACAGCGGTTTGGATATCGTCGTTGATATTCCCTAACTGGGGTGGTAGTACTACCGTTGCAATATCCGTACACGAGAATCATGTCCGCGATTTGGACATCTTACGTACTCTTAATGCTATGATACAAGATGCTTCGAATACACTTTTACCAGTATGGCTTGACTTACAAATAGAAGTTTGTTAATTTCTCAAGGTATATAATTTTCTTTCGAAAAATTCCGAGGGTTTGTTTTTATTAGCCTGATGTTCAGTTTCCAAGTGTCGAACTAATTTTGATGGCTTCATGCTTTCATCGGAGAGAACTTGAAAAGAAAACAACCTACTGTGGCTTTCCATACAATGAGGTAAATCCATTATTTAAATAACTGTATTGTACAACCTTGTCTTTTTACTAACCGATTCACTGGATGTAGATGGCTCACTTCGTTTCTTCACAAAATTGAAAATGTATTTAATTGTTTAATAACAAAATTTCAATTTTAAAAAAATGTAGTTTTTAAATTTGACATAATGGACGAGGTCCGCCTCAAAAAATTCAGCACTTCCAAATATATAGTCAGTTCGCACATCAGAAAATAGTACAGGCTCTTATGGAGCTATATTTATTTAATTATAGTTATAGAATTACGTATATCTCTCTCATTAACTTGCGCTGCTTGTGTGCAATTTTTTCGGATTCCATCAAAGAAATAGAATATTGTGGTGTGAGTCATCCGCCATGACTCATATGCGCCGAACATACCATCCGTCTCTGGAAAGGCCTAGGAACTCCGGGGATATTCTTGAAGGTCTATAGACCTATGAATGGACTGGAAATGGAGGGAGATAGGCATTCAACGTGTGACATATAAATGTAAATAAATTACTGATTGTAAAAATAAATGTTCTTATTATTAGTTATTAGTTTTTAACTTGTTATTTAGAGTATTCTGTTTTTATTTTTAATATAGTGTGTGTTTAAATTACCGTTAGTTTTATTTAAAGACCCAGAAAGAAATATTTTACAATATGGTGAAATTACGTACATACCGGTTTTTTGCCTTCTTGAAAAAAAACAAATATTGCATAATCATACCAGTAAAAGACCGACTGGAACTGTATTCAAGTTTCTTCCACGTAAAAACGTGGCAGCGCTGTATGGTATTCCCATAAGCACGGTAGTGTTCTAAGCTTTGAATGGACTGGCGGATGTAAACTGGGCACCAAGTATATGGATTTACCTGCCCTGCAAAAAGGATTGCTTAATCCTACAGGTAATCTAGGCACCAGTACCGTTCGGGTAATGATCGCTTTAAAGCTTAAAGTAAGAAATTAGACGTTAATAAATTAAGGAATTTCCTAATGACCAAATAGATTATTTCAAATGTATTTTTATTTGTACATTTATTGTGGGCGGGCCTCTATTGTATTATATAATATATTCTATATATAAGGAAACATTTAGTTTGTGTATTTAGTTATTTCTATCTTGTTTGCGGCGTTTGCTTAAAGTAAGAAATTAGATCCGCTTCTCAGACTCGAGTTTTGTTGTACACTGTTAAGAATTATGGAGGTCTCTTTCGTGGACAGTAACAATAGAAAATGTTTGCTAGTGGTTAACAAGTACACCTTTTCAAAACAGAAAGTGTTGAAGAGTGGCGAAGTGTTTTGGCGTTGTATAAAAAAATCCTTAAATTGTCCCGCAAAAGTGTTTACACTTGGTGCAGAAAATTTAGTGAGCAGAAGCCAGCTAGAACATAATCATGAACAGAATCAGAGTAAATTAAACCGAAAAGTGAGTTCAAATGCGTGTAAACGTAAAGCCGTTGATGATATTTCCGAAAAACCAGGGAAAATTATTCGTCGTGAACTAGTTAAGGAACTGCCGGAAACAATTACGATAACAGATTTCACTTATATCCGAAGAAATTTGTACAATGCAAGGAGAAAATTTCTTCCTGGGCCGTTACCATAAAATAAGACAGAAGTCCATGATATAGTGGAAGCTGCTAATGTTAAAACAAGCAAGGCTGAAAGTTTCGTTTTTATAAACTGTCGAGTGAGCAATATCATAGTGTTTTCTTGTGAAACGAATGTTAGAAGTTTATGTGGAATGCGTAAAGTGTACATGGTTGATGTTTTGTTTGTTGCCTGATAAACGCAGTGAAACGTATGCAACATTATTTGAAAGGCTAACAAAAGAAATCTTTCGACGTCACTATACAATATTACGACCAGCTGAAGTTTTTGTAGATTTTGAGAAAAGCATTCACACAGCACAAATCTATGGTTGTCGTTTCCATTTGCACCAATCGTGGTTCAGGAAAATCCAAAGTTTGGGTTTAACAGCAGAATTTAGGAACACAGATTCCGAAGTAGGAAAATGGCTGCGATATACATTTGGATTAACGTAGTTGAATCCTGACGAAGTAGGCGATTGTTTCGCCTTAGATTTGTTTGCTGAAAAACCTGCTCATGCACAGCCTGACGAATACGCCGATTATTTATTGGAGACATACATAGAAGACGATGCTCCTTTTCCTCCACATATGTGGGCTACTGCAACTCCGTAGATCACTAACACCACAAACGCATGCGAAGCGTTTCATTCCAAACTAAATGAGTCATTTTATTCAACACATCCATCTATTTATATTTTTATCGAAAAGCTTAAGGAATTTCAAGTAGACACTTATGTTAAAATTCAAAGTGTACACACACACCAGCAAGAGTTAAAGTCACACGCGCAAAACAAAAATTAAGAACTCTAAATGAACTGTGTGAACAACTAAATAATGGAACAATATCACTATTACACTTTGTGAAGTGTATATCATTTTATTCATCAGTATGACTTCAAATACACTATTTTTTTATTATAGTTTTTATATAATTAAGTATATGCTTTTATTATGGTTTTCATATGAGTACATATTTTTTATTTTCTATCTTTTTGCTGTACTTCAACTTGAAATACACTATTTCTATATTATTGTTTTTGTTTGCTTTATACGGTGCCCAGTTTACATAGACCCTCTGCGAGTACATTTTTAGCTAGTGCCCGAATTACCAACGAGATTAAAATTTCAGGTAGGTTAGTGCCCAATTTACATCCAGCCGAATGGACTATACTTGCACTTTCGAACTTTCGGATTCTAAGAATAATTAATTTGCAAAATTAAAATTAAGCATAATAAATTGGGTGGTTGCCATTTGCGTAGCTAATTTGCAATATTTCACATAAACAATTTTCCTGATAAGACGAAAATATTTGAAATTTGCTGGGTTAAGTAAAGATTTTGGTTGTAGTTTAAACTGTTTCGTATATACATACATAGTTTAATAGCTTGAATAGCAATATAATCTTAAAAATATGCTTAGTTAGCTTAATGAAATTGCAATAAAAAATGTCCGAACAAATGAAATTATCTCACAATTTAAAGTATTATGAGGTGTTTAATATTTGTCTGGTTTATTAACGAACAGTAAATGAACAAACTCCGAGAATGCATTGTAATATTAGCTATATTAATATCTTAGTAGGGACGAGTATATTTAAGCAGTAGTACACATTTATTTCGAGGAGACATTATTTAGTTACATTATTTTCAGTAGTAAAGCATAGAAATAGGGCACTAGAACTCGGAAAACTTGAATCCCAACGATCCCCGTAAATCCTATAAATTTACCTTTATGTTTGGGGATGATAACAAATGTGAATAGGGGTTATCTAAATTTCTGTAACGCATAATTTGCTTTGTGAAGAGGAAGGTAGAAAAAATCGTGTTTCTGTAAAGCGAGATAAAACTCCTTTTATTTCTAGATTACTGGTGTTGTTTTAAATTTGATTGGTTTAACGAATTTACTTTATATACATAACATAATTATATTACCATAAATCTATTAATGAAAGCAACTAGTTATAGTACCTATATAACATTATTAGTAAAAGGTTTTTTACTGGGAGACAGAAGGATATGACCAACGAGTCGTTAGACGAACCTGCCATCTTCTGGAGCCAACGTTACCTTGCGTGTATTGTTATATATTTTACTTGTTATTAATTTGTAAATAAATGCAAATATATTAGATGCATATTCAAATTTTGATTACAGTAAAATCTTCGATAACACAGGCCTGCATTTTTCAACTCTATTAATGTTGATTTAAAAATTTTAACTGTTTTCTAGTAATTGGGTAGCTCTGATTTCAAATTTGCTTTTATTTTTTTTTGTATCACGTAAGGTTATTTTTCAAACCAGTAAAATAAAAAAATATAGAAAAAACACGATTTATTTCATTTATAAGCTAGTTTTATATTATATTAAAAAAAATACAAAAATATACACATATAAACTATTAGAAATAGTTATTTATTCTTTATGCTTCTTAAAAAAAGTTTTCGTTTTTCACAAAAGCTTCGTTTGGTTGTTTTTCTGTCATATTCAGCTAAAGGAAGATCTGAAGGTAGTTTCTGGGGCCAGCAAATTTTTTTGTTTCAACCTCGACCCCAGTACTTCAGAAAGATCTTTTGAAAGTCCCAAATCTCTTACTAAATCATTCAGTTCGGCTTGTGAAAATAGCTGAGGTTGGTTTTGACCTGAGGTTGATGATTCAAAATCACTATCCATCTGTACGGAGCCGGAAGTTGAAGAGGTTTCAATATCTTCTTGTAGTACTTTGGGGGGTATAGGTATAAGTACATGATCACTGTGAGGAACTGGTCTGATAGCTGATTTAATATTGTTTGGGTACAAAATATGTTTCAAAGTTTTTCTATTATGCCCCTTAATATCACAAAGACAAAAGTAGCAATCTTCATGATGATTTTGCGGTTCTCTCCAAACCATCGGTATTCCAAAAGAAAGGCTTTTTCTATTCCCTTTGGTCCAATGTCTTAAACCTTCTTCACATACCTTACAAACAACGTGCGGTGCCCAATCTTTATCTTGATCTCCTAATTTGGTTTTGAAATAAGCATAATATGCATTTTTCACAAATTCACCAATTGTTCTCTTAAACTTTTTCAAGACGAAATATCCACAAATATAACAGAAATCATCTGGTTTGTTTTTGCAACACCGGCTAGACATATTTTTAAGCAATGTTTATTTATCAAATACCACGCACAACACTAAAGACAAATTAATTTTACTTGTTTACTGATCTACACTCGGAGCTATAATGAAGTAAATGACATTAAAATATACATTTTGTTTGGAGTGATAAACTTGAAATCCTTTTCGCAGTACTAATAAAGTGAAAGCATAATAAATAGGATTTAGTAGGTAAAAATTCCCGGAAATCTTGTTCAAAATTAATACATGTAATAAAAGATTTACATCAGGTAATGAGAGCCTATTTAACAAATTTCTTTAAAACCACAACAGAAAATCATTTGTGGTTAATACCTAGAATTTGAAGTAGTACATTCATTTTAAAATGTATTAAAACGCCTATTATAAGATTTTTTTTATATTTTTTTCTTTTTCTTCTGTGCAAAAAATTAGTTATTGCTATATAAAAACTGAGCTTAACAAACAAAAATCACGTCATCACAAATTTTATGCAGGCCTGTGTAATTTGTCGTAAGCTTTGGAAACATAATCGTGACTACGTATGTTGTTTATTTCTTTTGGTCAAAATGAATGTACCCGTAGCAATTGTAGGGGTTTTTACAAAAACCTTCGTGCCAAAATGCCAGTTTTAAGATTTATACAGTCTCGTATAACTCCAAGGAGACCCGAAGAGCTGATGATTCGATTTATTTAAAAATAGCAATACGAGGAGTACGGTTATAAAGCATTGGAATATGTAGGGGTTTCTACAAAAACAATCATAGTTCAATGGCATTTCCGGTAGAAAGTGCGGTTCTATAGCAGTGGTAGTAAAAATAGCAGATCACCGGGACAGCATGTTTTGTGATGAAAACAATAAACAGTGGAAACGCAAGAAGGAGAAACGTGTAAAAGAAAAGCTGCCGATAAAGAATAAAAAAATTAAGGACGAGGAACATATAGAAATCATGTCGGAAAACTGGTAGTCGCTCGGAATACCGATCTAGACCGCAAGTAAGAATTAACCAATTTGTGTATTGTGGCAACGTAGTGTCTTTACAGATGTTCTCGTTTTCAATGTGTCACAAACATATCGGAAAATCATTATACTAAATGTCTGCTCTAACATGGATGAACAAGAAAAAATCTAGAAACTGAAAGAGCACTTCATCAAGCCAAAGCTGAGAAATTTTATGAGATCAGAAGGCACCAAACAGAAAGCACAGCAGGGACGTATCATATGCATTAGCTTCGATTATACGAGTATGCAGAACTTGCCATTGCCCCATATTAGGACAAACGAAGTTCTTTATGCAAGCGAATTATGGTATTCATTTTTTTGGGGTGCTACAAGCCGATTTCTTCAATATTTTGGAAGCCTACAACCATATCTTTTACCCCAGTCAAAACCATCTATGAAGATTGAATGTGTCATAGTTTTACGTATCCCATGTGAACTAACTGATCAAGTTAAAGTGAAACATTTCTATTCTAAATCACGGGAAACTATTACTTTGCGAAACAAAAGGAAACTACACTCCGAACTATTACTTTCTCCTTTGTATGATGGAGAAATAAAAATAAAGCCCCAAAAACTACACTTTCTCTACAGCTTAGAAGATTACCAAGTTCCAGAGCATCGTCAGCATTATATAAATTTAAAAAGCGAAAATAAGCTTAATACAGAAGCTTCAGATTCGCGTGGTGGGTGTATTAGTAGTTATCGATAGTGATGGAAACAGCTGTGGTGGGGAAGTTAAGGTTTTTATTGTATGTTAATAAATATTGCTATGGACTTTTCCCCGCAACATTTTAAAAAAATTTTAATTATTTTTGATTGAACTATTATTTTGGTTGCTAGTGTATAAATTGTGAATTTATTATTTTGTCTTGCGCAGTTGGAGCACGCCGTTTGTTCGTCTGGGCAAATTTTACCTTGAAACTATATTTTTTTGATAGAGAGCCTGTGAGCTATCTGTGGACAGACACTAAATGTTATCTGGGTTGTGAAGACGTGTGTTATAAGATATAAATCTTTATATTTTATCTTAATTAATTAACTTCGTGATTTGATTTAATTGGTTATTGTGATTGATTTCAATACCGTTATTTATACGAGTTTGTTTTTCTCGTTGTGATTTTTATACGGTTTTCCAACTCAGGTGTCTCGTGAAAAAAAGAAATTTCTTGTTCATTGATGTAAGTAATTAAATTATTACTGATTATCGTTATTATCATTATTTGTATTAATTTTGTTATATATATTTTTAATCTTAATAGTTGTATTAGATGACAAAGAACGTTTTTTTTGAAATTTCTAAGTAAAAAAGTTTCTTTAACTTTAAAATTTTGCACGTTGGAGTCAAGGGCATATAGTTTTTCTCATGTGGTTCACACATGCGTAGAGGTTAGTTCGGTCTGTCACATCTAGTTTGTTTACGTTTTGTATTGTGGGAGAAATTTAAAACACTTCTTTGTAATTTATTAGTTGTAACTTTGATCAGAGTCAATAAGGATTTTTTATTAGATGGTCCAGTCATTTTCATATAATATTTTTGCCTTAAGAATATTGTTTATTGATGCAATATTGGTCTTTATATTTCATAAAGACATTTTTTTTTCTTTTTTTATTATTGTAATAAAATTTCATTTAAAATTCATTGTGTTTTTGAATTTAAACCTTTTTATTCTGTTGTGCTCTTAAGTAACTCAAAGACATTATCATAACTTTTCTCAAATAAATTTTGACTAGCGCTCAACTATTTTTTTAACTAATATGTGCTTTCCACTTTTCCGATTGGACCTCTGAGAGAAAAGCAGTCTCATCCTGGAAATTAAACCGACTGAATATCGAAGCTGGACAGAATTGGTGTGAATAGTGATACATCTCACTACTAACCCACTATTCATAGCAATATGTAATTTCTTGTTTATTTTTGGATTTCGTTTCTTTTACTGAGAATAAAGTCTTTTTTGTTTCTTATAACGTTTTCTATGACTTCTTCGGGCAAAACGACGCTAGTCCATCACTATATTATCAAAGTAACATAAACGGAAACAATTGTCCCCAAAAATTGACTTTTGCTACAATGTATCGAAAAAGAATGTTTTTTTTAAATTTACTAACAAAAAAGAACGAAAGTTGAACTAAGGTTGTTTTTGTGAAAAATTCTTCAATTGTTGAGGAGCCACCAGCGTATCCTCTAGTTTATTGCCAGAAAAATCATCTTCAAGGTACGAACGTGAATATAACGACATTAAAAACTGACCTAGAAAAAAGGAGTAATTGTGGTAATGTTGGTTTGTTTACATGAATCAATGGATCTGTTTCAGTCCTAATACATTATGGGCAAAATGGTCTACGCTAAAAAGTTGCTTAGACATCAAGTAAAATGTTCGTAGATTGCTTTTTATTGATTATTTTACACATACGTATATGAACCAATCAGATTCACGTATTACTTAAGGAATTTCAAATTACAGCGACTATATCATTGTAGAACTTCTCGCATTACATCATACTTCTAACACCGAACGTAGCCCAGGTTTTGGGGGCATTTCAGTAACACGATAAAAACAAATAACACCTTGTGGTATCTTACGAATAAGTGGTTTTATAAAATGGAGAAATTTATCTTAAAAAGCAGTAGTGGGAAATTCTTGTAGGCAATAAATATGTTACTATTTCTTTAGTAATCACAATAAATTTAGGACTGTATAATTATCTGACAGCATCACTACTGGAATTAAAGATTGAGGAAGGGAATTTTTTAAAGCAAGGCTATTTATATGAAGGAAGTTACTACTGTTATTACTAGAGAACGGATGCAATTTCCATAAAACGCAATCGGCAATTGGAATTGTGTATAACGTCGCTCAGTACATCCCGGCGTAATTCAATGAAGTATTTGTTTGACTTACTCGGCCACCTGGTCTCGCAGCGATAACAATGGACAACCCAGCTATTGTATTCGGAGAATATAGTGTTTTCAGTGGTGTCGTGTACGTAGATAAAATAAATAAGTTTATCGTATTTCGTAAGAGAAATAGCACGTACATTCCTTTTCTTTTCATTTAAGCAACATCTTCCAATTATTTTCACGTAAGTGTGCATAAAATTTCGTTTCTAATTTCGTTTATTTGGATCTAGAATAAGTCACCTCAAAGTGAAATTTACGCTAAACGCTAAATGTTTCTGAAGAATTTGAATTAGACACGGAGATGATATTTTCGCGGTTTTCGATACGCGTTAATGTGAGTTGGACATTGGAAATTTCCAACTATTCAATTCATGGCGGAGAAGAGAAGCAATGGTAGGATAACATTCTTAGCATAGAATAGAAATTGGCATTTTCCGGAAAGAAACCTATGTCAATAGGTTTATCACCGCGGATTCAAACCCTAGTTTCCATGAAAGATGGTTCCATTCACTTTTCTAATCAGTCGGTTGTTAAACTTTCCGTTAACAAAAGAGAAATACGAAAAAGTATTAGATTTCAATAAAAATATTGCGAGACACAATGGTTTTGACACAGAAATAATTAATAAATTCATTATAAAAACTAATGGAAAAAAGATCCGAGGTTCCTTTTGTTTGTTACCTCAAAAAAATTGTGACAAAAAGTTTGTGTATTTACCATATCAAATTACGAAAAACCTAAATAGCATTTTTAAAGAACGGAGTCTCCGAGTTGCTTTTGGGTCTGGAAACTCATTCAAATCTCTTCTGGAAAACACAAAAGATAAATTAGATATGAAACGAAAACCAGGTATAGCAAACGCCAATTAAGTTGGCGTGAGGAGGGGTAAGTTCGCTCAGGATTAAAAGTAGTGGGGAGATTTGTATTTGGTTTTATATCAAATGTCAGATAATTCTAACCTCTGAGCGTGTATCACTTTATGATCCCCTAGCAAAGACATTATGTTCCGTCAAACGTCAATGACAAATGTATTCTGACAATTACTTGAGTAGTGGGGGTGGACGTTTTTAAAAACGGCTTCTGCACACCCCCTCCTCGCACCAACTTAATTGGCGTTTACTATACTTATGAAATTAATATACTTATGAAATTAATATGCTTATACGAGCACGAAACTTCCTCGTGTAAGTTGGATGATGGACTTAATAATAATTTCGCGTTTATTTTATAAATGACCTAGAGGAATATTTCCAGTATGCACCTATAACCAGTTGCGATGTAGAAAGGACGTTTTCTATTTATAAGGATGTACTTAATTCAAAGAGAACAAAATTGACAGAAGAAAACCTTGAGAAACTATTGCTAGTCAATATTAATACTCCTTTACTCAACTTGAACGACAAAATGAACAAATAAAAATGTTCCAATTATAGAAATAAAATTAAAAACTTTAAGAATACCACTTTTCAACAAATACATATGTATTTCGTAATTTTATAGATCACCACCCGTTTGTTTTCCAATTATATAAAGAAAATTAATTAATTAATATGTATTTCGTAATTTTAGATAGATAGATCACCGCCCGTATGTTTTCCAATTATATAAATAAAATTAAAAACTTTATAAATACAACTTTTCAACAAATAAATATGTACTTCGTAATTTTAGATAGATAGATCACCACCCGTAAGTTTCCCAATTATATAAATAAAATTAAAAACTTTATAAATACAACTTTTCAACAAATAAATATGTATTTCGTAATTTTATAGATCACCACCCGTTCGTTTTCCAATTATGTATATAAATAAAATTAAATATTTTAGAAATACAGCCTTTCGCCAGTACTGCACTGGGCTTTGCGTCATGTGGTAAGCGTGTCCGTTCTCTAGAACTTATTACAGTAGCAACTGTTTTACATCCTCGATTTAAAAGAGAGGTTTTCGTAGTACTGAAAATGCTATCGGCGCTACTTTTTTCTAGAACAAGAAATGTTTAATATTATGAACAAAATAAATCCTGAAGATAAAAAACAAATGCCTGTAATCGACATTAGACCACATCAAGGGTCACATTCATTATTTGGATTTTTGCAAGAAAGAATACGAGAAAGTTAAATCAATTACAGCTGATGTAATAATAACTAAATGGCAATACCTCGAAAGGCCGAATTCAAATCAGTACGTAGATCCTCTTTTATTTTGGAAGGTAAGTTTAAAAAAAAAGGGTAATTGCATTTTTTATTTGGATTTTTGTTTAGGTAACAGGAATGGCGCTGAAACCTTTAAAACAATGTGCTAGGAAATACTTCTGTATTCCAGCGAGTTCAGCAGAAAGTGAAAGTGTACAGTACAGCTCGTTTAATAATAGGGAAAGTTGTGCAAGACTAAAAGCGAAAAATGTTAATACGATAATGTTCCTAAATAAAAATTAAAAAAATATTAACAAGTAACCTAAATATTTATTTTATTAAAATTTCACCCAACCTTTTCCTATCAGCTAAAGAAGTAACTCAATGGGTTTCATCTTACTATGCCTTCTAACTATTAAAGATATCCATGTTTAAGCATTCAAAGGGAAATTATTTAGATTGCTATACAGAATGTACATGAAACTTTTTAAATCTATTACGGAACTGTTTGCTTTATCAGTAAAAATTATTTTGGTTAAATTAAGTTGCAGTGATTGTGATGCGATATACATTGGCCAATCAGGACGCTCAATAAAAGAACGTATTAAAGAGCATAAAAGTTCTATTCTTTATGGTAATATGAATACGGGATACGCGGAACATTGCATCGAAAATACACATTTGTTCAATACCAATAATTTTAAACTTTTACATGCTTGTAATAAAGGAAAAAGACTTGACTTTCTCGAAATATTAGAAATTAAAAAAGCCATAAATCTTAATAGACATGTCACAAATACACAGCTGGATTTTTTCAATACCCCTACTATTGATGCCGTAATAAAGTCTTTAAAAACTCATAAATAGTGGTAGAAGTGCATTTTTAGGTCAGTTTACAAACTCTTTGACAATGACTGTAAAGTCGAAACACGTGTTAGTGATTTAATAAATATATTTTGTGAAACAAATATACCGAGTGCTTTCTTTAGTAAATTAATTCATTATGTTTCACCAAGAGATTCTATACATTATATTAAAAATTATTTTATTTAAAATTTCGTTTTCATTTAAAAATTAAACTTATATCACAAAAATCAGTTTGTTTTACTTAATATAGTAAATAGTTTGATATCTCGTATAGCTTATATTTTAATTCTTTCAACGTCTTGAACACCGAACTGTACGATAATCCAAAATGGCCTGGGTTCATCTAAAAGCGATCCTACAGACCGTTGTTCTACATAACACAGGATATTTAGCTTCATGTGTTCTGTTAACACGTGATTGGTTTTATTTTATTTTATTGTGGGAATTTAGAAAACAACCATCTTCTTTGAATCTGTTAAAAATATTTAAAATTGTCTTCGAACAAGGTATACGCCTGCCTGTTGGGATAATTAACTGTTTTAAATAAATTATGTATTTTTCAATAAAATGTATTTAATTTAAGATTTAGGTATGAATGCAAAACAGAAATATTTGACAATTGGAAAAATGTCATCGGCGTATAACTGGTTGCCTACTATGCCACCATACATTTATCCCTATGTGTAAAGCTAAATGAATAAAAATCAATGCCTTATACCTATGTGTAGAAGAAAAACCCGGTATATATGTACGTTTAATTACATCTACTTTAGATAAATGCTTTATTATTATTAAACACAAATATATTGCATAAACATAATATAACTTTAATACATCTAGCTACTGAAATGATGACCGTTATAATCTTAAGTTTACTTTTGTGTTAATTTGGCCGTTTATTCAAATAATTTTAAAAGCCTTCGTAACTGTATTGTAACGAAACAAATAAACTAAGGAAAGACAGCAAACAAAACAGAACTCGACCTGACGAAAATATTATATTACAAGGCGTGGTAAGGAACTATACGTAATAACTGGAATTAAGCGTCTCATTTACTCAGTTTTTTAATGATTAAAATGAACGACAAACCCTTCGTTATTGAAGATTAATGTTGTCTAAACTCTTAAAGGAAAATTCAGGAATAATATTTAAATGCAAGGTTAACACGGTCATAAGGCTGACGTATAAACGTACTCATAAATTCGGAGAAGCTTTAATTTCGTAACTACATGCGATAGATATAGATTTAGGGTAATTTATTACTTGTGACATTTTGGTCTGTTCAGATAATGTGTCTTATTGATTTGTAACGTTTCAGATATTGTATAAGGAAGATAAGGATTTCGATTTCAAACATACGGCCCTCAATAACCGACAAACAAATGGTAATGGATTGGAGCTTTTGGGAATTTTGAGAGCGGTTAGTATGAGATACAGGGTTTGTTTGATAAATAAGAAGAATAACACAGGCCTGCATAAAATTTGTGATGACGTGATTTTTGTTTGTTAAGCTCAGTTTTTATATAGCAATAACTAATTAAAATACAGTTGGTCTCTACCACCCACAGATTTTTTTTTGCACAAAAGAAAAAGAAAAAAATACAAAAAAGATCTTATAATAGGCGTTTTAATACATTTTAAAATGAATGTACTACTTCAAATTCTAGGTATTAACTCAAAAATGATTTTCTGTTGTGGTTTTAAAGAAATTTGTTAAATAGGCTCTCATTACCTGATGTAAATCTTTTATTACATGTATTAATTTTGGACAAGATTTCCGGGAATTTTTACCTGCTAAATCCTATTTATTATGCTTTCACTTTATTAGTACTGCGAAGAAGGATTTCAAGTTTATCACTCCAAACAAAATGTATATTTATTGTCATTTACTTCATTATAGCTCTGAGTGTCGATCAGTAAACAAGTAAAATTAATTTGTTTTTAGTGTTGTGCGTGGCATTTGATAAATAGACATTGCTTAAAAATATGTCTAGCCGGTGTTGCAAAAACAAACCAGATGATTTCTGTTATATTTGTGGATATTTCGTCTTGAAAAAGTTTAAGAGACCAATTGGTGAATTTGTGAAAAATGCATATTATGCTTATTTCAAAATCAAATTAGGAGATCAAGATAAAGATTGGGCACCGTACGTTGTTTGTAAGGTATGTGAAGAAGGTTTAAGACATTGAGCCAAAGGGAATAGAAAAAGCCTTCCTTTTGGAATACCGATGGTTTGAAGAGAACCGCAAAATCATAATGAAGATTGCTACTTTTGTCTTTGTGATATTAAGGGGCATAATAGAAAAACTTTGAAACATATTTTGTACCCAAACAATATTAAATTAGCTATCAGACCAGTTCCTCACAGTGATCATGTACCTATACCTAAGTAGAGTATCTCAGCCGATTCTAACACCTCCTCATTGACCTTGATCGCATGCATTATTGGCGATCAAGGTCAATGAGGAGGTGTTAGAATCGGCTGAGGATGAGTGACCTTGCCTTCAAGGTTATTGAGGAGGTGTTGGAATCGGATGGTGGAGGCTTAGGTCATTCGAAGGTCAACGTCGTGTGTAGGTCGTTTGAATGTCAATATTGGCGATCAAGGTCAATGAGGAGGTGTTAGAATCGGCTGAGTAGCCAAGGTCATTAAAAGGTCGAAGCAGATTATTAAAAAGTCACACCAAAGTCAAAGTCATTTCCAAGGTCAGTCAAGGTCATGAGAAGACCAAGGTCGTACCAAGGTCAAGGACATTTGAAGGTCAATAACATTTGAAGGTCAAGGGTGTTTGAAGGTCAAGGGCATTTGAAGGTCAATGACATTTGAAAGTCAAGGGCATTTGAAGGTCAAGGGTGTTTGAAGGTCAAGGACATTTGAAAGTCAAGGGCATTTGAAAGTCAAGGGCATTTGGAGGTTAAGGGTGTTTGAAGGTCAAGGACATTTGAAAGTCAAGGGTATTTGAAAGTCAAGGGCATTTGGAGGTCAAGGGCATTTAAAGGTCAAGGACATTTGAAGGTCAAGGACATTTGAAGGTCAAGGGCATTTGAAGGTCAATGACATTTGAAGGTCAAGGTAATCACTTAAAGATTACATCGAGGTAGGGGTTCAACCGTGAATATATAAATAATAACGAATGAATTTTTCTATCATAAAGTGTTAAGTTTTCTTAATATTTGTTTGAACATATAAGTAGATATGGGTGCTGCACACGAAAGAAAAAATAGAGTGATTGTAGTGGAATTAGAATGGAGTAGTGATGATGAGTTAAGTGAAGCTGAAGACGATATTGAGTACGATATTGAGGAGGAACAAGGAGATGATACAGACGAGGTAGATATTGAGGAGGAAGAAATTGAGGACGACATATTTGAAATAGAGACGATTATTTTAATCGATGATATGGAGAGTAGAATGTATGACTTTGATTAATTGGATTGATTATACATATAATGCTAAGATGTTTATTGTTACTAGTATAAATAAGTCAATGTAATTTATAAGTTTGAAATGTTTTCACACATAAAATAGTATAATATTAAGCTTGACCTTCGACGAGGTGTATATATGGTGATGGTCGTTCCATTCCAGCAACAGTTGAGCCGGTACAGTGGAGGTGTTGTTTCTATTCAGTGCATATTTGGAAAATAATAAGTCAATATGTTTGAATGTGAATACTGTGGGAAGACGTTTACTCGAGGAGATAACAGAAGTCGCCACATGTTAACTTCTTGTAAAGGGAAGAGAATGAAATTTAGCGATAACGAAGTGGAATTAATGAAATGTGATATCTGTGATGTATATGTAGAAACAAATTGTTATACTGCACATATCCGCAGTACTTTACACCGTAGTAAAGCGTTCGTAATAATCGATAATGGTGTAAAGAAGAGTGTTGGCACGTTCGGGGATAGAATAGTAAGTTATCAAGTATGTGATTCGTCTCGCATATACGTTGATGTGGAAGAATTTGCAAATAATATTAGGGAGAAAGTGATAGCACTTATGGATAGTATTCTAAGTATACATACTTCTATGAAAGTGAATTTGGAATTGTATGGATTATATTATTTATTGACGAAGGAAAATGTAGAAATAAAATCGTTTAATACTCGAAATAAAGTCATAACCCATGGAAGTAATTTATATGAGCTATACGCAGATTTTATTGATGAGATTAAGAATAAAATGAGTGAATTTCAGGAGCGCGATTCAGGTAAAATAAGATTATTGTTAATTCCTCACAGTGTTATAAATTACTATTTTTATTATATTTCAGGGTGGACATTGAGCAACGTTTTATATTTGGAAGTAAATATGAATAAGTTTAGTCCATTGAGAGGTTCCACTTATATGGACTTACCACCATCAATAAAGAAAAAGAAGGCTATAATAAATGTTCAAAATTCTGACAACAAATGTTTCGCTTGGGCCGTTACTTCTGCTTTAAGGGAACCAGTAGGACTCCCGCAAAGAGTTTCATCGTATCCACATTATAGTACAGTTGCAGATTTTACTGATATACATTTCCCTGTAAATTTAAAAGATATCCATAAGTTTGAAGAGCAAAATAATATATCCATTAATGTATATGGTATAGAAGAATGTTTTCAGAATAATGTGAGAGCTCAAGAAGTAGTGGGCCCATTATATTTTACGAAGCGGAGAAGAATAGCTCATATTAATTTATTACTTGTTACCTCAGAAAATGTAAATTCACATTACTGTTGGATAAAGAATTTGTCGCGACTAGTTTCGTCACAGAAATCTTTATCAGGACATCAAAAATACATATGTGAAGGGTGTTTAATTTTCTTTACATGTGAAGATAAATTACGAAGACATGAAAATGAAGATTGTAAGCAGGTGAAGGCAGTGTTTCCCGGCACAGAATTAAAAATCAATAAGTACGGAGAGGAACTACCAGAATATGTATTAAAATTTGATAAATTTGAACGACAATTAAGAGTTCCTTTTGTTGTTTATGCTGATTTCGAAGCAATATTAAAACCTATTGATACGTCAGAACCGGATCCTTCCAAACCATTTACTGTGAAATGTTTCGAACATGAACCATATTCTTTTGCCTATTATGTGAAATGTAGTTTTGATGATAATCTGAGTAAATTGCGTTTATATCGTGGACAAAATGCAGCCACATCTTTTATTAGAGAGCTAGAAACTGATGTTACTTTTTTATATAAAAATTATTTAAGTAAAGAGGTAGAAATGAAACCTTTAACTGATGAGGAGCGTGATAAATATGAGCAAGAGACAGTGTGTCATATTTGTGAAAAAGCAATAGCAGTCCCTGAAGAAAAAGTTCGTGACCATGATCATATGACAGGATTTTATCGGGGTGCAGCACATATGGTATGTAATATAAATTATAAAGAGCCCCGATATATACCTATTATCTTTCATAATTTGTCAAATTATGATACACATTTGTTTGTAAAAGTGCTGGCACTGGAAAAGGAGGATGTAGATGTTATTGCACAAAATAAAGAGAAATATATTTCATTTTCCAAAAAAGTTCACGTGGGAGATATAATAGATTGTAATGGTAAGAAAAGAAACGTGTTCTACAAGTTGAGATTTATAGACTCATTTCGATTTATGAATTCCTCTTTGACGAAATTATCATCTTATTTAGACAATGAACAATGTGAGGAAATTAGAAGATATTATATGGGTGAAAAATTTGAATTAATCCGACAGAAGGGTGTATTCCCATATAACTATGTTACGTCTTATGAAACTCTTTCATTCTCGGAATTACCCAACAAAGAGTGCTTTTATGATATACTATCAGATAGTGACATAAGTGATGAAGACTATTGCAGAGCTCAAAGGGTTTGGAATTTATTCGATTGTAAAACACTAGGACAATATAGTGATATATATATACAATCAGATGTATTATTACTAGCAGATGTATTTGAAAATTTTCGAAACATTTGCCTGCACAATTACAAATTAGATCCTGCACATTATTTTACTTCTCCAGGATTAAGCTGGGATGCTATGCTGCGTATGACGGGTATTAGTTTGGAACTATTAACAGATGCAGATATGTTTCACTTTTTTAAAAGCGGTATACGTGGAGGTGTGAGCATGTGTTGCAAAAGAATGGAAAAAGCTAACAACGAATTCTTACCGGATTTTGATTCATCCGAAGCGAAAAAATATATTCTATATTTAGATGCAACGAATTTATATGGTTATGCTATGTCATTCAGTTTACCAGTTAGTGATTTTCAATGGTTAACAAATGAAGAACTACCGACGATGGATATACAAGCCTTAGAAGACGATGGAGATTATGGTTATGTTTTCGAAGTAGATTTAGAATATCCTGCAAATCTTCACGAACAGCACAATGAATTTCCTTTTTGCCCCGAACATGTTATTCCACCTAATTCAAAGTATGGGAAATTGATTCCAAACCTTGTCGATAAATCAAATTACGTCATACATTACTTAACTTTGAAACAATGTCTTAATAATGGTTTGATATTACGAGGAATACGTCGAGGAATTAGATTTAAACAAAGTACTTGGTTAAAGAAATATATTGATTTCAATACAAAAAAACGAAATGAATCCACCAACGAGTTTTTTAAACAGTTTTATAAATTAATGGTGAATAGTATATTTGGAAAGACGATGGAAAATGTAGAAAATCGAGTAAATATAAAATTGGTTTCACATTGGGAAACTATTCATAAAAGGCTTGGCGCTGAGGCGTATATAGCAAAACCAAATTTTAAATCTTGTAAAATCTTTTGTGACTCTCTTACAGCCATCGAATTAACAAAGGTACGTGTAGATTACGTAAAACCTATATATGTGGGATTCACAATTTTGGAACTAGCTAAGAGGGTAATGTATAGTTTTTTCTATGGTTTCTTAAAACCTTTGTATGATACAGACGTTTCATTATTGTATACAGATACAGATTCATTGATTATAAGTGTGCAAAATTATAATGTATATAATGATATAAAAGAACATTTACATATGTTTGATACATCAAATTTTACTGTCGATAATATTCATGGAATACCTCCCACTTCACCCAGGTTGGGAAAAATGAAGGATGAATATGCTGGAAAAATTATTGAGTATTTTTATGGAACAGGTGCTAAAGCTTATTGTCTAAAACTACTTGATAAAACTGTAAAAACTGCAAAGGGAGTGAAGAAATACGTTATTGATAAAAATTTATCAGTAACTGATTATAAAACTGTGGTGGAAGATGATGGAAATATAATGAGGAAAATGTACATATTCCGTTCTGAATTACACACAATATACACGGAATTGAGGAATAAAGTTGCTCTCTCGTCTAAAGATGATAAACGATATATTCTTCCTGATAAAAGCAATACTTTGGCGTGGGGTCATTATAAAATAGAAGGCATTACACGGGAAGAAAACTTACAAAATATTCTTTTAGAACTAAATGCTCTGACATAGATATCTAATTTTTTGTAAATGTATTAGTCATTAATGTATTTTAGCAATGATATAAATTATGTGTATCTTTTGTAAATGTGTCTTATAAATAATTGTAAGTTGTTTAATCCAACTTGATATTAGTTAATTCTACTTATTTGTATTAATTATTTATAAAATAAAAAACATTTCAAACTTATTTAGTACTTTTTATTTTAAATTATATGATCAGCTAAACCTCTACAACACATTATCCTTAGAAATCCAAGAGTTGTGTGATGAAGGCATGCCAAGCCACTTTACGAGAACTTTACCCTTATGTCGTCGTATAATTTTTTCAACAAGATATACGTCCGGATGCTTCACTTTCAGCAACTCTGATTCGTAAAACCCCCCTAAAATATTCTGTTTTTGCGAATCTTGTAGTAGATAGGTACTGGGGAAGGTATTTTGAACTTTTCTTACTGTGAATATCTCATTCGACCAATTTGGCGTATACATTTTAGAAAACACGTGCCTGTATTTACTGATACGAACGAAGTCTCCCACCTTAAAATTTGAAATTCTTGGATCACCTACTTTAATATTACTATAAACTGTATCCAAAATACTTCTAACATTTCTTTGATTAACTGCTACAGGTTTGTGCCTTGTTGTTCGATGTACGGTATTATTATAATCTTTGACTAGTCCTTGCAACATATCTATCCAACGATAATTCCCATTGAAGCTGAATTCCTTCCACATCTTATTTTTTAGGGTTCTATTAAAACGTTCGACAATGGAACTTTTTAGATTGGAATAGGTAGTGTAGTGATTAATATTATACTGATCCATAAGCTTCTTGAAATGAGAGTTGAAAAATTCCTTTCCTTGGTCGCTTTGAACATTCTTCGGAATATTTTTTTTCCCAGTTGAGAGTATGGATTTCATGGCGTTCATTACTTCAATCGCTGTTTTATTTTTTATTGGAATTGCCCAGGCGAATTTCGAAAATGTGTTTATACATACGAAAATGTATTTGAAATTGTCGTTTTCTTTTGCGTACGGTATCATTTCAACCAGATCGATTTGAAATAGGTCCCGCAATCCTTTTATGATGACCCGACGTCGAGTAAACCTCCTCCGAGCTGGTCTATGTATTTCATTTACAACATCCCTCCTAATTGACGACATTTCCTTCGATGACTATTTCCGCAAATACTGCTTCTGTTTTTGGTGGCGTAGGTTTGGTACCAACGTATATCAACCTAAACGTTGTTCCTTCTGCCAATTCGAACGGTCTCTTGGAATTAAATAGTTCCTTATCAATTTGCAGTGTTGTTAATTTCTCGTTAGAATAGTGTACATTTATAACCTTCCCACGATATAATTTATTCTTATATAAATAAGTATGTTTCGCCAATGACGTACTTACATAATAACCCATAAGGTCAATGGAACCGTCACTATATATTGGAATAATATAGTTCGAAGTTGCTGTTGCACTGGGAGAAGGAATATTTTTTTTATGCATTTGTAATACTTCTTGAAATTTAGGATGTTTGAGAAAGTCTGAGACTACGTCTACATCCATTAAATGTCTCTTAAGGACATGCTTGTTTATGTGTCTTCCAAATTTATCTATTGTCATCGTTACCTATCATTGGTGTCGAAATATAAACTGTCATACAACCAAGAATTTACAGAGTATACAGAGAGACTATTTTATAATTTTTGACTCTTTCAACTCCTCTATTATTGACAATATCTCGTTCTGGTGCCCTGAGTGACCGGCATCCTTCGATGCTATTAGTAGCCTCAATCTATCACACAGTTCATTCACATCGTCCCAGTACTTATATTCAATTTTACTTTTAGGTACAACCATCTTTTGCATGGATACCTTATTTGACAAACCTAAGCCAGTCTTCCAAGTTCGACTCCACCAAACTTCAGGTTTCTTCCCTTGTATAATAGGTTTTATAATTGATTTGTATTTAAAACCTTTACTGGCTGCAAACTTCCTATCAGGATCGTAATCAACTCGATGAGAGTTTGTATCACTGAGAATAAATTTATAATTCTTTGCATCAGCATATAAAAATTTCCCTGGTTTCTTCTTGAAAAGCAATTCTAGTAAACCTTTTGTTGCCTTATAAGTGAATTGACCGATGATAATGTTGGGTCCATCAAATCTAACATCATTGTTTCCAATTTTTAAATCCCCACCGACTTCGTGAACACCATATTTTTCATCAAATTCATCGTTTTCATCGGTCATTAAACCGATAAGATATGGCCGTATAGTACGATCATAATCTCTCAATGATTCTTTAACTTCATCCGTTTCTAGAAGGGTTTTATTCAACGATTTGTTAGCAATTATCGACTTAGCTGGACGCGTACTCAATAGTGATACGGCATGTGCCATTGATTTATCTAAATCCATACTTCCACTTGTATCTGTTTCGTCTTCTTTACTTTCATCTTCTTCCCTTCCTTCTGGCGTTTCTGGCAACAGGTGACCTATGTAGTCATCTTCTAAGAATGTAGGTTGTGTGAATGACGTTGACATCTTAGGTGTTGGGGCATCTGGTTCAGAGTCCAGTGTTGCTAGAACTTTAGATGTTCGAGGTGTAGTACCAACTCCTTCCAATTTGCGCTTGGTCGGGGAAGAATGAGTGTATGGGCTAAACCAGGACACATGTTTTCGTGAAGGTGTCCCTTGCCGTATAATAGACGTTCCTTGTACTGCTGCATAGGATTTTTCTGGAAAAATTTCAGACCATGTGTCTGGTGTATCCTCCATAGCGTCCTTCGAGTGGGGAGTTCTACTTTGCTTCGGAATGGTACTACCTAATTTCACGGCAATTTCTTGCAAAGGTTTGGATATAGGTGCATACTGTATATCAATATCTCTTTGAGACTTCGCGATATCAGCCCTTAGTGTTCTCAATTTTTCTTTTAAAACTGTGCGAGCTTTTACTAAATTATTTATTAATTTATCATCCATGTCTCTTTACTATTTAACGAATACTGAAATACTGATGTAGATTTCCTAAAGTAGGATCCTTTTAATGGTGTTTTTAGAGGAACTTATTGTAAATGTATATAAGTATCAAAACCTAAACGGTATCTTCCTTCATTATACTTACAGTCAGTATCGATAAATAATAGACCAAATGATTTCTTCCAACACATTCTGCATACGTTTAAAAACTGTTCAAAACTTAAGTCATGGATGTGATCGTTAAATATATGTTTCAAATTAGTACCATCTTGTTGAAATAAAATTAAAAGATTTGTATTATCCCTCAACAATTGTTTAGGAACAGCACTATATGTTTGAATTAAATAAAAACAATCTAAATTCCGATGCCTACCGAAAGAGAAGAACTGTTTGACAATATTCAAATTAATAGTGGGTATATCGTCAAATATAACGACTGAATAGTCGGCAACTTGGTCCGGTGTTATCATATCAATCGGATCCGTATATTCAAAATAACCTATCTCTGGAATAGTTGCCATTACATGTTTAAGATATTCATATTTCTGTTGATGAAGAGATCCACAGCAGATGTAAATATTTTTGAAGCGCAACCCATTAGGATGTAATAATAAAGTAAGGAGGGCATTCGTTTTACCACATCCTGAAGGACCCACTATTAGTGCTCTCTTACAAGTACCACCAAATAGATTGCTGTGTCGGTTAAAATTCTTCTCATTAAATACGGAATCGTAGTTGTATAAAGGTAATGATAATGGTTGTGCTTCTAGCTGCATACTGCACTTCATGAATTCACGATGTATACTGAACCATATTAGCTGTAGACGCTTCTTATTAATTGAAAAAAAAGCAAATTTCTACATTTTAAATGACATTAAATTTTATTATATTTATTTACATTATTTACATTTCATTATATTTTTACATATTAATAAATTTTATTATATTTATTTACATTATTTACATTTCATTATATTTTTACATATTAAAAGACATTAATAAGTTACTAGCTGTACACAAGCTTTGGCATCGGTAATATTCCTGATGGAAATGGTGGGTCATATCCTGATGGAAATGGTGAAGGTGGACGTGTTGAAAATGGTGAAGTACAAATGTTGGAAATGGTGAAGCACAAAAGTTTGAAGAAATTATTGAAGAGGAAATTGTTGAAGAGATAGGAAATTGTTGAAGAGATAGGAAATTGTTGAAGAGATATGAAAATAATAATAAACAAAATTAATAATATTAATTTTGTTTATTATTTTCATATCTCTTCAGCAGTTCTCTGATGACCTTCTGTGGGGCCATCGCCACCGGTTTTGGCACCGGTTGGGCAGGTGTATGAATTATTTCATCATCTGATGATCCCCAAGAGTCTACCTCTGAATACGGTGGCGGCTTTGGTGATGGTGCTTGCGGCCGCGGTGTTGATGTTTGCGGCTGTGGTGTTGGCGGTGGTGTTGTAGGTGCTGGTGTTGTAGGTTGTGGTGCTGGTGTTGTAGGTAGTGGTGCTGGTGTTGTAGGTAGTGGTGTTGCTAGTGTTGGTGGCATCGCTGCCGATACCAATACTTGAAGTATCGGTGAACGGCGGCCTGGTGTCGATGTCACCGTCACCAGCACTTTAGTATGTGCGGAAGTATTTAGCGTAGTATTTAGCTGGAATTCCTGTAAATGTAATATCTTTATATTGAGCTCCATGAAAAAGGTTACATATTAACACTATTTCTTCTGACGAATATCACCCCATGGAAAAGATAATGTAAATATTCCCAAATCCATACTTCCTTACCAGATGTCACCCCAGGATATTGACAGTTTGTCAGTTATCCTTACAGTAATATACAGTGATATATTAACTGTAAGGATAACTGTAAGGATGTTGACAGTTACATTTACTGTAAATATTACTATTGTAAGGTGGAAGGATGGACAGTTATATTTACTGTAAATATTACTACAAATATTACTATAAATATTTCCAAATCATTATTCCCAAATCATACTATTACGGTCTATGTCTACGTACGAGGGTCTAACTTCGTTATTGAACATATCAATAAATCAAAGTCTGCAGTGCAAAATTTAAAAGCATGTAATTAGTTTAAAGTACCAATAAATCAATCTGTAGTGCAAAGTTTAAAAGCATAATAAATTATCAATCATCACTGTCATCATCATTACTATTGATATGTTCAACTATCAAAGCTTTGATTTGTCCGAATCGATTTTTCTTCCTCCGGTAAGATTGAACTTTCTCATTAATATGAACATCTGGGATGTTCGTATTAATGGCACCATTATGGAGTTGAAGATACAGGTCGACGTCTGCGATCCAACCGGATACCTGCTCATTCATATGGGCAAGGGAGGCATCTCTAACTGACGAATTTCTCTCAAGGTGCGACATAACTTTGTCAGAAAGTTCTTTAAAATCCGCAGCGAGAGTGTTGCGTGGTTGACGTTGATGTGATGGAAATGGTTGAGGTTCTGATAAGGGCGGTTGTGTTTGAGGTGCTTGATATTCTGGTTCAAATGGTTGATATTGAGGTGGATGACATTCTTGTTCTAATGAAGGTGGATGTAGGTGAGTTTCTAAAGGAAGTGGTTGAGGTTCTCCATTTGATCTAGGTTCGGAGGCTTGTCTTTGTCTTTGGTAGGGGGTAATCAAAGGCGAAGGGGCAGGCGAAGGGGTAATCAAAGGCGAACGATGGGACAGCGGTGAATTTTGATCTCGAGGATCTCGAGAAGGATCTGGTTGAGGATCTGATTGAGGATGATCTCGAGAGGGATCAGGTTGAAGCGGTGGATTGCCAGGTGAATGAGCAGATAGAAATATAACCGATGATGACTCATGTGCCACTGCTGGTTTTTCTATAGGTGATAGGTCCACTGGTGGTGGTACTGCAGCAGCTGACACCATTACAGTACCAGAGTGTACTCGTCTACCCAGAAGTAGTCTCTTGAGAGTACTACTACTCTCTCTCACACTAGAAATGGGTGTAGAAGCAATTGCATGCGTCCAAGCAACTGTTTGCGTCTGTGTATTTGTCAGTTGTTGTCGTTTTTGTTCTCGTCGCGTCTGTGTATTTGTCTGTTGTCGTCGTTTTTGTTCTCGTTTTTGTTCTCGTCGTTGTTTTTGTTCTAATTTTCGTTGTTCTCGTCGTCGTTGTTGTTCTCGTTGTCGTTGTTGTTGGTACTGTTCGTAATCGAATTGTCGTTGGTACTGTTCGTAATCGAATTGTCTTTTCATTTCAGCAGTTGCTCTACTCATTTCAGCAGTGCCCAGCGGTGCAATAGTAGCAACTTGAGACAACACCGTCGGAAATTCTGTCTCTGTCATAGTAGGAACAAATACGCTAGCAGTTCTCATTACAGCTGCCCTCGTAATTGTTCCGACTACATTAGCAGGGGCAACGGTAGATAGCGCTCTATCTACCGCCGCCGACAGCATTTCATCATCTATTTCTGCTGGAAGTTCCAGTTGCTCTAGTCCTTGCATAAAACGTCCTTGATTGGAAATATTAATATTGGAAATATTTATGAGGCTTTCAGGGTTAGGGTTGTCAGTATCAGGGGGAAACACCTGTTGCTGTGAAGTTGGTTGAGGCGGGGATGGTGTTTCCTAAAGAATAATAAAAATGAGGGAAGGAATCAAATTAATTCGAAATATTTAAATACTGATACTAAACTTTCAATTTCAAATATTGAATTATAATTTTATTACTTTTCAGGATACATAAAAGAAGTAATTACTTTCCTACTTTTAGAACACAAAAGAAATAAAATATTTTCAAAATTAATGTATTATAAATGTAATACATTAATTTTGAAAATGCTACATTTCAAATTTTATTCAGATATAAGAAATATATAACAGTGAATTATAAATAATTAAATAAACAAATACAAGCAAAAACAAATATAAATATAGTAATAATATTAATAATATGGATGTTTACTTACCATTGTATAACTTGTAATGTCTATCCCAGTAAAACTAACTCGTATTTATATGAAAATAGGGGCAATTAATTATGTAAATTAACATTTTAGAAATTTCCATTGACGTCAATTTTGACCTATTACATAATACGTACAAATTTACATTATAAATTTGCATATGTTAATCAAAAATTCCGTCGCATTTTTTGCAAAAGGTCAAGTCTCAATTAATTATGTAAATTTACATTTTAGAAATTTCCATTGACGTCATTCTTGACCTATTACATAATACATGTACAAATTTGCATTATAAATTTGCATATGTTAATCAAGGTCAAGTTGATATTTTTAGATGATTTTAGATATTAGGTGTGACCTTGAACATCGGGAAAATTCCCAAATTCTTCAGTTCTTCATCGAAAAGTGGAGGGGGAAATTTTCGAATGTAGGTCACGCGGGGGGGGGGGGGGGGGGGGGGGGGGGGGAGCCCCCTGCCCCAATCCCCACCTCCGCGCGCTCACTCCGCGCTATCGCGCTCCGTGAGCGCGCGGAGGTGGGGATTGGTTCGGGGGCTCGCCCAACCCCCCCCCTGTTCTCTCTCTTTTTCCTTTTTTTTCTTTTTTTCCCTTTTTTTTCCTTTTTCCTTTTTTTTCTCTTTTTTTCCTTTCTCTCTTTTTCTCCTTTCCCTTTTCTCCTTTATTTCTAGAAAACCCTCCCACACCCCTCATCTAAATTCAATACCTAACATTGTATTAATAAAAAAATTTAAACTCAAATATTTATTTATAGCTACATACATAAATACACTATATTAATACACTATATTAATACAAAAACTATAAATCATTCTGTCTACACATATAGCAATTTCTTCTCCTAACAGGTCCATCAACAACATCACCGTCAATTACATAATGACTTACACATGGTCTACATCCAATTAAATCAATATCTTCTCGATAACTTCTAGGTAATCGACGCCAAACAAATTCTAAACTCAAACATCCTATATTGCTCATTAAATATGTCTTAGGCACATAAAATAAATCATCATCATCCAATCCAGAAAAATTTTCATCAATTTCAAGTCGTCCGCCAACACATTACCAACCCTCTCCACAACATAACTCCTCATAGCACTCCACGCATAACCCATTATAACAATAATTAAATATAGCCAACTTTATTATCTTTCAACTTAATTTCTAACAAAAACTTGTACAATCGTTCCACATTAGACAAAGCACAAACAACATAATTACTAACATGAAAACTACAACTTGGCTCTCCTCTTCTAATTTTTTCCGCATATACTAAATCTATTATTCGTCGATCTATAATACGTTTCAAAAAATCCAATTTTTCTCTACCCTTAACAAACACTAAATCAACACCTCTACACAATCGTTTAATTATATCATCAAACTCGCTTGCAGCTAAATAACCATCTTCCCACTTCAAACCATGATGACAATTAAAAGCATATCTTGCAACTTGCCGATCTTCTTCTGCCAATACACCAAAACTCAAAACCGGTTTGAATATAAAATGACTCCTCTTAAATTCACTATCACAAGTAGCCAACTCCTTAGGCATCAAACTATAACTATTAAATCGATACCATTGAAAATCTATAATTATATATTTCTTCCCACTTAAATCCAGCATCTTTAACTAAACAACCTTCTCACCCAATCAGTAACCATACACTACACAACCACATTCCATAAACTTTATTTATCATATCTCCCACCACCCATCTTACTCCTCAAACAAACAAAAAATACTAATACTGTCGCTGCACCACCTTATTAAATGGTGAATACTGATACAATTTATTATGTAATATCAAACAATACATAACCGTATCTTTTGGTATATTATCTTTCGCCGTAAATTCCAATTCTAATCTCCACACCACTTCTATGTATAGCACCTTCCTGATGTGAACAATCAATACCAATTAATGGACACAATTTAAATTGGCTTAATTTTAACATCGGCTCAGTATATTCATGACCATAATAAACTTGTTGAAATCTAGCATACATATTATATAAAACGGCTACACGATTTTCATCAAAATCCACTCGAACATTTTCATATGGATATTTTTTACCATTTAAATAAGCTGTCACATCAGTTAAATTAATTGCATCAAATCTACTCATATTTTGATCCACTTTCCCTTTCTTCCCAGTCTGAAAACCCAAAATAATATATCTAGGTGTCTCTAAATGTGGAGCTGTCTTAATAGCCCAACTATGTTTTGTTGTCTCTGGAATTCCCGAATTTTCATGAATTTCCCATCCTCTAAAAAACATTTCCATTATAGTATTTTTCGTTGTTAATTTAGTTAACGCCAAATCCTGACTTAAACCAACTTTAACATGTGGTACCCGCCATACAATAGCATTAATAGTTAACCTAACACCCTCATTAATAGCACCACTTGTATTATAAATTACATCATTATCATCAGCACATCTCTTCAACACAAGCTCCTGAGACATATTTAAAATAACAGACTTAAAATCTTCTGCGAAACCCATTAGCATCTTCAATGGTATACATATACTAAAGTTACCTTTATTATCTAAAACCGGAGCCTTTCCAGTAGAAAATTCCCAACCACAATTTTCCAATTTATTTATATAACTTGGACTATGAGAAAAATATCCTTTCATAGTCGATGTAATACCTACATTTCTTACTTCATCCACCTCCACTCCACTAATCACATATCTAATATTGCTGAACATAAAAGCTGCCGCATTATTAATTAAAAACGCTGTAGCACTAGCCTTACTTTCATCACTAAACAATCGTAACTTCCCCTCAATTAATAATTCTGACTCCGATGGTAAAGTATACTTATCTATTTCTGGTACCACAATTCTAATCTCATCATTATTTTCATATCTTGGTGAACCAAACGGAACATGATTATGATATTCCAACTCCACAATAGAATTATCTATTCGAACCCTTCTTAAAACATCTAAAACTTCCATTTTTAAAATTGTTACTATCACACTTTCACAACAAACTTCTTCTCTAGACAAATATCTTTCTATACTAAAGCATAATCCTCTCTTTATTTCTTAATATCCCAAAATCAACATACCAAAACTCCCTCTCACTTAAATAAATCTACACCAAAACTTTATATCCCATACCTTTCAAAAACCGCCTATTCTCATTTGTTAAATAATTTCGTACCCTCACCCCACCAATAATCCTCCACAACTTATTCACTAATTTCCGTGAAGAATTTCTATTCCTCCTCCACATTTTATTAATACTACTGCTCCTCATTATTCTCCAATTTATAATCTCAATAATTCAAATTAATATGTGAAATATCCAGTATTCACCTTTAACATCTATTACTACACACCCTACTTAATCAACAATTGTACTAATACTATTCTTTAATTATTTAAATATTCACTAATATATACAATCATTTCCCTCAATAAATCATTTACTATTCCTAAAACATAAAACATTTATTTTTAAAACCTAACGTCTCCTAATCCTCAAATATATTGTCATCTCTTCACCTCTTAAATCAATTGGTTGACCTATCTGATCTACAGCCCGAATAATAATATCAGATAATACATTAGTATTTACAGGCATATAAATTTTCTCTTGCGGAACCTCTATAATTTTAAAACCTGGTGGAACATTTGGATAAAAATGATACAAAACATGTGATAATTCACCATTAATGTATGATCCATCTACAATATTACACATAATATCAACAGCACTAATTCTATTTATATCAACTATTTCATCACTATGACTCGGTATCTGTTTTCCAATAACCCTTCTATAAAAACCTAATAAAGAACCAATGGAATTTTCCACTCCAAAATCAATATCTACAGACGCCTTCATAAACACTTTCATAGTATTACTATTACCAGTTAATAAGAAAAAATGTTTTGCTCCTTCCGCAATCCGTAAATGCTCATCGACATATTTCTGTAAATCCATTATATCATAAGTACCATCCGGAATAATTATCTCCTTCCAAGCACTTGACTCACTTCTTGAATATTTAAAAACATTATTTTTACTAGTAACATTAGGGATAGAATTATAAGTTTGCAAACTTAACATACACATCTCATATTCACCATTTAAATATATAGGTGGATTCAGTACACAACCCACCTCAGATCCCTTCCCTGTCAAAACAAAAGTCAAATTATTCACACTTCCATTACCATCCGCATCCATTTCTAATTTAAATTCAACTTTCCAAAATCGTTGCACTAATATTTAATAAAACAATCACAACAAACTCCTTCTTATTTAATAAATCCTTTCAAAAACAATAAACACAAATGTCCACAATTTTCACTGTTACTGTCTTGATATCTTTCATAGTTATACTGTAAAACACCACCACCATTCGATAATAAATACTTTTCAACCTCAATCGGAGGTCTTAAATCACCGTAACTATCAAAATAATTTATTACAGCATTATTTTTCTTATATGCTACCCAATGAGTCCCTTCACCAACATCATCATCCAAATTTACTATTCCATTCTCTCTTTTGCGTATAATTATCGGTAACACATCTTTACTAAAAATACCCCGAAATTTACCAATTCTCCACCTTTGAACATACATCCACAAATCTTTTTCTGTTAAAGGCCTTCGAGGTAAACTGCTTATCAGTTTTTTGAACTAGCACCTTCAGGTAAATAAACACCACAACCAGATTTATACGGCTTTACATATAATCCACTTCCAACAGATACACCACACCCAGACTTATATGGTTTCACATATAAACCACTCCCAGATTTTGATTCCATAGCAATATTATGTCGCTTTGCTTCACCTAATTGATCCCTTTCAGCTTTTGCAGAAGTTACTGCTTTTGCAATTGCTGCGGCCCCACCACCTAATGATCCTAAAGCACCCAATGCTGCAAATAATGGGATTAACGGTAAAAATCCACCTTTTTTTGGTATCGCAATTACCCTAGATCGCGGATATTTTATTCTTCTTCCAGATTTTATTAAACTTTGATATGCAACTCTAGCATTCTCTAAAACACCCTTCTTCTTACCAATCCGTCTTATTGCATTCCGTGCTTTCTTCATTGCTTGCAAAAACGAAATAGCACCACCTAATCGATACCCCTGCCTTCTCCTCCTATAACTTCTTCTACTACCCTTCCTTCCACTTTTACTCGTTTCTTTCCGTTGCCTACTCCAACCCATACCTAATTTTGTTTTAGCTTTCATAGCAGCTGAAACCACAGTTGCAGCTAACCTTTCTCCTATACCTGCGTCTCTACTCTTCACTCGTTCCACAGCTTTTTCATACAATTTCTCATCCGCTTCGTGCCTTTTTAACAATTCACTTGATTGAGAATATGATATATCGTGCTCTTTACAAGCCTCATCCAAAATATTCACCCCCTTATCACCTCTTTTCAATCGTTTTTCTAATTTCGTTCCTGGACCACAAAATCTATAACCCGGTATATGCAATTCTACTGGAAGCTTATTTATCACAGTATTCAACAATCCACCACCTTTCCTTCTGCGTGCCTTATTCAAACTACCACTTCTAAATACCATCACAATCTTATATATTAAACTATCTCAGTCAACATCAACAATCTAAATGACAAAAACCGCATCTGCAATTACAATATATAAATACTTAATAGTCGATTTCACTTAATCCTAAAAACCTTAAAATTTATCTTACAGAATTCATTTCTTACAAATTTAAAAAATAAAACACATTAAATTTATTTTAATATTATATTTCCTAATCATATATAATTTTTCCTCAAATAATTTACATCATTTTTAATTTTTTGAGGCCAATACATAACTAACTCCTTCATTATACAAACACATTCGGATATTACACCACTATACATTCGATCAATTTCCACATCCACTTCTCCACCACTTTCAGCTACACATCGGACCATATCATTATAAAATACATGATATTTCATATCTTCTAAAACAGCTAATCGACAATCCAATGTTTCCTTCAACCGCCATAACTCCGATAAACTTTCAAACGCTAAATACACATACTCGCCACCTTTTTCTATCTTCACAATTCTACTTACTCCATCAAATGATTCAGGTGATATTCGAATATTCATACCTCTAAAAGTTGGAAATATACCATTATTATAATCAAAATACTGCCTTAACTTTGCAGTCTCCGCCATTACCCACTTCCATTCCCTTGAATTAAAGCATACACATTGTTTTTTTACACCAACAATTTTTAACCTTGGTTCAAAATCTTGATGTGGTAATAAACCAATACATATCCATTTTGAATGACTTTTATTCAAAAAGAAAATTTTTTCTCCTACTAATGGTAACTCCCAAATTGGTTCTCTAACATATTTTTCAACAAATCTTTCACCACTTGATGTCTCTCGTGCAAAATTCTCTGCAGCTACATCTATATGTTCCCAAAATTTATTTGATTCAGACATTTTATTAAAAAATTCTTCAATACCCAAATCTGCCTCAATATCTCCAACCACTTGTAAACCTCTATCAATACTATTATCTTTTACCACTTCACTTTCTTCCACTACCAAAGAACCACTATTATCTGTTTCCAATTCACTTTCTTCCACAATTAAAGAACATAAAGAACTCTGTGGTACCTCATTAAACTTCCGCTTCAACATATTCTCTAATACTAGCATCTATTTAACATAAACTAACTTTATATACCCTAACATTGTCCCCACCCTAACATTCTTCTTTATTCTTTAAACTTCAAATGACCTTAATCATCCTCAAACAATTCTAAAACCTCCTCATTGACCTTGATCGCCAATAAATATTGTTGAAAATAATATAGAAGCTTAGTATACTGAAACCAGCCATTAAAACAAAATGTCCCAACACCTAGAATTGATATTAGAAGCAGTCAAGTTTGTTTATGAAAATTATGGTCATCTATCTGGTATTAAAACAAATCTAATAGAATATATTCCATTAGATTTATTTAAAACAAAAGTAGCCCCAGAATGGATAGAGGAGTTCTGGCATTTAATTTCACCCGACAAACATATTGAACTAGAAGAATATCGACCATGTTTTAAACACTATAATACCGGTGAGGAACAAATTGACGGTCCAGCCCCTTCAAAGAGAAATTGCTCAGTTTGTAAAAAGAGTATTACCCAACAATTTAGAAAATTTAGAATACCGAAAAAGAAAAAACTAAAACATTAAATATGATTTAAATAATATATTTTATATACTAAAAATTTTCTTCATTTATCAATAAAAATGTTAGATAAACAGCTCCGTGGTTTTTTATTTATGTTTAATTATCAATAAAATAAAAAAAACAACTCTATGGATTCTAACACCTCCCCAATGACTTTGAAATCAAGGTGACATTGACATTCAAACGACCTACACACGACGTTGACCTTCGAATGACCTAAGCCTCCACCATCCGATTCCAACACCTCCTCAATAACCTTGAAGGCAAGGTCACTCATCCTCAGCCGATTCTAACACCTCCTCATTGACCTTGATCGCCAATAATGCATGCGATCAAGGTCAATGAGGAGGTGTTAGAATCGGCTGAGATACTCTACTTACCTATACCCCCCAAAGTACTACAAGTAGATATTGAAACCTCTTCAACTTCCGGCTCCGTACAGATGGATAGTGATTTTGAAACATCAACCTCAGGTCAAAACCAACCTCAGCTATTTTCACAAGCCGAACTGAATGATTTAGTAAGAGATTTGGGACTTTCAAAAGATCTTTCTGAAGTACTGGGGTCTAGGTTGAAACAAAAAAATTTGCTTGCCCCAGAAACTACCTTCAGATCTTCCTTTAGCTGAATATGATAGAAAAACAAACAAACGAAGCTTTTCTGTAAAACGAAAACGTTTTTTTAAGAGGCATAAAGAATAAATAACTATTTTTAATACGAGTAGTTTCTATGTGTATATTTTTGTATTTTTTTAAATATAATATAAAACTAGCTTATAAGTGAAATAAATCGTGTTTTTTCTATATTTTTTGATTTTACTGGTTTGAAAAATAACCTTACGTGATACAAAAATAATAAAAGCAGATTTGAAATCAGCGCTACCAAATTACTAGAAAACAGTTAAAATTTTTAAATCAACATTCAAAGAGTTGAAAAATGCAAGCCTGTGTAATTTGCATAAAAGAAAGTATTGATTATATATACGAGGACTCCTGCAAATATTCCTAGAAACGATCTAAAAACACGTACAAAATTTAGTAAACGACTCCATTGTTTTTCAGTGTATTCACCTTTGATATCAACTTTTCGTACGCTTGAACTAATTTGAAGGGATTTTCTCACTCTGGGGCTGATAATAGTATCAAATTCTGTGTAAATATATCGACTTGTTTGTCCAAAATACCTGCGATGAATTTCATAATCATTGCTATTTTACAATAATAGATTTGCTGATATATTAATCGTTGCATGAACTTATATAATTCGTATAATTACATAAAATACTTACGAGTCTTGTATTTATAAAACTGGTGTAATTCTATTGAAATCCTTTCGAGAAGTGTATCTATTTGTTGGAGATGTTTTGACAGATTCTGATGAATTTAGAAGCATTTGATAAGTAACTTATTGCGCTTCGGAAATAGATCAATCAACTCAGCCCAAGGTGTATATGATCGGAACTGACAAACTGTAAATTTTATTATTACAAAATGCTTGAGCAGGAACTTTGCGTTTCTTAAGATTATTCGAGCAACCAGAACACTCTATAATGCTTCTTATGCCTCGGCTAACGCCTCGGCAGTAGAATGTGTGCGAGGCAATTAATTTGCTGTCGCTGTCGTGTATTATATACTATTTTTTTTCAAGCGTTTAATTAGAATATTTCTGTGAGATATTGTAAATCATTCTTGGGTTATGCTCAAATGATAGATTACACACTTAATTCTCTTTATCAATGTAAATGTTGGAGTTTGACGTTTTAGGTTAGTTGCGCAAAATATTTGTCAGAATGAATTTACGATATATACCAGGGAGGATACATAGAGGGAGACACTCTTCCCATGTTATTTAATAGTTATTTAACGAGCAAGTGTGTTAATGAAGGCGATTAATAATCGAGATATTATCGAGACCATTAATCGAATTTTAATACATATACGATATTTTTCCGTCGACCGTATTTTTAATAATATCTATTTTATTAAAAATATGGTCGACGGAAAAATATCGTATATGTATTTCAAATTCGATTAATGGTCTCGATAATATCTCGATTATTAATCGCCTTCATTAACACACTTGCTCGTTAACTAACTATTAAATAACATGGGAAGAGCGTCTCCTTCTATGTACCCTCCCTGGTATATATTGTAAATTCATTCTGACAAATATTTTGCGCAACTAACCTAAAACGTCAAACTCCAACATTTACATTGATAAAGAGAATTTAGTGTGTAATCTATCGGAATCGATTTTTAAAATTTTTATTTAACGTTTTCACGACACAAATTTTCGAATGGAAACCACAAATTCGATGACAGTGACAGATACACGCCAATACAACCCAATACACGCCGTCCTGGTTAGCTGATATGTCACAAAAATCGCTGATTAATGGAAAAAAGAACATCCATTTATACGTGACATTAATGAATGATTTTGTGTATATTAATAAAGCATATAAATACATGGTCGACGAAAAATGTATTTTTGCAATTAACGTTGCTAAGAGGTCTATTAAAGCACTCAAAATGAGGGCAGGACAGACGTAAGGACATTCACGTCGGCAAATGTCGGGACAGAGCACGGTTTAGTCCTATGTAAATACCGCCTCAAAACTAACCTCCAAAAGAAAAAATCACCACTGTACATCCAGAAATTCAACGTGGAATCACTAAACAGCACCTCAACGAAAACATTGTATCAGAGTAGACTGAAGGAAAAAATGAGTACGAATCAAAAGGCCGAGGACGAGGATGTCGAACAAATGTGGTATAAGATAAAAGCCAACATAACGGGAGGTGCCGTAGAGGCACTCGGAGTGAGGAAGGTAAACATAAATGGTAGAGAAAATAGAAAGCAATGGTTTACAGACGAAGTGAAAACGCTGGCAGAGCAAAAGAAAGAAGCCTACGTCAGATATAGGAGCAGAAGAACAGCAGAGGAATACCAAAGATACAAAATGATCAGAAACAGAGTGAATGATGCCATAAAGGAAATAAAGAAGACATACTGGGAAAAATTTTCTACCGATATGGAACATGACCTGTACGGAGGACAGAGAAGGATCTGGAACACACTGAGGAACAGGAAAAGAGCGGTAAACGAAGAAGTACAAATAAACATAATTACCCCAGGAGAATGGGAAAGGTATGTAAAGGGCTTGTATGAAACGCGGACAGACGACAATGGAGAGAATGTAGACAACACCTACACAGAACAACTCCTTGAAGAGGACAACATAACACGGGAAGATGTACATGAGGCACTATTAAAATCGAAAAACCGGAAGGCCCCCGGCCCAGACCAAATCGTAAATGAAATTCTCAAGTACGGGGGGCCTGAATTGGAAACAGCAATCACATTATTATTCCAAAAAATAATCTCGACCCAAAAAGTGCCTAATGATTGGAAAAACAACATCACAATACCGATCTACAAAAAGGGAAATAAGAACGACCCGGAAAATTACAGAATGATATCTCTCCTACGTAGCATAAGCAAGCTCTTTACAAAAATCATTGCAACAAAGATAATGAAGAGAATAGCAATAAACGAAGAACAACAAGGCTTCAGACAAAATAGATCTACAATTGACGCAATCTTCATCCTTAGACAAATGATCGAAAAATCCCTAGAATACAACAAGCCGCTGTTTCTCTGCTTTGTGGATCTCAAAAAAGTGTTTGATAGAGTACAAATAGCCGACATCATAGATATACTCCAGCAAAACAAGACACCTGTGTCGTACATTAACATAATAAAAGACCTCAGTAAAGGTAATACAACCAAGATCAAAACACCAAAGGGACTCACAGAACAAGTACCGTTACTGACGGGCATACGCCAGGGGGATAGCCTGAGCCCAGTACTATTCAACCTCATCATGGATCAAATAATCAACGGCGTAAAAGAAGTGGATGGAGGATATAGAATGGGACAGGAATTGATGCGGATACTGTGCTACGCTGACGACGCAATCCTGATGGCGGATAACGAGGACGATCTTCAGCGACTGCTATATCGGTTCCAAACAAAAGGAAAGAACCTTAACATGCAGATATCAGTGGAGAAGACAGAATCAATGGTCATAGCAAAAGAACCCACTAGATGTAAACTGGCTGTAGATGACAAACCCATCCGACAATGTATGCGATGCACGTACCTGGGAGTCGAGATAACAAGCTCCAAAAACTTACAACAGGAAGTCAGAACACAAATGAATAAAGCCTCAAGAATTTCTGGCTACCTAAGGGACCTCATATGGAGGAATAAATACATGTCCACCGAAAGTAAAGTCCGCATATATAAAACAGCTGTAAGACCGGTGATTACATACGCAGTGGAAACCCGAGCGGACACAACAAAAACGAAGAGCATGATGAGAGCAACGGAGATGAGGACCTTAAGGAATATCAGAGGAGTAAGCTTGAGAGATCATGTAAGAAGCAGGGATATACGAACAGACCTTAAAATTCAAGACGTGGTGCAATTCACTAGAAATAGACGAAGATACTGGCGAGACCACGTCGACCGAATGACGGGGGATCGATGGGCAAAATGGTCAAAGAACGAAAAACCGAACTCAAGGAGACCTCCAGGCCGACCTCCCAAGAGATGGTGCGATAGCTGGACATCTGCTTCCCAAGAGGCTGAACAAAATTGAAAATAGCAGAAGAAACAAGACTAAGTCTTAAGGAAAGAGAAAGAAGAAGAAGAAGAAGAAAATGAGGGCTTTAATAAATCATTAAAGCATGTAACATTTAGCGGATTCATTTTTATGTTGGTCAAACTACGTCTATAAGTCAAGAGTCACAGTAATAATTTAGGGTTATGATTAACCGTATGACAATTAATAAACATTTTATTACAAGGTAATTATATTTATAATACATTAACAAATATTTTATTATGAAGAGTGAAATGACAAGTTAAATTAAGTCAACCATAGGCAATTAAATTCAAATATTTGAATTTAGTTGTCTATAATTCTAAACATATGCGGACGTTACCAGCTGCCAGAAATTTTTCCTAAATTATCAAACTTCTCATTTTCTTTAAAAAAAAAAGCATTAACAAAGCTAATTTGCAAAAAATAGCATAAAAAAACACATTTCATAAGGCATTAAATTTCGCCACTCGTTTTTATAACTTGAATTCGTACTTTAAAACGTGCCTTATGAAACTTCTTTTTTAATTTACTATTTTCTATTTTGCGTTCGTAATGGACTCATTATGAAACCCAAAACAGTATCGAAATGAGCTTCATTTCGATACGCTTTTTTTCATTCTTCAGTGTTGGCGTTGTTCGAACACAGAAATAATAGTATATGAAAATACAAGTTTCATAACGCACCATTTGGCGAACGAATTCAGTTTAGAAAACGATATTTTTAAGTAAAATATAGAGTAAAGAGAAAAATTAAGGGATATTTCACTGGTAGCAACATTTAAATTTGAAAATGTCAAGTATCAATGTGACCAACTGCATAGTTTACATAAAAACAAAACTCTGAAGTTCCAAATTAATTAATTTCAATTTATTAATGTAAAAAATGCAAAATAGAAAAAATAGTATAAAAAACTCGTTTCATAAGGTCTTTTGTTGCTTGCACTCGTTATCGCGGCTCGTTTTCTAAACCGAACTCGTGCGACAAAATGGTGTCTTATGAAAGTCTTGTTTGAATATACTATTTTTTGAGCTCCGCCGTACAATGTTAACGACGACTTTGAACGATTAGCATATCGGAATATGTTTATTCAGTTTAAAATGTATGAAAACAATATATTAAACTTGGCAAATTATATTTTCTTAAAATACACTTTCCTAATCTTGAAGTCTTTGATGAATAAATTTTCTAATAAATGACAAGTCGTTGCTCGGTTTGTTTAGAATTAAAATGTCTAGATGATTTTTATAACTATAGAAATAAATATGAAAAAACATGCAAACAATGTAAAAAAGCATTTAATTCTACTCGTTTATTATGTGATTGTGGTAGATATTACACTAGAACTAATTTTGAAAGGCATATAAAAGCAGATTTGCATAAAAATGGATTGAATTTATTTATTTGCTAAAAATTGTTTGTTAGACTTTTTCCTATAATAAATGGAACGAAGTAATTTGAATAATCTTCGTTTATCTGAACTGTTTAATATTGCAAAATCATTAGGCATTTGCAAAGTATCTAAAAATGGTATACTTTACTGATTAGGAATAAACATAAAATAGAAATCGATATTTTCCGGAAAGAAACCAATGTTAATAGATTCATCATCGCGGATTCAAATCATAGTTTTCAACATAAGACAGCTTCTTTTAATTTCTTAGTCAATCGGTTACTAAATTTTTCCGTTAACAAAAGAGAGATATGAAATAGAACTGGATTTCATTAAAAATATCTCGAAATATAATGGCTTTGACATAGAAATAATCAATAAATTAATTAGAAAAACAAAATTAAAAAATACAATCCGCGAATTCACAAGTTTGATATCTCAAAGTAACCAGGACAAAAAGTACATGTATTTACCATACCACCCCATCACGAAAAACATTAATAAAGTTGTGAAAGAACGAGGTCTCAAAGTTGCCTTTCGGTCCGAAAATACTATCAAAAGTCTCCTAGGGAATACCAAAGATAAAGTTAATTTTAATTCGAAATCAGGTATATACGAAATTAATTGCGATGATTGTAATTTGAAATATATAGGCCAAACAAAACGACCAATAATTACCCGGTTTAAAGAACACATATCACATTTTAAATACTATAGACCGGATAAATCTAACGTTGCCAACCATGCTTTAAGTACACTGCACAATGTGTCGATTAAAGGGTTGAAACTTGCCAAGGCCATTAATATCCCCCGCGATCTTGACGCCTACGAAAGTATTCATATCGCTAAACTAACTATCCCCGGACAAAAACGAACTCTTTCAATATTAGGTTGTGAATAGTATAATATCAAAATTATTATCCGCTTGAAAAAAAAAGTAATTTTTATTTCAATATTAATAGGCACCTGCAACAGTTCATTTTTCTTTTAATTTCTAATTATTTAAATTATAGCATAATAACATTTGATTCATATCTTGCAAATTTAATAATACTTCTTGTACAAATTATATTTTTTATTCAAGTAGATTTTTCATTGACATCATTAATTGGTGTAAACAACTCCCGTTGTTAACATACAGACACGATACAATTTAAACACGTGAATAATGAATAAATGTTTTGCAGGCAATTACAGGAATTCAGAGAGGGAACGATTCAATTAATTCACGACAACTTTACAGAAAAGCGATTAAAAAAACACTATTCAAGTGGAGACGACAGAGTAGGAATATAAAAAAAAACAAGATATTCTCGTTCGGACAGACTGCAAATGATGCTTTAGTTTTAATGCGAGTGTAATATTTCGGAACTCTGATTGTGAGTTTGATAGATTGAGTCCCGGGAGACACAGAAGTTTCTAGTGGGGTCTCAAGTGGTGAACGTCCGTTCTCTCCGAGCTATTAATCTCGCAAAACTGACAGTACGGTCAAGCGTTTATGCGGATTCGAAAAATAATGAATACCGTTGCCTCCGCCTCGGTCGCTTCGCGTTTCCCTTATATACACGGACGCATACACGAACACGCACACACCAATACATCACTTCTTTTGTGAATCTCCATACCCCCGAAACCGCTGCCATGAACGAAGCATTTATTCGATGTCGGTGATCTTCTCGATAAATATATTGTGCAAGCGTTCCGAGAGGACCGAAATTTTAAATAGTATATGTCGGTCTTTATACGACCTCTAAAGAGTTGATTGATAAGCGTAATTATTTTGTACGGAAGGGATAAGTGGAGTATTAAGGTTGAAAATATGTTCAAAATATATTGTTAGGAAAATATGAGTTTACCACAAAAATTATTTTGGAATCAACAACGGAGGAACGAGTTTTGGAGAAATTCTATAGTAAAATAAAGCGATATGGTTTTCTAGTTGAAATGATTAATTACACAGGCATGCATTTTTCAACTCTTTGAATGTTGATTTAAAAATTTTAACTGTTTTCTAGTAATTGGGTAGCGCTGATTTCAAATCTGCTTTTATTTTTTTTGTATCACGTAAGGTTATTTTTCAAACCAGTAAAATCAAAAAATATAGAAAAACACGATTTATTTCATTTATAAGCTAGTTTTATATTATATTAAAAAAAATACAAAAATATACACATAGAAACTATTAGAAATAGTTATTTATTCTTTATGCTTCTTAAAAAAAGTTTTCGTTTTTCAGAAAAGCTTCGTTTGGTTGTTTTTCTGTCATATTCAGCTAAAGGAAGATCTGAAGGTAGTTTCTGGGGCAAGCAATTTTTTTTGTTTCAACCTAGACCCCAGTACTTCAGAAAGATCTTTTGAAAGTCCCAAATCTCTTACTAAATCATTCAGTTCGGCTTGTGAAAATAGCTGAGGTTGGTTTTGACCTGAGGTTGATGGTTCAAAATCACTATCCATCTGTACGGAGCCGGAAGTTGAAGAGGTTTCAATATCTTCTTGTAGTACTTTGGGGGGTATAGGTATAGGTAGGTACATGATCACTGTGAGGAACTGGCCTGATAGCTGATTTAATATTGTTTGGGTACAAAATATGTTTCAAAGTTTTTCTATTATGCCCCTTAATATCACAAAGACAAAAGTAGCAATCTTCATGATGATTTTGTGGTTCTCTCCAAACCATCGGTATTCCAAAAGGAAGGCTTTTCCTATTCCCTTTGGTCCAATGTCTTAAACCTTCTTCACATAACCTTACAAACAACGTGCGGTGCCCAATCTTTATCTTGATCTCCTAATTTGATTTTGAAATAAGCATAATATGCATTTTTCACAAATTCACCAATTGGTCTCTTAAACTTTTTCAAGACGAAATATCCACAAATATAACAGAAATCATCTGGTTTGTTTTTGCAACACCGGCTAGACATATTTTTAAGCAATGTTTATTTATCAAATACCACGCACAACACTAAAGACAAATTAATTTTACTTGTTTACTGATCGACAGTCAGAGCTATAATGAAGTAAATGACATTAAAATATACATTTTGTTTGGAGTGATAAACTTGAAATCCTTCTTCGCAGTACTAATAAAGTGAAAGCATAATAAATAGGATTTAGCAGGTAGAAATTCCCGGAAATCTTGTCCAAAATTAATACATGTAATAAAAGATTTACATCAGGTAATGAGAGCCTATTTAACAAATTTCTTTAAAACCACAACAGAAAATCATTTTTGGGTTAATACCTAGAATTCGAAGTAGTACATTCATTTTAAAATGTATTAAAACGCCTATTATAAGATTTTTTTAATATTTTTTTCATTTTCATTTGTGCAAAAAAAATCTGTTGGTGGTAGAGACCAACTGTATTTTAATTAGTTATTGCTATATAAAAACTGAGCTTAACAAACAAAAATCACGTCATCACAAATTTTATGCAGGCCTGTGTTATTAATTAATTAATTGTTTGAAATATTTCTAAATCTAAATCATAAATAACTGCAGATTATTTACGAATATACCGATTATACACATAGGTATAATGCATTGACTTTTCTTCTTTTATACAAAGGGATAAATGTATGGTGGCATAGTAGGCAATCAGTCATACACCAGTGACATTTTTACAATATTCTTATTATCACTTGTCCTCTTTTTTATATACTTGTATTGTAATCTTTCCAAAAAAAGCCTTTCTCGAAACTGCCGAAATTACTGTCAACACTCTCTATTCCTTCTATTTCTTCCAATCTTGTAATATTTACTTCGAACACTAACAAACTAGCAGACGATCCTTTTAAATTTTATTTTAAAAATTATTTCATAATCAAAAATACCCAGTCATAATTTTTATTATATCTTTCTACTCTTGTTATTTTTTTCAATCTCCTTATCTCCATGATGATTTTTCAAATTGTTTTCAAGATTTCTGTGTTAATAGCATAGCAATTTACTCTATCAAAACTTTTTTAATGAAAAATAGAGCAAAGATGTTTTATAATGAGCCAGTACATCATCTGTATATATATATATATATATATATATATATATATATATATACAGGGTGTTCCCTGAGGTAACCGACAAACTTACACAATGTATTCTAGATGTGATTCTGAATAAGAAAGTTCATATACACTTTAGCTTAATTTTTTTTGTTCATTAGATTTCAACAAAAGAAGACAATTGTTTCAGTAATGTATTGAATCATGAAATTACATAACAAACTAATAAACTAATATTATAACAATTGCTCGAAATGTTCGCTTTTTCTTTCTAAACATGTTACTAGTCTTTGGGCCATATTCTGTCTCCAGTTAATATCTTTAAGTTCATTTCGTAAGGAATCTACACTTGCAACCATTCTTTCGATCACTTCTGCTCGAGTGCTTGGCTTACCGGTATAGTAAACACGATTCTTTAGACAACTCCAAAAGAATATAAATATTTATATTTTGTATTCCCTTGACAAAGGCATCATTGCCGAAACATGTAGGGTTGTTTTGAATATATATACTTTGAAGTAATAAACCAGACCTTTAATCGCCGACTGATTAAGTTTACCATATAATACCAAGGTCACGAAAATATTATATTTATATATATATATATATATATATATATATGGTAAATTCAATTAGTTGTCGATTTAAGGTCTGGTTTTACTTCAATATGTATATATTTAAAAAATCTTACATGTTTCGGCATATGGTGCCCTTTTCAAAGAAATTTGAAATATATTCACAAAATAAACATTTTCAAGCAATAAATAGCTCTCGCCATCCACCTTGCACCTTGCACGATCGACAGACTCTAGAACATGGATAGATACTCCAAGAGATGATGCTTCTTCAAGAAAGATCCCAGTTAGGTTTAAAAATTTTCTCTAAACCTCTCTAGGCTGTTGCTCTTTCAAAGCGCCTCGAATAAAATCGAGGTTGGAGATACCTGAACCTGATCCAAGAGTTTCTTGGCCTTTCGTGCTAAATTTCAAGTTGGAATTTATTAACATCAATTCCGGGCCAAGTAATTTGAAATATTTTCAAGACTGGCACAGTTCGACTTTTTACTTAACTTTTTCTCAAAAGCGCTTCTAAAAATGATTTCGTATATGTGAAGCTTATAAGTTTCCTATAGTTTTTTTTTCCAAAAAGCTTTATTAAAACGCATCTTTGAACGTGCCTGTATTTGGTACTGTTATGTCGAAGACTATTGATTTAACATAGGATTGAAGGCTTCAATCAGCGAGAGTTTCATAGACAGCTGTTGTCTGTTCTTCTCCAGTTCCAGATTACAATGAAAGCACGCCAAAAAGTTGCTCAATATCACCTTTAAAGAATCACGCGAACCTTCTAGATGGTTTCTTTACCTGTTAAAGCTGGAAGTAATTTTCCATCCCAATGCACTTGTAGCAGCTTGAAATTTCGTATCCATAAATTGGTTCTTTATTTGAAAAATCTTTTTTGCGAAGTTTCACTCGGAAATTGTGAATAAAGGACCTGTTGACTATGAAATCTACGGCATCTTGGACCTAGTTCTTCGATAGTATCTATTAGGATGCGAACTGCTTTCTTGTCGATGATTTATCCAAAACTGCAGCAAGTTACTGGAGTTACGGAGTTACTGCTTGACGTTTGGACGTGCTAGATAATGCCGCATTTAATTACTATTGAGAAAATGCAAATAATTATATTGATTGATGAGGGACGGTCATCAAGAAGACTAAGTACTAGATTTGGAGTGACTAAAAGCACTATTCTTAATATTAAAAATAAATGTCAGCAACGAAGAACCGTAGAAAGAAACAGAGGTTCTGGTCGTAAACCTGTTTCAAATCCAGTTGAAGACGAAAATATTATTGAATTTTTAAGAAACAATCCATTTAGTACAGTTGTAAATGCACGTAGTATAACGCAGTTTACAGATTGTATCCATACAGCAAGGAATAGAATCAGAAAGAACTCAAACTTAACAAATCGAGTGGCTGTCAAGAAACCATTTCTTACCGATATGAATAGGCAACAAAGGATTGGCTTCGCGTTAGAATTATTGCCCAACGACTTAAATTTTTGGGAAAATATAATTTTTTAGGACGAAAAAGTATTTCAATCGTGCAATAATGGTCACGTACGTGTCTATAGGCAGCCAAATTCTAGATTTATTGAAAGATATACCAAAAAGCTTGTAGGAGCGGTCGATTTAATATAAATATTTGGGCTTGGATTAATGCACGTGGGCTAGGTGTTTGCTGGTATATTGAAGGAAGATTCAATTCTGATAATTATACTACAATTTTAACAAATGTATTCTTGCATTCTGTGGAAATTATGTTTCCCAATAGAAATATCATATTTCAACAAGATAATTGTCCAGAACATACATCTAGAATTACTGATCAATGGTTCAGGGAAAACAACATAGAACCTCTACCATGGTGTCCATCAAGCCCAGATATAAATCCTATTAAAATGTAAGGGGGTACATAGTTAAAAAAATTAATGAAAACAATTTCAGACATCAAACTATTGGAGACTTAAATGATAAAATAGAAGAAATTTGGAATGATCTTATACCAGAATATATTTATTCTTTGATAGTCTCCATGGCCAGGCGTTTACGCAAAGTATTAGATAGCAATGGATGTATAACAAAATATTAACTTAAGTCATTTACGTTGTTTTACCTGTGTATTATATGTTTCATATTATTTTTATTTCAAATAAATGCGTTCGAGAGAGTTCCCTTCATTGGTCAGTCATTGTCAGTTTGAAAATTGACAAGTATGTACTTACCTGTACAACACTCAAAAATCGTCAAAATAGCTCATAAGATGGTAATTTTTTTGTTGCCGCAATAGTACATAATATAATGAATTTAATTAAGATTAAACCAAACAATTTAGTATCTACCTACATTAGTATATGAATGAATTTGTCATATAGAAGTAATATTTTGGGAAGTTGAGTAAAAAAATTTATGATTTCCCTCTTTTATGGATTTTCCGAATTTAAAGGCTCAGGGACATCTGTTCCTCTTACCCGATTGAGTCCAAATTCACACAGCTAATTTTTGAGCAGAATAGAACTAAATTGGGGGATAGCCCAAGAAAAATTATTAAATATAAAAAAAGTCATATGAGATTAGTCTTGATAATATACAGGGTGAGTCGTGAGGAATAGACCAAACTCAAGGAGTGTATTCTACTGGTGAAAGTAATGTAAAAAAACTCAAATGTTGTTATCCGATTTTTATTTGTTTTCGAGTTACAGCGTAATTAAAAATGTAGATTTAGTATACCATGTTTATGTATGTATTCGTAAAAACAGTGAAACCCCGGTAGCAATTCATTATAGGGAAGTCTTCCTAGCTGAAGTGCTACCTGTTCGTGGTTTTCCGAACTAGCGGTAGTGACATTGGAAGCAGTCGAGAAATAGTGTAGAGTGGTTTGTATGCCTAATGCGTCTAATGTCACTTCCTCAAGTTCATCGTTGATATAGTGAGGGCGCTGCCATCATAAAAAATGTTCCCTATACCTTGGAGTAAATTATAACATTGTGTTTGGGTATTGTGACATTGACTTGACGTTTGTACGACTATAGTGTAACAAACTAAAATGCCACACACTTATTCTAATTTAGAATATGCTAATATGGTGTTTGTTTATGCATTTTGTGATGGGAATGCTACAGCTGCTGCTAATGAATATCGTCAACGGTTTCCACATCACAGACATCCTAATAAAACTGTATTTATTAGTGTATTCAACACATTGTGCGCTACCGGAAAGCTTCCCAGTGTAAACATAATATCTGAACGAGGCAGTCGACAACAATTACAAGAAGTAGAAGATATTCTGGACGTAGTAGAAGAAGACGCAACTACCAGCTCACTTAGAATTAGTATTCAATTGGGCATTCCACAAACAAGGGTGATAAAAACACTCCACGAACATGGCTTACGGCCGTACCATGTACAAAGAGTACAGCACCTACAACGAGATGACAACGGTATTAATAATTGTCATAACCAGCATGTATGGTCAGACGAAAATCCACACGCAACAGTCGAAAGTAACTTTCAACATAAATTTTCGGTAAACGTGTGGTGTGGTATGATCGATGGTTTTTTAATTGGTCCTTACATTTTTGAGAATCGCCTCACGGAAGACACCTATTTACATTTTTTAGAAAATGAATTGCACGGACTGCTAGAGGATGTTCCCATAAACATCAGAATCCAAATCTTCTACCAGCACGATGGAGCGCCTACACATTACGCTCGTGCAGGCAGGCAACATTTGGCTGAAAGGTTTCCAGGGAGTTGGATTGGACGTGGTAGTCACATTGGTTGGCCTCCTAGGTCTCCAGACCTCACGCCACTCGATTAGTGTTTATGGGGCTGGTTAAAAAATGAAGTGTATCAAGTAAAAGTGGACACTCGTGAAGCACTAATTCAACGGATTATGAATGCTGCTGACAATATCAAACATCAACCTGACGCAATCGGGAACGCAACCAGCGCCCTTGGTAGACGATGTAAAAAAATTTTTGAAATGAATGGCGGTATTTTTGATAATATATTATAAAGAACGATAATACCAATACAATACAAAAACTTCAATGTATGAAATTTTGTTTATTTTTAATTACGCTATAACTCGAAAACAAATAAAAATCGGATAACAACATTTGTGTTTCTTTACATTACTTTCACCTGTAGAATACACTCCTACAGTTTGGTCGGTTCTTCACGACTCACCCTGTATATGGTAGAACAACATTCTGAAGCAGTTTATAATTGAAGTAAATACAAATATACAACAAAATCAGTTCAACATTTACGGGTGAAAAAATGTAAATATAATAAATTAAATATTCGGGAATACAGTTTAAAGTGTGATGCTTTTGCTTACGGGTATACAGCGAAGAGATTATAGAGGAAAAATGATGTATATAACTCATCCTGTCAGAATAAAAAGGATAAGAAACAAGATAATCGCGGGCTAACGATATATTATGAGACAGTGAACGGTATTTTCTAGTTAAAGTTCGCGTATTCCACTAAAATACCGTTTAAAATTCTGCTATTCCATGCAAAATCTTTAGCGCTGCAAACTGCAATTTCACTTTTTCTGCATTTACCTCCTATATCCATTTTTTCCCTCCTCACTTCGCCGTTGTAGTGAGAGCTGGTGCGCTCCTTTATTGCTGTTTTACGAACTTAATAGTTTGTCGCCATAATTTATTGCCTAAAGTTTTAATGACACTTTTTACAATTGAAACTTTATTGCTGGACCGAAATTAATTAAAAACCCTGTGTTTAACGAATACGGGTTTTATCGATCGACATATCTTATTTTCTGAATGCAATAATTTACTGTTTGCATTGGACAACGTGTTGGGAATATTATCTTTTATAAAATCCACATACCTGTGTGCGAGTTTTAGAAACGGGTAGCAGCATTTCTGGCGCATTTCCAGAAGCAAAATTATTGTTATTGTTATTGGCTCTTATAGTTACTAGTTTATCGCGAGCGCATTTTATTTTAAGCGTATCTAGGATTATATAATTCTCGGTAATTAATGCTGCTGTATTTGAGGCAAATAGAATTAAAATACGAGGGCAACACTGAAAATTTTCAGAAAATCGAACAAGGATTAGCTAAAAAATGATTTAATTGTTTTTAAATATATCCCTCTTTAACATCAATACATTTCTGAATTCCTTAGAGCAATGATATCAATCTTCCTGCGACACTTTAGAAACCAGGTTTATATAATGTTCCACTGCCTTATTTGACGTAAAAGTCTGAACTTACCGCAAATGAGAATTAATGACCATCAAATCGCATTTCCACATGTAAATATCGCCTTATGTGATGCGCTAATTACTACAATTTGATAAACTAAGTTTGTACGAATATGTAGAATGTAACACGCCGCGACGCCAATCTTAGTTGTTGCATAATTAAAAATTAGTGAAAAGTCACGTCTACCCCGGAACGCGCAGATGCATTTAGCTCTTATTAGAGCTTGTAAATGTACGGTATTCTGAAGCCAGACAATACTTCTCACTTCCATACTTGGTATATACCGGGTGTTTCAGTTATGTTGTTCCAATGGCGAGCTCCGTTATCTAATTTGGGGCACCTGATATACACCTAATATTCTTTAAACTATTAATATTCTTTCACTTCCGGTTTAACTGTAAACGACCCTTTTCTATTTTAAATAGCACCCTGTATATTTTCCTCAAAATTTGAATTTTACAGAAAATTCTCTTTTCCATGAACTATTACATTTTGTATTTAGACTTAAAAAGAGAGGTGAAATTGCATTTTAAATATTCAAAAATTGGGATCGAGAAACCAAACCTATCTATGGAAACTAAAGCAAAATTTGACGTTATTTGTTTGTTAACTTTGACAGTTCATAAAGTGTTATTAAATTTTGTCTCAAAGTTGCTCCGAATAAGTTGCTCATTTATGGGGAATGTAGAAAAAATAGGCGTGATGCCTTCCGTATTTACGAAGAGCGGTATTCTAACAGACGTATGCCAAGCGCTATGTATTTTACACATCTGGCTTCAAATTTGGAGAGACATGTGGTGCCTTTTCAAAGAAAAAAAAAACCGTTTTAAAAGAAAGACTGCTGCTGATGAAAAACACATTGTCTTGGGAAGTGTGCTTAATAATCCGCTTATTTCAATTCGAGAAATTGAACATTGCAATATCTCTCGTTCATCTATTCAACGAATTCTAAAATCCGCCAAATTCAGGCTTTTCAAAATTCACCTGCATCAAGGATTAGAACCAGGAGATTATGACAGAAGACTGGGGTTTCTTGCATGGCTAGCGACTGCCCGTATAGATGGCATTATTAGCTCAATATTATGGGCAGATGAGAGCCGCTTTAATAATAATGGAACCGCAAATCGACACAATTGCCATTATTGGTCTGAAGAAAATCCTCATTGGATGAGAGGCAACAATTTTCAGAAAATTTGGGGAATTAATGTTTGGTGCGGCATGATCGATGGGTACATTATTGAACCAAAGTTTTATGAAATAACCTTAACTGGTGAGACATGTATAGAATTCCTTTAGAGCGAATTTTCAGGTTTTCTTGAAAATGTTCCCCTGAATATACGTGCCAACATATATTTTCAGCATGATGAATAAGAAATAATGAACATGCCTTTCATAATTTTCCACAATCCCGATTTTTGAATATGTCAAATGCAATTTCGCCTGTGTTTTGACGTCTAAATACAAAGTGTAATACTTCATGGAAAGAGAATTTTCAGTAGAATTCAAATTTTGAGGAAACTATACAGGGTCCTATTTAAAATTAAAAAAGTTAGGTTCGTTTCCGGTTAAACTGGAAGTGAAAGAATATGAGTATTAGGCTCAATTTAAAGAACATTAGGTATACGGCTGATTCATTTTCGGCCCTCACCATGGGGATCACTCTTATTATTGGAGATAGAGTATAGGTTAAATTTGGCAAAGTTGTTAAATTTTGTGTTTGTTATAAATCCGTAAAGAAAATAGACCTGTGACAAAAGACCTTCGTTATTTAAAAATAAAAACGCGAAAACCCCATTTTCTTCTTTTACCTGTAGCACCGACATTTGGCCTTGTAGAGAAAAAATAAAAACACATCCTTGTGGCCATTTCTAAACCTCTATCCAGTGGTGTACTCTAAATTTTTATACGTCGTTTCGTTTCTTTCTGGCCATCATCAACTATCTAATTTCTTATAGGCGCCATATTGGATTTAGACATCTTCAGAAAGAGTTTTTTTTTCTGAATGCAACCATGTACCACATGCTGACTATAGTTTTTGACATTAGGGTTTATTTGAAAGAATAAATTATAAGATTAGATAAGGTAGCCTTTGGAATTTAAATCTGTCAAACATTTCATTTATTGTTCATTAATAATACAAAAATGTCATACACTAACGAAGAGAAACGAGATAAGTATTTTTTATTCTTCGAAACGAAATTCAACAGTAGCGAGTACAAGATACAAAAACATTAATAAAAATACATAGAAAAGTAAACAATAAACAATTACAGTAAATGTTCAATTATCTGGCCATCTTCGGTAATGCACAATTGGGCACGCCTTCTGGTATTTTGTACTGCCCTTTGTATAGTTCTTCTAGGAACTGCATCGAAGGCATTCTGAAGTCTGTCTCGCAATTCTTCAATGTTTTGTGGCGCATCTAATTTATAAATATTATTTTTAACATATCCCCTAAAAAAAATCTAGCGGACTTAAATCAGTTGATCTCGCAGGCCATTCAACAACTCCCCTATTTCCAATCCAATGGTTTGCAAACTCTTGATTTAAGAAATTTCTAACAACAGCTGCATTGTGTGCTGGTGCGCCATCTTGTTGCCACCATAAATATTGTAATTGATTTAATGGGATATTGTCGTCAAGATAGTCAGATACGTATGTACGTAAAATGTTTAAATATCTTTCTCCATTTAAATGTTCTTCATACATAACTGGTCCTAAGAGACGATTTGCTAAAATACCCATCCAAACGTTTATTCCAAAACGATGTTGTGGTCTTCTAGCCCTGTTTTGTCGGGAATTTTGTACTGCCCAATAGTGCTCCGTATTTCTGTTGAACATTCCAGAATTTGTAAATTTTGTTTCATCTGACCAGATGATTTTGCTTAAAAAAAATTTCGTCATTTTCTATCCTTCCCATTAACCAATTACAATATTCTAGCCTTCTCAAATTATCTCCAGGCAGTAAAGAGTGACTAACATGGATCCTGTATGGTTTAAACCTACTTTTATGTAAACTTCTCCAAACTCTGGACTGGCACAAATTTAATTCTGACGCTACTTCGCGTGTAGAAATTGATGGATTATTATTTATCTATAAAAATACAAGATTAACAGGAAATTTGAAAACACGCTTTTAATTTACCATTTGTAAAATATCTTGTCGATTTTCATTTAAGTTCCTGTTGTCTTGAACATTACGCGGCTTAGTAAACGATCCATTCTCGACCAAATTTCTGTCGAGATCTAGAAAAATGGTACGATGAGGCTGTTGTCGTTCTGGATATAATTGTAGATATCTTGTACTCGCTACTGTTGAATTTCGGTTCGAAGAATAAAAAATACTTATCATATCTCGTTTCTCTTCGTTAGTGTATGACATTTTTGTATTATTAATGAACAATAAATGAAATGTTTGACAGATTGAAATTCCATGGCTACCTTATTTAATCTTATAATTTATTCTTTCAAATAAAACCTAATGTCAAAAACTATAGTCAGCATGTGGTACATGGTTGAAATCAGAAAAAAAACTCTTTCTGAAGATGTCTAAATCCAATATGGCGCCTATAAGAAATTAGATAGTTGATGATGGCCAGAAAGAAACGAAACGTCGTATAAAAATTTAGAGTACACCACTGGATAGAGGTTTAGAAATGGCCACAAGGATGTGTTTTTATATTTTCTTTACAATGCCAAATGTCGGTGCTACAAGTAAAAGAAGAAAATGGGGTTTTCCGCGTTTTTTTTTTTAAATAACGAAGGTCATTTGCCACAGGTCTATTTTCTTTACGGATTTATTACAAAACTTAACAACTTTGCCAAATTTAAACCTATACTCTATCTCCAATAATAAGCGAGATCCCCATGGTGAGGGCCGAAAATGAATCAGCCTGTATATCAGATGACTGAAATTTCAAATTTTTATTTTGTTAGATAACAGAGGTACGCCATTGGAATAACATAGCTGAGACACCCGGTATATAGTTAACATTCTGAACTTACTGCAAATGAGAATGAATGACTATCAAATCTCATTTCCATTTCAATTATGTTAACTATACCGTAGTCGACAAATTTTAACTCCGTATTCGAAATAGCAAGTGTGAGTGTGTGAGCACCCGGTATAAAATAGAGACAAATACTTTGCGGCGATGCCAAATGTTTTATTTGTAGTGGAGAATGTGAAGATATCCCGGTGCGCATTAAGAAATAATAGAGTTAGTAGCTTGTGTTTATCTGGAATAGAAAAAAAAAACGTGTAAAGGAACGGTGAGTAACGTGATTTACTACATGAACGCTATTGTGGTTGAAAAATGAGTGAGTGTTCTATTACCGTCTTCTGGAAATCTGGTCGTAATAAAGATATGTTTCATGACTTAGTTTGGGGCTAACAAATCATATTGCAAATAGCGAAGCCTGGAGAATTATGAGTTAATTAAAGACGGGAGTTAAAGTGTTGTGACGTCAATGAAGTTAATATCATTAAAAGATTTTTTGCGAAAAATACATTAAACTGATACGTCACATGGTATGGTTTAGATAAATTTTACACCAGTGAATTAAATGCTTAAGCTATTAGAAAAAATGTCAATTTTAATACGTCGTCTGTATAATTTTGACATATAGATAATCTAATTTAATAATAAATAATAAAGTCATTAATTAAGATATAATTAGAATAGACGTATACGTAATTAAGTAATAAATTAAAGCGTACAATATAAAACTCTAAGGATCATTTGCGAACGGTATTAAATGCCTGGGGTAGGTAGATTCTCGGAAAGCTGTCGTTTATGACAAGTGCGTTACAAAAGAAAGATTTTCTCTTGAAAATATGAATAATATGCACAAAGTTTTAACATTTTTAAATTTTAATTGTTTGCGAAAAATACAATTTAAAACGAGAGTAGAAAAATGTGCCAAAATTATAAAAATATACGTTAAAGAAGCTTGGCACAGAATAATTTTTTTAACTCTAGGAAGTAAAAAATATTGATTAGCTCGGTTTGAAGATTGTTAACTGGTGACAATAGAAGGAAAATCAATTACACATCTGATTACTTTTATTAAAAATTCGGCACTCTCATCTAGTTGAACAATTGAAAATTATTCAAACGAAGCAAACTCAGCAACTAATTTACGGCACGAGGAGGATATTTTCTATTGAATTTCAGAGCAGGGTATTTCAAGAATATCTTCTGCACTCTCTCAATTTCCAGATGCAAATACAAGTAGTGAGGACATTGAACGATGGCGGCGTATTTAAGTTCGGAACGTACAAGGGTGTAAAGCAATGACCTTAAAGTGGAGAGGTTGATAAATGCAGCTGGATTGCATATGAAGTGGATATGATTGGTAGATCCTGTGTGTTAAGAACTACTAATCTTTAACATCAGTTTATGTAATGAAATGTTTGATTCAATGAATAATTATAGATAATGATATTTTACTTAGAAACCAAAACTGTTTTCTTTTTTGTTATGTAACATAATCAATAGTAGATAGGAGATCCTTAATATATTAAATCTTAATATAAAAAGGGATTGAGTTTGATTTAGTCTTGATTATTGTCTTTGATGTAAAGAATAAGTAATGTAGATATGTTAAATCTAAATGTCAAAAAAATATGACATAGACAAAAGTCGAGTTATTAATGAGATTGACGTTTAAAAAAGAGAGATGATTTATTTATTTATTTTAGATAGCAACAAAAAAGAATTCGGAATAGAATATGAGCGACAAGCCAACAGAAGAAGTACTTATCCGAATTTCATACTTGTTTCGTCGGATTTGCTCGGCCGCCAGGTGAATACGCTCCAACAACTCTTCTCTTGTGTTCGAAACTTGCGTGTAGAATACATTTTTCATGTACCCCTATAAATAAAAGTCAAGGGGATTAAGATCGGGTGATCTGGGTGGCCATGCAACAGGACCACCTCGACCATTCCATCATGGATAATTGACGTTAACCCAATTTCGGACAGCGATTCCGAAATGTGGTGGTGCCCCATCCATGTGAAATCACATGTCTCGTCGAACATTCAGTGGGATATCCTCTAAAAGACGTGGCAGTTCATCAATAAGAAATTGAAGGTAATTGTCCGCATTTAACCTCCCAGGAAGAACGACAGGACCAATCAACAAGTCATCGATTATGGCCGCCCAAACGATAATAGAAAATTCATGTTGAAATTTAGATGCGCGTATAGCTTTGGGATTTTCTGATGACCACCTGTGCAGGTTTCTCAGATTTGTAACACCACTTCTCGTGAACGTAGATTCATCTGTCCAGGGGACTGTTCTGCAGAAATTAAAATGAAGCCGTGACCGTCTTAATATCCAGGTAGAATAAACTAGACGAGCATAGTGGTCTGCCTCAAGCAAACCGTGTCTCCTGCGATAGTGATATGGCTATAAGCCCTCGCGTTTTAAAATTCGCCAAGCTGTCGTTCATGGCACTCCTAGCTGTCTAGCGATTCGAGGTACACTGAGAGTTGGCTACTGCTTCTTCCTCTAAGTCTGCTGGCAAATTTACTCCTTGGGCGAAAAGATAATCACGCAGTCCGCATTCCCGAAATTGTCTGTGTACTTCCAGAAACGTTATGTAATAAGGAATGCGCCCATCGGGAAACCGATGCCGGTATTCAATAACTGCTTGACGTGCACTGCCGTTACAGTAGCCCTACACAAAATGCATGACCGCATACTCTTGAGAAGAAAATCGATAAGGCATTTTGAATAAAGAAAACGTGTCTACTCACTAATAAGCTGTTGAATGAACTGAAACGTAATGTAATCCTTTATTTAAAAATAATATTCATGGTTCAGCACTTACGAAATAAATAAGAACCTTCTTTATCATAAATCAATTTCCAGTACTTTTTTTTGTAGATCTCCAAGAAATTACTGTATGCACTACGACACGTGTTTATTTATTTTAGGATAACATTTTATTATGCGACGGGCCTGTTATTGAATCGTATAACGTTTTTTTTTAATAAAATCAGTTTGTATTGACTTTAGGATTACATTTCTTTCATGATCTGACAATCACATTCATAGATATGTAACTTTGAAACAAATAAAAATGGATATACAAGTTTTGCGTCTTTGTTACTTGAAATGAAGTCTACTTTACACTCTTAAAATTTGAACATAACGATACGGGGCACCTTGTATACAGGCTGATTCTAAATATATGCGACAAATTTTATGGGTTGATTCCTAGGGTTATTATGATAATAAATGTTCATATGAATGTATCTCTCAAACGGCTTAGTTTTAAAGTTATGGGATGTTTAATAGTAAACTAAAAGTTCATACAATAAAACGTACTAATACAACAAAATTAACTTATAAAAATTGTTGGAAATGATCGCCTTCAACTGCAATGCAAGCTTCTATCCTCCATTGCATTGATTGGCGACTGCGTTCGAGAATACGGGGGGTGTTTTGAATTGCCTCAAATGCTGCAACAATACGATTTCTGAACTTTTAATTTATTATTAAACATCTTGTAACTTTAAAACCAAGACGTTTAAGACATACGTTCATATGACCTTTTATAATCATAATAACCTTAGCAACTAGCCCATAAAACTTGTCGCATATATATTTAGAATCACCCTGTATATATATATATATATATTTTTCCTATTTTTCTTAGCCCTTCTCTTAATTATACATTGCCCCGTGCAGTCAGTTTCGCCTCAATCTACGGTACTCAAAATGCATGATTTGAATGCAGTAATGGCCTCTTCTGGACATGAAAAACGTAAAAAAATCACTTGTGGCCAAGTCAGGACTATTGGTTGGATGAGCCATTAATTCAATGCCTTCACTTTGCAAATAATCGACTGTCGCTCGAGCAACATGAGGAGTAGCATTATCATGATGAATTGCAGCATTATTGAGAACTATCATGATGATTAGGGCAAGCAAATTGTTGTATACCATTTCGCATTTACAGTTCGACGATTCTCATTTGTTTAATAGTGTTTCGAGAGCGAACAACTTTTGTTGGCACAAGTTCATTTTGAAGCACCCTAACTGTTGATTGTTGTTTTGTTTCCGCTTCATAAGAATACATCCACAATTCGTCACCTGTATTGATGTCATTGACATGTTTAAAAGATCCTTGAATTAATTTTTTAAGCATTGCTTTGGGATAGTTTCTTTGAGTCGCGGAAAGATTATGCGGTATCCACCGAGAACAAAGTTTTCTCGCGGCTAAATAAGTATGCAAAATTGAAGGTATCTAGGTTCTAGTAATGTACAACCATGCCTGAAGCTCACCATACGTTACATGATGATCTTCTTCAAACATTCGATATACAGTATCGATATTTTCGGCAACAGAAGATGTTGCATGATGCCCTTCCCTTGCTTGATCCTGAAGCGAAGTATGACCATACTTGAATTCTTGAAACTAGCGATATACCGTTGTGTTTGATGGCGTTTCATCATCAACTGCAGATTAAACTTTCTATGCACTAGTATTGAGTTAAACCATAACAAAGATCACAATAAAATCATAGCGCGACATTTTCACGAGTTAACTCTATTTTCAATACGATTAGCAAACTTTAGAACTGCACTTTGACACTTTTTGACACTTTGCAGTATACCAGTGCACGAGCATCATTTATCAAACTAATCAGTGTTGCCAGATTACCGAAATTTCTCAACTGTCCCTCGTATATTGGTTACCTTTATTATAATAAATATATTATTTTTATTTGAAATGTAATTGTGATTGAATTAATGTATTTTGAAAATAAAAAAATGTGTTTACCCTTGATAATACTCGTAGTATCTGCATTACATACAAATAATCTCAATATATTTGAATAAAAAAAGTTTGCCGAATTTATCAAAAGAAAAATCAAAAAGTTGTGCGTATTATAACTCATTTTAACATGTCAAGCGTTTTAATCATATAGTACTTAAGCTTTAAATAAATGTCACATTTAAGAAGACGTATTAGTTTCGCGTAAGTTCTAAACGCGAAAGCGTAACCAATCTTCATAATTAAAACTCTGCAAAAAGCGATTTTTCTCATCACAGGGACTGATGTGTGTCACTAATTAGAAAGTGTAATATAAATGAAAAATTAATGGGAAAAGTTTGGCGGGTATCGATCACCATTAGCGCCCTCTTCTGGTAACGGCGCGCATGTAAATGCGGCAGCGCTTTTAAAAAATGGAAGTCGCCTAATGGACGAGATATGAATCTCCATTACATATCTTGCGGATGGACAACAAAAAAGGGCGTTAGCTCGACGAAAACCGTATCTCATAAATTCTAAATAAAAAGTAGTTTTTTCTTGATAAACAGGAAATATAGAAGATGAACTTTTTCCTGTGCCCAAAACTTCTTCTGTTAATGCTGAATAAATTGGTAGCCCATATAAGAATTTCGGACAACTTTTTTGTGTTGCATTAAAAGCAAAGAAACGGGACAGGGATTGATGGAGACAGTGACAAATATTTTATGCCTTAAAGTGTATTTTTACTTAAAAAAGTCTATTTATTTAGATTTATAATATTTTTTTCTTTTTAGGCGTTTCAAAATTAATTACTAAGAAATGTTATGTGTAATCGACATGTTATAAAAGAATACGCAAAGACTGAATAATTAAAAATATGTTTAATTGATTTATCTGATTTGCCGTTTAAAAAGAGTGAGCCTTAGTGTTACTTTTTAATTTAATCAATAAAGCAGGCTCTGAAATTTTGTTAATGTAAATTTGACAGTTTAAAATTTTAAAATTGAACAGCTAATACTTTAAGTTAAAATTTATACTAAAACTCCGTGAGTATTTTAATTTCAGATTAATGTTCGGTGCTACCCTTTATGTAAGTAGTATGCATTCAGAATAATTTGAAACATATATACTGATCATTTGCATGATAACATTGACCAAGGAAACATTATTTTCTATTTCGATGAAGCATGATTTCATCTGTTTGGTTATGTTAATTCGCAGAATTGAAGCGTTGAGTGGATAAAGGTGTTATGTCATAAAGAGATAGTTTGAAGAAAAAGCAACTTAAAATTTTTTTTTTGGAACTTTCATATAAACAGACAAAGGCATACAAAAGTGCACTAAAATTTAACTTTGAAATAGTTTTTAATATCCAATGACTAATTTTCCTATAAAATGCTTTCTGGACAAAATTATTTTGATATTTTGTGTACATAACACCTTTATCAAAATTAGTTTTAAAACAAATTGGAGATATATTCTTATAAAGGTGCCATACAAATACATATTGCTATGAATAGTGGTTTGTGGAATTAATTGTGCCACCATCCACAACTAATCTTCCCAACTAGGATACTCAGCCGGTGGATTTTCAAAATATGAGACTTCGTACTTCTCAGGGTTCCAATAAGGAAATCCGTGTTCTGTTGAAAATAAGTTTTAGGAGACACGCTGACAAGAAAACGTTGTTTAATCAAAAACCAACAAATTACGAGAGTACAACTCTCTACAATACACGGGAATTGAATATAAAATACCATCAACTAATTAACACAATCAAATAATCCCGAATTAAATTAAATATATATATATATATATATATATATATATATATATATACATATATATATATATATATATATATATTTTTCAAAGAAATATAACGTTCTTGTATTAGGGCAAAACTTCGTCTCCTTGAATTCACCAAGGTTTCTCGAACAAATCGACCTCGAATAAAAACTAGTTTTTTTATCTCACACATGAAATAACATATCGGATATACACAGATATTCACAAATAATGTAACGAGTGATTATTAAAATTTTCGCTCAAGTAAGCCATGTACACAAAAAGTATGTCCTAACTTAAGTTATTAGAGGAGATCTGTCATTATAATTTCAAACGTCATGATTTTTAAAAAATAATTTGAAATGCTGACTTTTATATTAAATATATTTATAATTTTTATACAAAGTAACAGAATATTATAAAAAATGTGTAAAATGTTGACCATTCTCCACCAAGCATAATCGCACTCTATTTCGTAGAGCATTGAAAACATTGATCAGTATTTGCGGTGAGTTATTGATGTGTTCACATTTTTCTATGATTTTATGTCTTAACTCTTGTAGATTATTAATTGGTGTTTCATAAATAATATTCTTTATATATGGCCACACAAAAAAATCCATGACTGTTAAATCGCTGTATTTCTACTTATTATTCTATCGCCATAAAATTGTTGCAAAAACTGAATATTTTCAAGTGTAACGTGAGATGTAGCCCCATCCTGTTGAAAATATCCGACCTGGAGTTCATCATTAGTCAATTGATTAGTAAAAACACTGAGAATTTCGTTACGATATTTCTCCGATGTTATCGTGCCCTCAAAGAATATTGGTCCTATTAATCGGTGACGACTCATACCTACCCATACGCCTATTGTTTCTGGATGTAGAGGAACTTCGCTGTAGAAATGAGGATTTTCACTGGACCACATACGCATATTTTGCGAATTAACATAACCTTTCAAATAAAACCAAGCTTCATCGGTGAAAAAAGTATGATTTCAAATATTGTCTGTCATTGTTTGAATAAACCATTGGCAAAATTGTGTTCTTTTTTCATAATCCGTAGGCAATAGATTTTGTACAGATGTTAATTTATATGGATACATGTGCAAGTCCTTTTTTAAAATTTTTTCACATGTTCCATACGAAAGCCCTACTTGTTGCGAAACTCTGCGAATAGATGTTTGAGGAGGTTCGTTAATAATTTGTCTGACATTTTCAATTACGCCGCGACTTCTCTTGAGAGGAGGACCGCTTCCTTTTTTCCTTAAAATACTGCCTGCTTGACGAAAAAGATTTACACAATGCATTAGCGTATCACGGAAAGTTTTATAGCTAGGAGCAGTATTTGGATATCTCTCTTCAAACTCCGCAAGGCAATTTTCTATTGAATGCTGCCATATACCATCAATTTTTTGAGATGTCAGGAAGTAACATTCTACCATAAACGCTTTATGCATATCATTAAAGGCCATTACTTTTTCTTTTGATGAATCTATAAAATATATATTTGACACTGACAGATGTTTGAAATAACATCTTAATGACTAAAGCTACGACATAATTTTTATATACACGGCCAGCTACGAGTGAAAATTTTAATGATCGCTCGTTACATTCATTTTTAATTAAATTTTAAATATTATTTAGGGAAAAATCCATAACAATATGTAAAAATAAATACATTTAACTAATAAAATACTTTAATAGTATATAAGTACATACGTATAAATAAATTCATTTAACTAACAAAATTCTTTAATAATAGTAATCATGTTTTGTTTTCAAATAATATACTAAATTTTCAAAGAGTCTTTCTTTTCTTGCCTTTAAATTCGTTTGTTTGTTTTGGTAAATTTTTCTCGTAAAACCAGCGATATTCTTCTTTAACAAATTTTAATTGATCTTGCAAATTTTGTATTTTGGCATCTGATAAACTACCTCTTTTTTCGTCAATTCTATTCATAGTAACTTCTGTCACAGTCCTGCTTCCAGTTTTGGTCTTCTTCATTTAAAGATTCTTTGTAATGATAACTTCCGAATTCGTTAACTCGAATCCACTTTATCCAACATTATCTCGAAAGTTAATTTTTATGTTAAGTGTATTTTTTTTCTTGTTAGTTAGGTGAAGGTTTGAGCCTAATATATCAGTATTATAAAAATAGTTTTTCATATCTGTAACGACAGTGTTTTTTGGACTTGCATTAAGTATTATTTGTCTGTATTGATCTGGTACGTAAATATTTTCTACTACTCTAATTTTTTGCTCAATTCTCCCGAAATCTCTGTCCGAATCAAGATACGAATGACCTATTTCTGGAAATTTGTGGTCAATTAATTCGAACTACCCTTTTAAAATAAAAAACTGGTACAGCGATATTACATTGAAATTTTTATTTTGACCAGTACACGAGTCAGACCATATTAAAAGATGTCTAATTTTGTTATCATGCATATCTCTCAATAGTTGCGCAAATCTATACAAACAACTAGTAATTTCAATACTACCACCTCCTGCCAAGTCCTCCGTCCAGTTTAAAAAATATGCTTGATTTCCAGATGTTGTAATAGTATGGATTCCGAAATTATAGAACCACATTTGCCGGAGATAAAACGCTTTTGATGTTGTTAATTTTGGTAACGGCATAGTTTGCTGTAGGTCCATAGTTATATAACATGCATTTGAATTTACTCTTGCAAATTTTCGGTCACTTTTCTGTTTTTCAAATGTCAGTTTATATTTTAATTTATGTTCATCAGTTTGTTGTCCAGCGTCGCAAGTGAAACAAGTGTCACTTTTAGGGTGTCCAAAACTTAAGTTAAATCTGGTTACAAATATCTTGCGGTAGGAACTTTGTTTACATTTGAATATCTCAGGACGTTGTTCTACTTCGCACTCTTGTAAGTAAAGTTGGTACATGATGTTAATATTCAGTATTGGAGACAAGTACATCTTGTATCGATTGTGGTTTCTAGAATAATGTGATGCCTCCGCTGGAAATTTATTTATGTGTTCAATATTACAATTTACTACATCGCTATGTAGTTTATGCGGTCTGTGAAGGTGGCGTCCTCGTAAATCAGGCGATGAAGCACACTGTCCACCTTTTAGTTTTTTTTTGAATTACTTCAATTTTTTTTCTGCTAAATTGATAGAGAGAGCAAAGTGCCTCTTTACATACCGATTCAACCTTTTAATTGTAAGTAATGGAATAATGAAAAGTGTGCTGCCTCATTTTTTTAGCATTTGTTCTGTGTCTTCCTATAGGTGAAATTGTAATACTTTTGAATAATAAAGTATTCTTTGCGTTCACGTTTAAAGAATAATAATTTTGTAAAATACGTTTTCTGTTTCCAAGATTGATTTTTTCGGTACACTTAAGGAGGCAGCTTTCTTTACATAATGTACCATGCTTTATTTGTTGAGGTGCTACTATCTTTCTAGTTTGTGACAAGTAGCCTTTTCCCTGTTCTCTTGCTTTAGCAGCTTTTTGCCTTTTCCAAATCTGTGGTGCTCTTTCCCTTTTCCTAGAAGCCTTTTCTTCTATTTCAAATATTTTCCTCTTAACTCTGTCCTTTTTTTCTATGAAAATATTGCAGGAGTCTTCTCCAGTAACGTGCTTAATACGATCCGCCTCGTAGTCTTTCTTCAGGCACATACAAATCTCTGGAATCATCTATATCAGATACTTTTCTCGCCTCCCTCTTTTTTTGAGACGTATGGTTGTTATTTACTTCCTCTTCATGCAAGGCATCTTCTGAATCCCATTCGCTATCACCTTCCTCATTTAGCACATATTCATCGCTGGAATCACTGCAATCTGTAAATATATATAGACCTAGTAATCAACAACCTAGGCAGATGAAGCATAACGCTAGCATTCGTATATCTCAGTGTCCATGTATTTAAAAAGGTGTGAACTGTAATATAAATAATCTAAAACCTCTAACTTAACCTTTGTCGGTACAGATTCGTGATGTTTAAAATACATAAATATCTACTTATACAGACTGGCCCAAAATGACCGAAGGGGTTTGAGTTCATTATAACTTCTTATTTAAGACATAATTATTTATTTTTTAAATTTTAAATACAGTAGAAATGGAGAATATTTTTAATTTAATTATGAAAAATTATATCCCGCAAGTGGTGGCCATTTTCTGCTTCGCATATTCGTGCTCTTTCCAAAACATTTTCCATAACCTTTCGCAAAACTTCAGGTGTTATGTTGTTGATTTCGTCCCGTATATTATTTTTTAATTGCTGTATGGTTTGAGGCTTATTAATATAGACTTTTCCTTTCAAATAACCCCAAAGGAAACAGTCTGAAGCGGTTAAATCCGGTGAACGCGGAGGGCAATTAAAATCGCTTGTACGGGAAATAATTCGTTCACCAAAGATGTCGCGTAAAAGAGCCATTGTGTCCCTTGCAGTGTGCGCTGTGGCTCCATCCTGTTGGAACCATACTTCCGCATGGTTTTCCACGGCTGGCCTTAAAAAATTTTCCAACATTGTCCGATATATCTAACACCAGTGATGGAAACGGCGACACCGTGTTCATTTTCGACAAAATATGGGCCAATTATCTTTTCCGACGAAACACCGCACCAAACGGTACACTTAAGTGGGTGTAATTCTCGCTGTTGAACTACGCTTGGATTTTCCGTAGCCCATATCCTTTAGTTTTGTCTATTAACGAACCCATTTAATTGGAAATGGGCTTCGTCGCTCATAATTAAATTATGAATAAAATCATGATTTTCTTCTGCTTTTTGACGAAAATAAATTGCAAAAACAAGTCGTTGCTGGTAATCTGTCGGTTTCAATTGTTGGACAAGCTGAATTTTGTATGGAAACATTCTTATTGTATGCAAAATTCTCTGCAGCGACTCACTTGAGAGGCCAAATTGTGTCGAACGTCTCCTTGTTGATGTTTCTCCATCTTCCCGAATACTCTTCTGTACCCGTTCAATATTGTCATCCGTGTGCACCGTTCGTCATCTGCCGTGCAAGAAGGTTCCTTACTGCCCCTTGTTCTCGAAAATTTGCAACTAGATGGTTTATTGTTGACTCTGAAGGTCCAACCCGCACATTAAAATAACGACGATATGCACGCTGAGTCAAAACAATGGATCGTTGATTTGAGAAATAAAGTTCAACGATTTTGGCACGTTGTTCAATTGTGTACTGTTCTATTTTAAATTCCCCAAGTCTTCTTTACAAAATACTGAAAACAAAAAAAAAACAAAAATTATAATAAAAAAGTTATAAGGAATTAAAACCCCTTCGGTCATTTTGGGCCAGCCTGTACAAGCAGCTTACAAAACGCGGTGGTGCCCTTTTTAAATATCGATCAGTTAGTTTAACAACGTTTCGTCAAGAAATTCGCGCTGTCTTCACTGAGCTGTGTCCGTAGTACTGGTTGGCTGACGTGTATGTTTAACAGTAACCCGCCCACGAAAAATAAGTCCGAGGAGGGCTATTGAGTTTGGTAAAATTTTAAGAAGACCAGTTTTCGCGATTTGATTGCACATTTACGCGTAGCATAACATAGAATTAACTAATGGTTATTTTCACGAAGATTCTGCCACACCACTCACTCCACATATAAATTATTTAGAGCAACTTTCCCAGAGCGTTTTTATAAGTGCAGGTTTATGGGCAAGTATATTGCTCGGGATTTTTTTATTCCCTTACTTAAAGAACCTAATATTCCGGAATCTCATAAACAACGTGCAATTTGTCACGAGTTCAGTGTTGTCCTAATATTTGTATTATTTGTAATATAGGTTTGCAAACTTTGTTTTATCTATTCCACTTTTGATATCAGTAAATATTAATTTACTAGTAGTTCTAACTATATATCATCCATATTTATACAAAATATTCTTACCTAAAAAAATAAATATAAAGCGAATGACCAGTTGCCAAATTAAATATTTATTTCAACCATTTATAATCACTCTGACTAAAAGACTAAAAAGAAAGGAAGTGATATAAATCGAAAATCGTAAAATATTGTCTTGGAAAATAACTGTCAACGATGGATAAATATTTTTCGGTGACTTGGTTTTCTGCTTATATTCTCCCGAACATGTATGCAGCTTCGTAAATAGAATACCTTCCTTCAAATCCACCGCAAGTCTCGAAGTGCAAATTATCCGATACATAATTTATAGCACAGAAGAAAATTTGCAACACGTATATAACGTCTAGCTGCAAGGAATGGCTCAAAACAAAATTTAATATGCATATATATTTTGTACGAAACTTCCATGTCAGGTTAGGCATTATATGTCTGTGAAACTAACGTTAGTTTCAGGCGTTACTATCATATTTAATAAACCACCGGACGTTTATTAGAGGAAAATTTTCAGTTCAGAGTTACAAATATTGACTTAAGGAAAGACGTAAAGTTTCATGGAGACAGGCGCGAGTTGCATTGTCGTTGAACTTAAGCTCAGTTGTTTTATATACTGTGATATTTTGTACATAAATACTGTAAAGGATAAGTAATTTATTACATACGTAATATGTGGAAATATATAGAAGGCTAAAGGTATCTAGAACAATCTAGTCTTTCTCTTGCGTAATCAATACATTAGACATCGTAAAGTTATATACATTCCTGTAAAATAATATCTTAAACATCTTTTCAACAAATTATGTTGTACGAAATATTAACAAACAGGACATTAACAAAATATACGATTTGTTGATAGTAAAAAAAGACGAGGCGATTGTGATTGTATAGAGTTTCTCTTAGACTGCATACCCCTGGCCAACAAGGTTTCATATCCCGTGCTACGCTTTTGCGACCTAAACAAAAGATAACAAAATTCTCACGTGGTTGCAAGATGTATCTCAGGGCGACCCTCTCTTGTCCGGACCTACCTGTTGTTGGACGTCCCGAGGTAAATACTCTGCCGGCCAGCTCAATCTTGATAAGTAGAGTGTCGCGAGTTCCAAGGCCGCTAGATGGTGGATAAGACGCCACCGTATTATTACCCTGCAAAGTTCCCCCGTAAATACGGAAGCGGGTGAGACCCTGGTAGCTCCGATCGCAAAAGAGTATGCCCCCCCTAACCACTAGATACCCAAATCAAACTATACTTTGCTCTCAAACACTTGAGGGAAAGGTAACAAATAAACACAAGTCATCAACAATAACAAGATTTAATGTCAAGTCAAAGTAGGCTAAGAGTATAAATTTTGACAATTAAAACAGTAGACGCAAGAAAAGTTAACGATGTATATGACAAGTGGTTATAGATAGCAAAACATAAAATTATTTAAAGTAACGCCAAAGCAAATCTAAATGTGCCAAGGCAAAAATATAAAGTATAGATTAAATATGAAATATGACTCAAAATCTCCCAGATATATTCCCCATAACACTTAAGTATTGCTCTAGGCGCAATACAGAGTTTACTAAAACAGGATCTCCTGTCAAAACATCATCACCCTGTATAAACAGGTAGTAAAACTGTGATCATTAAAGATAATTACGATTTAAAATCTAAACATGAGTTATGCAGAACACAAATTATGTATACGTAATAGGTGGTTCTTCACAAATTGTTTTCAAAGTATAATAGAAAGTAATCTAGATCTACAACGTACCCCAAGTTAATAATATATCTGTACGGAGGCCCGACTGAGGGTTCTAAGCCACGTACAATAAACTAAACCAATTACTGGCTCCTGGTGAAGCTGGGCAACCAGTTTAATAATGATAATAAAAGCAGTTGCTTGAATTCAGAAGTTCAAACGCCTATCTGTTAAAATTTAATGAGAATGCCTAGCTTGCTATCTAGGTTATTCGAACAAAATTTAATGAGATGGCTCTGAGAAGCGAACAAACGAAGTAAAGTTAAGATCAGCAGAAAATATATGAATACAAAATATCAACTAGTTCGTACAAAGGACGAACCCAATAAACCAACCTGATTTCCACAATCAAGGTCCTACGATACTGTTAAATAAAGAAAGGTTAACTTACTTCGTCTGCCCAAAATTAAAGTGAATGGCTTCTCAAGAGCCTTATTTATGAGAATACAATCGGTAAATTAGATAGATAAAATTAGGCTTGCAATAGGATATTTAATAACCAACGACATAAATTAGTATTATAGCACCTACTTTAAATTGTCCCCTACATCAACCAAACTTCAAATTTATTATAAGTAACCCTTCACAGGAGTAGCACCGGTAAGTCAGTTCCGTTGGATTTAACGTATAATATCTGCCATTATGCCGCCATTAAGTTGTAGGACGCCATTTTGGACGCTAGCAAAATCCTTCTAGAAGATACGTTTTTTGTAGGCCACGCCGAAATTAAAACCCGCAATTGAGGATGAAAGGTGGTTTTTCTCTTCCGGAATCTTCTGAAAATTATCGTTAATTAAACGATCTGCTACGGGAAAAGTGAGAACTCTTGTCCAGCCTTTCACGTGGCTTAATTTTCAACTTCGATAGTGTACAGCAGAAGACAGGATAAATTCCCAATAAATTAGGCGGTTCAATAAATATAATTAAGTAATCATCCTAGAAGGATATAAGGAATACATTAGACCTAATACAAAAGATTTCAACAAATATAGCTTACCGCAAAAACTAAGTTCTTACACAAAATTAAAACAGAACAAGCGCTGACTAGGACCTCGAACAAAGTGCCGGTCGATAGAAGTTCGCATGAAGCGAACATCGCCCGACTTACGTCACTCACAAGATCGTTGGACGGAAAATTCGAAAGAAAAGAAAATAATTTCCCAAAAACCCAAACAAGGTTTAAGAGTGATCGACGAAGCCAACAAGCGAAAATTCAGTAATTAATTCACAGCAATAAAGGGTAAAAAGACAATAAAAGGATGACCCCAATCTGCGATCTGCAATCGGAAGAACAACAAAATGTCGAGAAGATGGCGCAACAAGCGAAAGAAATGGAGTACGCAAAATTATGTTAAATCAAAGGTTTTCAAGTAAATTAAAGCATCCTAAAGAATTTAGAAAATTCTAATAAAAATTACCACAATACTAGAATTGATTAAGGAGAAACAAAAATTGAAATAAAAGTAAAAATACACGAAGCATGACATCGCATAAAATATCCAAAGGATCAGACTGCGCCGAAGTATAGGACAATTCTCCGGAAATAACATGGATATACAGACCTTCAAAATATTTGAACGTACAAAATAATGTGAAGATAATTAAAGTTTAAAGAAGCCTGATATGATCGATAAATAGTAAATAAAGTAAATAAAATTATATTAAACGAGAATATTGAATTATGAATAGCCTATGAAGACTTAACGAAAGCAAATAATGTAATAAATTCATTAAAAATTCCCAAAGGGTCTCAGGATAATTTTACGAGCGTAATACCCAACGATCTACTGTTAATAATTGAAGTGCAATCTCACTGAGGTTTTGGATAGACAGGCAAATAGATGTAGTTTATACAGATCCACCAAAAAGCATTTGACATAATTGTAGCGGCAGGTCTATTTTCTAACTCTGTATAATTTAATTTAATTCAATATATTGTATGCTTATCTTTGAAATATATGCAATTTTTGTATGTTTTCCATGTGCCCGATAATGTAGCTTTCGAACATTACCCATGTATGAAAGTGCGTTGTATGAGTACTACATTTATATTGTTGGTGTTGTGATAATACTGCTGATTCAGCTTAGGGAATTTTTAGTAGAGATCATATTCGGCGGGATCGCAATTAGCGGGGAAATAAAAAAGAATCAGCGATGCACCACCATGGCGAGTGGTGCTAAAGCGAATTAGGTGGCGGACCAGTATAGAGAGCGGTCGCTAATTAAGCGGTGGACCAGCTCAGAGAGCGTAAAATGTTCAGTCTGCACTAAAAAGTAAAATTCGTATGCGAGCAAAAGAAAGTACGAAAGTATAGCTACATACGGTGAAGATAACGCGTAAGTTGATCCCGATGTGTGTATCTAAACTTAAAGCCTTAAAATTTCTAAATGTGTGAGCTCGTCGAATACAGCTTACCAATATAAAAATATTAATTTTAAAAATTAAGAATCAACTAGTGCAGTTTATATATTTTTCCAAAGAAAAAAATAGTATATATATCAGTGCGACTATTTCTAAGAAAAAGGAATCCCGCTACAAGACGACAGTCGATACGCAGGATGGATGTGGAAATTATTTGCTGTATTTCAGATAATTGAATGTATATATTTTTGCGTAATATGTATATATAGAGTGTGTAGAAATTAGTGGACAATCTATACATGGCACATCTTTCCTTTTGTTATTCTTCGATATATTCCTCATAAATAAACTTCCAACGGTTGATAATAACTTTACACGAGGTTGCCAAAGTTTCGAATTTTTACTATCAAAAATGCAATTTTTCGTTATTATTCGGCTGTAAACATTAACTTATTGTAATTTTAAACATTTATTCAAAATTATCGTTCTAATAAATTAAATAACTGAAGAAATATGTTAATTTTTGACATTATTTTTCTACAAAAAAAAATATAAAATAAAAAAAAATTATATAAAAATGGCTTAGAATAGTATAAGCAAACGCTCCACGTGCAGATTATTCACCAATTTATACACACCCTGTATGTATACATAAAGAGCACGTCAATTAGATTTCCAAGACACTAAATGTATATTAACCAGCATATAATAATCTCCATCTATTTTGTAATAGTTTGTAATTTTGTTTCGTTGTTTATTATTTTGCCATTTTGTTTGATTTATCGCAAATACCGTCATAACGATTAAACAGAGTATTTGAGGATCTATTTGAAGGCGGTTATATACTTTGTTTGTTATTATCGTATCAAAAAAGAGATATTTTTACATGCATTACATCTTTCAAGATTTCTGAATCTTCCTGAGAAGTTGCTAAATGCAACGTGTAACAACAGAAAGTCCATGAAATCTGGCTTTGTAAAAACAAAAGAATGTTGCGCAGTCCAAACACCCTCCTCGGACTTACCTTGGGATGGGATGATTTCAAATTGACAAAACAGCTAGTTTCTGCCAACGGCGTACAACTCAGTGAAGATGGTCGCGCGATTCTTATCGAAACGTTGATAAACTGACTAAAAATAGAAAAAGAGTGCCACCGCAATTTAAGAGCTGCTTGTCGTAGAGGTTATACATCACGCGAAGAACGTACTTGTGCTAACGAATCCACTAAGGAAGGACTAGGGTAATTAAAGAAAACAGGAGGTAATTATAAGTAAAAGAAAACAGAAGGAAATTTCACTGCGAAGTAGTGTAATACATAATCGCAAAAAAAGTGGCTAGACATTTTTGTTTCATTTATGTGTAACTTTGATATTGTGTAATGTACCGTTTAAGTTAGATAATAACGAATCATTTCGTTCATTTTGGAAGCACTACGGTAAAGAAACGTTACCTAGCTGGAAAAGATTACTTAAATTTCTACCATCCCTCCGTGAACATATTGAACATACAATTAAATCCGAATTGAAAAATAATAAATTGTGGTTATCCATGGACGAAACAACAGATTGTAAAAAAATCGGTTGTTGATGCTATGGTACGTATAGTGCGCGTCGTATAAAATGCGTATACTAACATATTGTCAATGTAAGCCAGAGTTATCAAATTTTACATATTTTACTTGACTTGTCAAATTTTACTTAAGTAATAGGTATTAGTAATGCATGTGAAGTCTATAAGTGACAGTATGAATATATTTATCCTGTTTACGCAACTAAAAAACACTGACTTTATGATTATAAGAGTTGTACGCATTTTATATGACGCGTACTGTACAATGAAACACAATGTACTGCCGAAATAACTTCAGTGTTAATGTTAGTAATACATTGGAAAAGGTTGAAGTTTCAACAAATAAAGTGTTAATATTTGTGAATGGTGGAGCCGCAAACATGTTCGCTGTAGGTCGGCCTCTAAAAAAAGATTGTGCTAACTTGTTACATATTACGTGTAAAATACATGCTTTACATCTGGTGGCACTATTTGTACATGTTATCCAGATGTAGATGAATTAATTGCAAGGACAAAGCCTGTGTTTCTCAAATCCCCAAAACGTGTTCGCCAATTTCACAGACTGTGTCCCGATATTCCTGAACCACCGATCCTTATACATTGAAGAATATAGTTACAGGCAGCGTTTTACTATCATAAATATTTTGATAATATTAAGAACGTCGTTTTTAAATTCGATTCCAAAGAAGCTGCAGCTATCAAAGAAAGTCAGTTAAAATTGCAAGATTGTCGGGTTAAAACAGATTTAAAAACTATTCAAAACAATTACGTCGGACTAGTGGAGCTAATAGAAAAATTATATCCTTCGGTGGCAATAGTACAATCTCTGCAAATAGTATATATTCACGCAGAGCAACGCGCGATAGAAGACGCAAAAAGTGTTTGTATTCTATAAAGTGTTTTAGAGAAAGATTCAGATTTTGCCACAATAAGACAAACTTGTGAAAGCGTGTTAACAGAACCGTTAAGTTGTTTTAAAGGTTGTTTTAATTATGCAAGTATAACATGAGTAGATTTCTGCACATAAGCATATTTTTTCTCCGCAACGCACCTGGTTTTCGGAAATTACTGTAGAAACACATATGATATTGTAAATATTTAACGGATTTTATCCAGTTTGTAACTTCACTGAAGACATTTAAAACGGTAAAACCACTTTTTGTAAATTTTGCTCCTTCAAAAGGTGCAATCAATGGCTTGTTAAGAAATTGCTCAATACAAACACCCTTCTGGGATTTACCTTGCGTAGGTGGGTTGAATTTAAAGTGACGAAGCAGCCAGTCAGTGCCAACGGTGTAAAGCTCAGTGAGATGGTCGTGCGATTCTTAACGAGTGTTGCTATACTGACTATAAATTTAAAAAGGACGCCATCGCGATTTATGAGATGCCTGTTGTCGAGATTATATGACACGCGGGGTTCGTATTCGTATTAATGAACCCACCAACCCAACCCACTAACTTAAGTAGTTGCGAAAAGAAAAAGAATTCAGGAGATAATAACAAATAAAAGAAAATGTTCCGCATTAAAGGTGAAGAGACAAGTCTATTAGAAAAACGTGGTGAAACTGAACAATTCTCCAGTAATACAAATAGGAGGGGAGCATGTAAAGGAGGTCCCTCAAAATTAATATCGGGTGAGGCGCTGTATATAGTTATTAAATTAATTAATACCAACTTTAAATGAATTCTTTAAATACAGCAGAAAACAAGTGTAAAATTCTAGCGTCACAAATTCTTGTACGACAGTGTATATACGGATTTTTGATATAAGCATAAAACATCAAATAAAAAAGCTACTAAAGAGTTACAAGAAGCGGAGCACTACGTGTACATAAGATCATATATTTGCGCTTAATTACATAAACTTAATAATACATAATTGGTAACGCAAATAAATTACAGAAATAACAAAGGATTTGTATTTTCTTTCGCATAATCTCACAAACATTTAAAACAAATGAATTTTTCAAATTTCTATTTACGTGAAAAGTCCTTAATAATATTTAAGATAAATTAATCTAATAATTTAAAGGTAAGGTGAACTAATATAATAAAATGTACACTGCACGACATATAAAACCCGTACACTAACATATTATCAATATGGGTTTATCAATGCAGGCTTATCAAATTTGACATGTCTTATTTGTCCTTTCAAATTTGACTTAAGTTATAGGTATTAGCATTGTATCTATAACCTATGAAGTCTATAAGTGACAGTATGAATATATTTGTCCCATTTACACAACTTAAAAACTATGATTTTATGCTCAAAAGAGTTGTGTACATAGAAATTACAGCCGACAAAGCAAAAAAAAAATATGTAAGAAAAAGACGATATGGCTTGACGAATTTAAATATTTTATATAGCAAGTGTTTGTTCTGTTTTTGTCTCTTATCGCTTTAGGGCCCGTCACAAGTTGTTGTTGTTAGAGGAAAGAATAAAGAGGTAGTTAAGCGGCCTAATTGAATTTAGCTGCTCTCGGCCATTGCTGTCCGACGACGTTCCAAAGGGTTACCTTCTGCAAAATGGAGTCAGCTCCTGAACATGTGGTTGGTATAGGTTTCCCCTCGATCTCAACCCTTTTGGTATTACCTTTGGTACAACAAAAAAAAACCTGAAAAAGGAAATTAGACGGTAAAAGAACGAAACGAAATACGAAAATTGAGACACGGAATGTTCTAAAAAGACTTTAGTTAAATTACTCCCCCTCTGATGATCGAAGGGTGCAATTTATATGAAGCCTAACCAAATACGATGCACTAACATTTAGAATTGCGGTACAGCAACCGCCGGAAACTCTAGTAATCCAACTAATTCAGTGAAATATACCCAAGCTGCTAAACGGTATCGTGTACGCACACAAGTAATACCACTAATCACCTAGAGGTCTACAGCGGATGTGGCCGTAAAACAACGTGCGCATGTAAAAATTCTTACCCAAAAAAGCTGATGACGTAGCGAAACAACACGTTATATTAAAGCGACAGGGCCGACTAATAAATCGCTAATAACTCGTAATAATTTATATTCTATTATTTATTTATATAGGTTTGGGTGCGCTTCGGCTTTTAACAGTAATAATTTATTACTCTAAACCACTGGTTCCCAAAGTGGGCGATAACGCCCCCTTGTGGGCGCTGCAGGTCTAAAGGGGGGGGGGGAGGAGACTCTTAGACACCGACTGAGCTCTCGACTCTCGACGCGTCGAATGAGATAAACGAGTTTATGCATGTTTGTCTTATTCCTGTCGGTGCGTGCCGCTTATGCAATCCTATATAAACAACGTAATATTTATTTTATTTTCATTTGCGGTTTCGCGCGTAATAGATAAGCAGTACTTAAGTTCAACACTTACTTACGTATTTCTCAAAACAAAACAATGTCGGAAGTAAAAAAGAAGAGACGGCAATACTGTGCGGAATATATTAAATTCGGATTCATTGAAAATCCTACAAACCCATCGTCGCCTTTGTGCCTTCTATGTCTAAAAACATTTTTGGAATGAAGCAATGAAGCCTTCAAGACTGCAAGATCATTTGAATAAAATGCGTCCAGATAAGAAAGACAAGAATGTAGCATATTTTCAAGACCTAGAGAAGAAGCATAATACTCAGCCAAGTGTAGCAAAACTCTTTTCGGCGGCTGCTAAGCAAGATGACGACGGACTTCGAGCTTCGTACAATATCTCTTTGTTAATTGCTCAAAAAGGCAAACCACACAACATCGGAGAAGAGTTAATTTTGCCAGCAATAAAGGAAGTAAAAACTACTGTGCTTCATAAACCGGCCGCGGATATTATCCGAAAAATTCCTTTGAGTAATAATTCTGTGCAAAGACGAATTGATGAAATGGCTGGAAACATTGAAGAATCATTGTGCAATCATCTGAGGACTAGTCAATTCTCAATTCAGCTCGATGAGTCCACTTTACCAACTAATGAAGCATTGTTGCTGTCTTACGTGAGGTTTATTAAAGATGAGAAAATATGTGAAGAACTATTGTTTGCTAGAAATTTAGAGACCGATACAAAAGGCGAAACCATATTCAATACATTGGAAAAGTTTTGTGATGAGAATGAGATTCCCTTGAAAAATATTATATCAGTTGCTACGGATGGCGCTCCGGTTATGACAGGGTGCCATAAAGGCTTCATAGCGTACGTAAAAAATAAAATTCCAGATGTCCTTGCTGTACATTGCGTTATTCATAGACAACATTTGGTTGCTAGAAATTTAAGTGAACGACTATTTCAATCACTGCAATATGTCATCAAAGCAGTGAATAAAATCCGTAACTGCTCTTTGAATGATAGATTATTTCATCAGCTTTGTGTTACTAATGACGAAGATTTCAACCGTTCGTTGCTTCATACCGAAGTTCGTTGGCTATCAAGAGGCAATTGTCTGACTCGATTTTACAACCTGTTTGACTCTGTGATAGAGTTTTTGGAAACTAAAGATACAGAATTGCGCAACAAGCTCATTACATCAAAAAATGATATAGCTTACATGACAGACCTGTATAAATTGTTCAACAACATGAATCTACAACTGCAAGGCGATGAACTAAATTTAATTAAAACAAAAAACGTCGTTGCTGCTTTCGCAGCCAAACTGCTTCTACACAAACAGAATATGGGCAGACGTGAGTTTCACAATTTTCCGAATTTATCAGTATCCTGCAGTAACGACGACTTGTTTGCGTACTGCCAACATTTGGAAAACCTCCACATTGACTTCACCGAACGATACTAGGATATTTTGAACTTGGAAATACCAGACTGGGTGTTGGATCCGTTTTCAAATGTCAACACAGCAATATCACCACATCTGGAAGAAGAACTTATAGAATTGACAACGAACGAGGAAATAAAAATCAAGTTCAAAAATGGCTACCAAGAATTTTGGCTACAAAAACCGATCCCGCAATTGTACCCTGGATTGTAGTCAATCGTTCAACGATTCTTGATAGCATTCCCATCGTCATATTTGTGTGAACGTGGATTTAGTGCTGTGGCAACGCTGCTTACTAAAAAGAGAAATCGTTTGCATGTTACCGAACGTGGTGACTTGCAGCTGTTCTTGAGTAAATTGGAACCTGATATCAACAAACTTATTAAACAGCATTAGATTCATCCTTCACATTAGTTTTTATATTAGAATCGATTATGTTTGTTTTATTTTGAATTTTGAATAAAAGATACTTTGTCTGAATACTATAAAGTTGCGTTTCAATAATCATTCTCATTGGCAGGTGTAGCCCGTAAAAGTTAACTTGAGACCTGAGCGCCGTTGTGTACTACCTACTACGCTCAGGTCTCAAGTTAACTCATTCATTCTAAACGAGACTTTTTCTATAACAGTATAACACTATAATCTATAGTAAAAGTCTCGTTTAGAATGAATGTTTAATCTCCGCTAATATAGCTCACAATAATTAATTTAATTTGAAGTTATAGTGGTTTTTAAGTAGGTGAAAAAATGGGGGCGCTAAAAAATAATTTATTCTCGAAGTGGGCAGTAGACAAAATAAGTTTGGGAACCACTGCAAACGATTGAAGTGTGCTTAACGTTGTCCAGCGGCGACTGACAAAATATATATACGCTAAGACGAACCTCTCTACTGATAACATATTTAAATTTCAATACAATCTGAATATTGATCAAGTGGTGTTATCTCTGGCTGAAATTAAATGTTGGTAGTTAGCTTTAAACGTTCTTCGTCGAGTTTCACCTATTACGTGGATGATTTCTCAACTAATATGGGATTATTGTTTGAGCAGTGCTACCTACCAAAGATGGATAAGTAGACAGTAAAATCACAGATAGGTTCCTTACAGATAGCCGATGCCGTATAGAAACGTAAAATCACGCAGGTTGTATGCATGCTAGACTTTTATTACAAATTTTAAGATACATAGAGCTCTGCGGGAACAAGTGGAGATACACCGTTATGCCACATGATTGGCGGTTACAACTTATATGCGGTAAAACACAAGAATGCTTGAATTTTATTTTTAAATGATCTACAGCTCACCGATTTTGATGTGGCCGGTTAGAAGTACCGCCCTCGAGATGCGCACGAAATTCATAGGTAGGGGAACCTCTGACATCCCTTATTATCCCTTACTACGTCCCAATGTACGACTCGCACAAAGAGTTTGCATTTCATTTTTCCGAATACTGTCTCTATCTAACACTGACCTTACTTGACGCACGTACCAATTCTCCCACCGGCCACATCAAAATCGGTGAGCTGTACACGCTTACAGTTTTCATATCAAAAATGAATCGATCTTGAGAATTATTCCAAAACAGGAAATTGAGAAATTACTATTTTAATTAAAAGACATTTAAAACGTTTTTATGACCTATAAAAAAAGAAAAATATAATTTTGAAACAGTTCTTTCGTTTAAATGTTATAGAAGAAGACACAGCGAAAAATTACACCTTTTCGAGAGTCGTTTTTAGCTACTTAGGTTGCGAATGGGCCAATATGTATTTTACCCTTCTACAATTCACCAAATTTAATCAAAATCCTAGCATGTGGGTTGCTGATTTTCCTTTGTAACTAGACTAGATTAGTTTGTTCCAATGTTAAGTTTTACTTCAATTAAATTAATTGTTCGAAACATGTTCTGAGATTCTATATATAACAGTTTGTAAACGCACATAAATTCTCAGTATTTCAATTGATCTCTGGTTAATAATGTCTATAACTTTTGATCTTGTAAGGCGGTCTTTGTTTCTCTGTTGTTATTAACAACGAAAACTAATTTTCTCGAAAGCTCGACTGTAGTACTTACACGATATCTGCTAATAAGGTTTCTTGTTCACGTTCTGCATACTCATCAATTACATGAATATACATCATTCCCTGCATAATAGACCTTGACGTGTATATTCGTAGTACAGTCGGGGAATACCTCATTAAACTGAATATTTTACGGAACACCTCTCTCAATTTGACGTTACGTATACTCACACACACGATCCATTTAATTTTGCAGATAGAAGTGGATGACGATGCAATGCATATTCGACCGACGAATTGTAATTAAAGTCTATTATGATTATTAAATAATAGTTTAACACACGTTAAAGCTTCAAGCATTAAATTCTATTTTGTAAATAAATTAAAAGCTTATCACGATATTCTTTAAAAAACAAAATATAAATTTTAATGATCTGCTGTCAGCTTCAGTCTTTTAGTCTGTAAATGCAATAATATTGTAATATTGATATATAAAATTTAATCAAAATTAACAATCAAACCAGCGATAATAGGAGGAAATAAATAAAAAAACGTTTTAATTTTAATGTTTAATTAACATGAATGGAAAAACAATATATACTCGCATATTTATATATAAAAAAGGAAAAGAGAGAGATCCTAACATCTAAAGAAATATTACCTTATTAAGCTTAACCCTCAAACTATTTTCTCCTATTTCGACCGACAAAAGCTTTAACAAAATAATCACCTCCGAAGAAGGATTTAGAAGTAATAGGTCAACAGTGGACTCTATCTTTATTTCATGGCAGCTTACCAAAAAGGCAATAGAATTCAACAAACCAATGTTCACATGGTTTCTGGATTTAATAAACGCCTTCACTAGAATACGAAACCATAGAACATAATAGTTTCGTCAGGAAATACCAAAAAGATAATAAAATAACTTAATATCGGGAATAAGACGAGAATAAAAACTAGTGATGGTCTGTCAGAGGACATTCAAATGTCAACAGGCATCCAACAAGGCGACGGTATTTTGCAATAATGTAGTCAACAATTTGTTGCTGAACAAATTGCACTTTGACAACATAATGTTACTAGTTCCAATGCTAAATTCATGCAGACACGTGGTTGGTGAATGGTACATCCAAAAGCTATTTTTGGGATTAATTTATGGCTTTTGCAGGTTTAATGTAAATTGATAATTACAACTTAATTTTTATCTAACGAAAACTTAGTTGGGGAGCAAAATAAAGTTAAAATCCTCTGATACATTTTACATAATAAAACATGAAAACAAAATATAAAAAAAACATTAAGGCTCAATAGGTTTGAACTCGGATTATGTAGTCCAAAGCCAAATATGGGCGCGTACAATTTGACAATTTTTCTAGCGGTGTTGCCAAAAGTTGTTAATAGGTCATCTGCACCACAAAATGTAGATAGCTTTCACGCATTTTCAGTCATTTATTTAGAATAGCCAGGATTCTTCACTTTACATAAATATAATAGACTGCCATTGTAATATAAGTCATCGTTTGATGAACTGTTTGCTTACTTATCTTTCTATTATGATGGACTGTGTTTATTTCGATGTTTTCAAGTCTCTTGAAGCTTAAAATCCGATATATATATATATATATAGTAAATTCAATTTGTTGGAGATTTAAGTTCTGGTTTTACTTCAAAATGTAAATTACTTCAAATGATGCCTTTTTCAAGGAATATAAAATATAAATGACATTAATATACTGTCATTTATATTTCAAATTTCTTTGAAAAAGGCATCGTATGCCCAAACATGTAAGATTGTTTTAAATATATATATTTTTAAGTAAAACCAGACCTTAAATCGCTAACTAATTGAATCTACTATACCTATATATATATAATAACTTCGTGACCTTGGTATGATATGGTAAACCTAATCAGTAGGCGATTAAAGGTCTGTACATTACTTAAAAATATATGTATTTAAAAAACTCTACATGTTTCTACATATATTGTTATAATTATACAATTCTCATGCTCTGATGATAATATATAAATAAATAAATAGTGCTTTTAAATTATAAATAAATGTAGATTTAATATGTATTCTTAAGAGTCTGTTATATATCATAGATACCTACCGTGTCTTGTCATTCATATTTTGTATTCTCTTGAAAAAGGCGTATACAGCCGAAACATGTAGAGTTTTTTAAATACATATATTTGGAAGTAATGTACAGACCTTTAATCGCCTACTGATTAGGTTTACCATATATATATATATATATATATATATATATATATATATATATTGTTATAATTATACAATTCTCATGCTCTGATGATAATATATAAATAAATAAATAGTGCTTTTAAATTATAAATAAATGTAGATTTAATATGTATTCTTAAGAGTCTGTTATATATCATAGATACCTACCGTGTCTTGTAGACCTAATTTCAACGAAGCTTAGGAGATGTCGCTTGAGATGTTGTGCTTATGTAGTTATAAATTTCAATAATAAGATAAATAAAACTTTTATGTATTTGCACCGGTTAACTCAGGGTATTGTGGAATTAACTATAATATTGCTTAAAAATATGGGTTGTTCGTTTGTAAAGCATGAGATATTTATCTGCAGGAGCCGATTCTTGAAAATTAAAACCTTGATTTGCTTCTATAATAAAGTTAATAACATTCACACTTATGGTAAATCAAATAGAATATAACTCAAGTTCACTAATTTAATTATATTAAAGATAAATAAAAATGTTGCAGGTAATTTTGTAAAGATTGAATTTTAGTACTTCTGTCATAAAATTATGTTTAGGTTATTGCAATTTTATTATTACAATTAGCTGTGTTTACAAAGCATAATCACATGAGATATTACTATCTGTTATGGTGACAAATTACATACTAATAAATTCGAAATGACTTATATCAATAACTCTTATAAAAATAATAGTTATGTTAATGGATCGTTCATTTCAAGGTAAGAAAGACTATAGATGTATAATTATCGATTTTAACTTAAATTATTATAAAATTGGTTATATAAAGATATAGAAATTTTTCTGTTTGGAAAATAAATGTAAAAAATACTTGTTGTTCAGACCAGGATAGGTACGGGAAATAAACTGTAACGTTTTTAAGGCTGGAATGCTGGTTGAAGGTACCTTATCTGAAGTCTTGGTAATAGGAAAAGGACGCCTGCTGTTATTTGGAGGTTTTAACCTTTAATATCAGGTATGCAGTTCAACTTCTGGGTTTAAAAGTAGCGTTGATACTTTATTCTTATCTTGATATTACTTTTACGTAAGTATTCTATTATTTGACCACTTTTATTTAATTTTAAAATTTTTATTTTTTTTACTGACAATCTTACCCAATCGACGCTAACTCTCTATTGTTTTTCGCCTCGGCCTCCGTATGATCAATATTGCATTTTTACAAGTACATGTTTAATTTTAATCTTAGTTTATATTACATATTGTAGTGAACTTTTCCCCGAAGAATTTGTAATAATAATAAAAAACATTTATTGTTTATGTTACATTTATTTTCAGATGCACATTTATTTATTATATGTATTATGTTTAATATATTTATTTGGATTTATTTTGTTGACCGCGCCTGTACATTTATATTGAACAGGAAATAGTTCGACTAGGGAGATTATATTATATTATGTGTGCCCGATGTCCGATCTGATTTTTCCGGCCGGTCACTGACAGAGATATCTTGTCCTTTGAATGATATAGTTGTAAATAAAAAAAAAATTTATTTCTATATTTGATTTAACTTCGGTATTTTGCTTCGGTGTGCTTTGATGTGTATTTAAATTTTATACTTGATATCTTTCGCATTAGTTTTTTCTGTTGAGTGAAAATTGTTACGTTAACGTAAGTACTTTTCATTTTAGTTCTTATAAATTCTATTCATTGTAATTCGATTATAATTGTTCCAATTTGTAATTTTCATTTATTGTTATATTAGTTTTAAAATATAGATAGTTAAGAAAACTACCATATTTTTTATGAGGGAGTTTTTTGTCAAGTTGTTCTAGAATATATTTTTGAAAGTCAGGTTCTGGAGGGAGATTTTATACTTGTGTTTTAGTGCGCATGAGTAAAGTCATTTACGAGTTTTGACGTTTAGTCTATTTACGTTTGAATTTGGGGTTTATAATTTACATTTTGACTTTGAGATTTTTCTTAATGATCTATTAGTTATATTTTTGCTCGCGATTCACAGGAGGTTTTTCATTGTGTGCGTGTCTTTATCACACAATCTTTTTCCTCCAAGCTTTTGTTTAATGACGCATTAGCTCTCTTTACATTTTATAAAGAGTATTTTTTATTTTTTTTTAAATAAATTGTAAATTATCACTGTGAATTTTCTTTATTGACATATTATTTTTTCCACTTTCTCGCTCGAGGGAGAGAGAGCTCTGGATAAAGCAGTCTCAAGCTAGAAGAATTTTCATCTGAACTAGTTCGGACATATAGTGGATGAACAGTGACTATCCTTTAAGCAAACCCACAGTTCATAGCAATATGTATTTATATAGTATTTAAAATAAATAATATTAATTATAAAATGAAAATTGAGTTTGATTCAATGTCTATTAATTTCATATGCGCACAAAATAAAACACATGATTCCTGCGGAAAGTTAATACAAATTAAAAAATACTATGGTCGATAAAATAGATTCCCATGTGAAATTAATAACGGGTGTTCAGAAACATTCGAAGTCAAGTGGGCTCTGAACAAAAAATCGTATATCTTTACTTAAGTATCTGATACTAATTTGATAAGCTATAAAATTGTATTAAGTAAATGTATCAATCTATCTCAGACATGACTTCATATTTTCAAGGACTACTTTGACTTCGAATGATTCTGAACACCCGTTATTATCAATAAAGTTAATTATTTTCGGATTTTCAATTAAATGAATGAATATTATGAATGAAAAATTATCTACATACAAAATAAAGTTAAAATTCGATATCTCTGACTCACTTTACATAATAAAACATGAAACCAAAAAACATTTGCGGGTCAATGATCCTGAACTCGGATCATGTAGTTCACAGCCAAACGTGATAATCACTAGACTGCATACAATTTGAAAATTTTTCTAGCGGTGTTACCGAAAATTGCTAATAGCTTAGCTTCTAATAAAGATTTTTAAAAAGTCTCATATACAGCGCATAATGTAGATTGCTTTCATAAATTTTCAGCCATTTATTTAAAATAGCCAGGATTCTTCATTCGGGTAAATTTTACCTTCGAAATTTGTATATATTTGCATACATCTCTCTACGCATATGCTTTATCAATACGAAAAAAATATGTCCAACGCTATCGACCATGGATTTTAAAAATTATGCCGCCGTCGAGCAATATTTATTTCCACGAAAGAAAGTCGGGGGTAGATCCATTTCTGCACTTTTTTTGAAAAAAATATCTTTTCTACGGGTTTGAAAGTATGCATAGTCAAGACATATCTAACTGTGTCTTGCCGAAAGGAATCGATTGGTACCACCCGCGATGCTCTAGCTGCAAAATAGACTGATTTTGGAGGTTTTAAAACTGGGGTTTTATACCACTTATACCATGGAAGGTGTTATAGCCAAGCCCCAGTACATTTTCGTGAAAAAAGCTGTCAAATGTCAGTTATAATGTAAATATGAGGATTATTCTTAAAAACATCCCATCTAAAACAGTTTATTGGTTGCTGAGATCCAGGATGATAAAAACTTTCAAATGTATTACAAATGATTAGAAATGGTATATAAAAAATTAAGCTCTATGTATTAAAATGAATTAATATGAATAAGCTATTTTATAGTCAAATAATGAGCAATTGTTAGGAATCAATAAAGTTAGGGTACAGGGAAATTGATAATAAAAAAGGATAGTATTGTCAAATCCTTTATGAAATGTATTTTATTACATTATTACGAGGAAAAATAGAAAGAAATAAAAATTAATTAATGGTATTATAGAGATTTTCAAATGTCGAGCAAGAATAATCCTTAATTAACAAATAAAAGTGTTTAATTAAAATTTTCAAGTCATTTGTTCCGTGCGTATAAATTAAATAATTCTCACAAAACAACATCTTTAACTGATTATTCTTCATTAAATTCATTATTTCTGTAAATCGTCCTTTTTTTAAAAGAAAGTTTAATTATCTTAGCTTCAATAAAGAAAAACAAATTTCCCTTCCTCACATAATACTTCCATCAAAGCGGGCATTAAAAGTTCGTCGAGAGGTCAGTTAGTTAAAAGTTTCTTACGGCGATGTTTGTCGTCGGTCTAATGAAATTAAGTCTATCTAATTAGGTTTGATTGTCCGATTTGTTCCCAAATAATCTTTAACGTCAGATATGACGTGGTATTTTGTGTTTTTTTCAAAACTTTTCCGACATGAGTTAATCGAAAGCAGCTTTCTGATCTTGCTTTGATTGACTAATCACAATTATTTCATATGCAGATGATACTAATATTGTAATTAAAGACTCATCTCTGAATCGGGTTTTCAATACGGCTCAGGTAATTTTGCAAAAAATATTTGTTTGGGTATACAACAATAAATTATGTGTCAATAATAACAAACTGAATTATGTTATTTTTAATCCTCAAGTAAGTGAAGTTACTAGACCAAACTTGGTGAATAACAGGCTACCCACGGATAAGCAATAAAAATCGCGAAAACTGGCATAGATAATTTTCAAGAAATAATAGCCTTCCCAGGACTTACTGTTCATGGGTGGGTGGCTATTAAACATACAAGTCACGTGTCAGTACCACCGGCTTAGTCTCAGTAAAGACGGGTGAACGTATATGCGTTAATGTACCCATTCCAGCAGAAGTCCCAAGATCTAAGGAAGCTATAACTAAGAATTGAAAGAAAACGAACGACAACCAAATAACATGTAACAATATTTATTCTCTTTGTATATAAATGGCCAAGTAATACATCAGGTTAGTAAAGCAGATGAATGGGTGAAGCCATGTATATATAATGTGATTAGACGTATAGCAAACGCCAATTAAGTTGGCGCGAGGAGGGGGTGCGCAGAAGCCGCTTTTAAAAACGTCCACCCCCAATACTCACGTAATTGTCAGAATACGTTTGTCATTGACGTTTGACGGAACATAATGTCATATAAAGTGATACACGCTCAGAGGTTAGATTTATCTTACATTTGATGTAAAACCAAATACAAATCTCCCCACTACTTCTAATCCTGCGCGAACTTACCCCTCCTCGCGCCAACTTAATTGGCGTTTGCTATACCTCTTCTAATGTGAGGTTCTACAACAACTTTCGAACTTTTAGTGGAAGATTGTTCAATAAAAAATTGAATATTTAATAAATCGGTAATGCTCTCCTTTAAACTTGATTTTTGGGCTTTATTTTTATATTGGCTAGCTCAGGGTAATCTTTATTTGAAATGCAATGGGCTCTTTAGTCTCAGGGTTCTGTTTTTAATATGTCTTTTTGTATCGCTCAAATTGCTCTTTTTGACTTGTACATGGGATAAGTTCTCTATTCTTGTTTTCTCAAACACTCGGTATGAGGTACGTAAATTAAAGAAAACCGCCTTATAACACTAAACCCCTTTTAATATTCTTTAACCTTTGTAACAGAAATAATGCTTTTGTGCGACAATTTGAAAATTTCCCCCCCTTTTACAATCTTAAGTGCATACGTACTCAGTGTATGTTAACTTGCAACAATTTATTTTAAATTGTGTAATAAGCTTTTTCAGTTTATAATATAATAAATTGCGATTAAGGTAAGTGGTTACACAATATATGATTGATGCTACTTTGTCTATTTTAATGCCTTTTTAGGTGGTGTGTTAGGATTTATACCTATAATCAAATGTAAATCGATCTGGTTTTAACCTCAAAATGAAATCTGTTCTCTGTGACAATAATATATCGAACTATTTGGGAAAATAAGGTGAGTTTGTCTTAGTTGTCGACCAATACGTTTATGAAAAATGCTTGCTATGTTAATCTATACTTTAATACTCAAATAGGTGATATTTTGCACAGTGAAGCTGCTATATCTACGATTTATAATAATACACAAATATTTCATTAATTATAGGGTAAATTCTACCTTGTTTTCGAGCGCTAATTTACTTGTATCTGTAGGTACTCTGGCTCTAGGAAAAGGTTCCTTCGGGCAGGTCTCAGGCTGGATTACAGGATTTATTCTTCCCGGAATTGACAGGATATTGGTTTTACAGCAACAATTAATTGGATAGCTTTCATATAACGTAATAAAATTAAGAATTAGAGGATTAGAGGATTTTATACTGCTGGACGCTGGTCCGATACTCGCTCGTTATGGATATTAAAATATCTTGAAAATGCACTCAGCAAATAGGTAACTTTTTTACTCTAACGTTGTATGAATATTGCTATATATATGCTACTCGCATGTAGATGGCGCGATCTACATTTTCTTTGAATTATTTAATATTTATTTAAATTAAAACTTGTAATTATTCCTTAAATTGTTAATAATAATGTAAATTGTTTTGTGAAGGCTGTACTAGCTTAATATATATATATATATATATATATATATATATATATATATATATATATTAGTTACTAATATTATTAATAAATACTCGAAACCAGACTATATATTTATATCGAAAGCATTAGTAAATACACCAATACAAAAACATGAATATTTATATAAATTTACTAAAACAGTATTCAATATTTAAAAACTTTGAACAGGTCTGTAAATTACATTTGAATAAAAGAGACAGACGACTGTCGAAGATCTTCGCAGACGTTAACAAAAAAATACAAGCACAAACACGAAACATACTATTTATAAATGTGACGTAAATTTTTACACAAATGACAAATACGACAACCTTAAGAATAGGGTTTACGTAATAAATGTAACACGATGTATACAATATTAGTTATAAAACGTTCAACTTACACTTTAAATAACAAAGGCAAAAGCTGATATAAAATATTAAGAGCTAAAGTTACGTTACTAATATTATTAAATTCAAACGGACTGGAAAAAACTGTAGACGTATGATTAGTATGATTACTAGATGGAATAAACGGTAATACTTGAGTTTCAGCGGTACGAAATTTAATTTCAGCAGCGGTCGCTAAGTAAGTGCCCTAAAGATGTATTCTCGAAGGAGAAATGCGTAGATAACGAACATGGAGGTTACATAAAACGATAGCGTCATTTACCTATGGATGTTAAGGGTCTGATAAATATTGACGTTGACGAAGGTACAAATCCGACTATATCGGTGCTAAAAACTAGCTCGAAAAGTATGGCTAAGGATCCACCCTTCAAGTGCTTTCTCAAAATTTTCACAAATAGCTCAACGCTACATAATGCACCAACTTTTCACCCCTTGACTATATCGACATCTTAACGATAAGTAAGTACGTAAAGCAGATGCTCTCGCGAGCGAGACACACATGCGCACATACATAAGATCAGGAGGGAAGCGGTGGAGTGATACGAACACTCCGTGTGAACTCCCACGGTACAATCTAACACAAAACGCACAATACCAAGACATTTTAACATTTAAACTTAACAAACATTGGAATACGCGGTTGTTAGGTGTGTGAGTTGATCGGGATTTGAAATGGCATGCTGATCATGTTTGCTCTCGAATCGCGCATTGACGCATTTATCATCCTGCTGCAGTAAGGGTGTTTTGATCAACTTTTACCAGGGTTGTATTTATGCTGTCCTGAAATGCGGCATTATTCAGTGGGATCCATCTGCTGACATGAGTAGAATTTTTACACTTCAAAAAGGAGCTATTAGAACTATTAACTCTAAAAATCGTCCACATAACCAGGAAGCCTAACAAAATAGTATAATCAATAATCTAGATATCTTAAGAAAAATTGAAACAAAGGGGTTCTTGTAAGAATCATTTTAAAGAATTAAATATAGGTACTCACATTACCATCGATTTACATTTACGAAGTACTATGTTATGACTACAAAAATTTGAAAAATTTTGAAAATTTTACGTTTCGACACTGTTACTGGACGAGGAATCAAGACAAATTAATTCCCTCATCTCACCATTTGATACTTTTTCAGAGACACCTTGAGTACCTATAATGGTTGTAAATTATTTAATGGACTTCTGGAAAATATTAAGAATGAAAAAAACTTACAGAGGTATTAAGATATCTGCAAGGAGGTTTTTGGTATCAAAATGTATTTATATTGTGCAGGAGTATTATCTTTGAAGTATAATTGATTTTGCTTGTTGGCTTGATTCTGACATCTTCTGTTCTAATGTAGAAGTATATCTGTCAGTGTACACGACATTATCTGCTACAACTATCCTTTTTCTGTGTTTGTGTATTATTTAATCTTTGTATAATTTTTTAATTTTTCTGTTTTTACTAACGACATTTCTTAAGCTTAGATTTACATTGCTTATAATGATTTTCTGTTGTTTGAAATAATAAATATTAATATTATTATTGTATCATTCAATTAATAATTTTTTATAACTTTTCATGTAAGATAAGTTATAATTTTAATGAATATAATTCTTTTTTATAAGTTGCTCTGTTATACATTTTTCAGAAAGTTTCTTGCCATAGAAGTTCAGTATATGAACCGCTGTACGTTATTTTCTTATTATTTACGGAACTGTTTGGCTAAATAAAGCGGTCAAGCACCAGTAAATGTTGACCATGAGACGTAATAAATTGGCGGAGGCGCCTGCGGAACTGTGGGTATTTTGTTCTGTTTCCTGGATGTTGTTGGTGTAGTACTATAGGGATGAATTAATGCAGTTGCAAAATTCGTGGGATAATAATTTTAAGATGTTAAAGTGAATATATATATTATATGGTGCAGTAAATAATTTTAAAACATATAGATTAAGATTGTATAATATATACATAAAATATAGTTGAAGTAATATTTTTTGTAAGACATTAATTAATGATTATTTTAAGAAACATGAACTAAAAATCAATATAATCATACAAAAAAGTTTAGAAATAATTTATAGGTATAAACACCTTGGTTTTAGATGTTATAGGTTTATTAGTAATAAATAACGAAATATATACAGGTAATCGCAAATATTATCTGTATATATCTCCACAAAAACAGTTAGCGCTGTTGTCGACGTAACGGTATCTAATCATGAAGTATTAATCAATGTTTTGTGTAGATTTTTATATTCATTTAGTAGGGCTTCTAAACACGTACATCAATTTTCATATCAAAGGAATTGCTGCTCCAAATATGGACAAGTTTATTTTTTATTCGGTAATCATGCATTTTAGGTACCTTAGTAAGGCAAAATATTATATATGATTGTTTCGGCCTTTACTTGATGAAATTCCATTATAACTATTAAGATAAAATAAAACAAATTTTATGAATTCCACTTTTTAATTATCACTGTAACGAGTCGTTTCGCACCAACCTGGGCTTCGTCAGACATATAACTAACTTATTTACAAAATATTTTTTATATTAAACACAAGTAAACGGTAACAAGCAAAAACACATGTTTTATTTTAAAAAATAGTCAGAGGGATGGGTGCTTTTTATTACTGGATGTCTATACACAAAGCTTTCGCTACGGTTTATACAAAATGTACTGTTCTTAAGTAATAAAACTAGAGGTTTACATTATATTACAGGGAGGTAAAAAATTCTATGGAAAAATACAAAAATACAATATGTAACTGTCTGCATATCAAATAAATAGATTGAGTAATGGTGAATTATTTGTTTCTAATTGATCATTTAAACAAGATCATTGATCTTGTCAGTTTTCTTTATTTTATTGATTTCAAGTGACTCTAATAAATATTATATATGAAATATACATGAAAATATTATACATGAATTTGTAACCAATGAAACGCGATTATCACTCAACAGCGTTGCCATATGTTAGATTATTTCAAGTAAATAATTTCAAGACAGATAAGGTTATATTCAACAAAATATTAAAAGTCATGGTAATTAAATGCAACTATCTATTTAAATATATATATATTTTATAATGTTATTGCATATCACAATTACTTTAGAGGAACAATTATTTGATAATTGTGAGTTTTAAAATTATATATATATATATATATATATATATATATATATGTATATATATATATATATATTGTTATATGAAATTAAGTGGAAACATGACTTTTAGTTCACAGTAATACAGAACCTAGTTGTTCATGGAAGGAAGGGGATGTGGAGGTAGTGCTAACGGAAAAAGGAGGACAAATTAGAGTTCATCTAGGTAAATACAAACATAATGAATATATTGGTACATAAGTTCCCAGTTTGATATTAGAACATAAGGAAAATATAACTGAATCGTTTCATATTATAATAAGTAATAATGTATGTGTTGTAGATAAAGAATATGGTAGTATTTTGAATAAAGAATATGGTAGTGTATCTCAAAAGGAAGGGTGATGGAGTAGGAGCAGTAACAGAGAAATGCTAAGGTAAGAACAGAATCCATTCTTCAGCAGAAAGAACTTCACCTTATTAGAAAAAAGGAAAATGGAAGAACTGGCAAAGGTAAAGTTCAAAACATAAAGAGTGGAACTATTAATAGAGCCAGTAAGACCGGATCTTCAGAAACCTGCAGATAAAGCGGCTTTATTTTAGCTTGAGCAATTGAGAGAGACAGTATTTAATTTTTCTTAAGATAATATTTAGTAACACTTTATTAATTTGTAATTTTGTAGGCGCGATCTGAATATCAATATTAGGATATTATATTTTAAGAGAATTTGAATTTTATTAATAGCAAGTATAGTTTTAGTTGTGATGATTTATTCCTATTTGTAGCAGGTGATTAAAGTATTTTTTATTTAATTTTACTATCTCTTGGTGAATGGATACTTACTTTTTTGGTTATGTATAAGTTGCAGCTAGCGTACATTCAAATTTTGTGCTTTTAGCAGATATGTAGCTTGATTAAGGTTTCAGAATTATAATATTTTTCTTGATGGAATTACTTTAGTGGCAAATACACCTTGTTATGTATTTGTGTTTTTAATGTACATATTTTAAATAAATGATACAAATTAAACATTAAATTTTTAATTCATAAAAAAAACTACAAAAAGAATATATACCAGAAAAATTGTTTTGATAGGGGGAAACTCCATGTTTTCAGTAAAAACACTATCTTTTAGAGATGTCTGAACAGAATGAGTGTAAAACCCTGTTTTATTAGAGTAATATAACGGGTGTTCATTTAAAAAGTCAATCTAGTAGCATGTGATTTACTGAGAACATTTTGAAGTATGTCGTAAATTAAAATTTACTACTTAACCTACGAAGTCGTATATTTTGACAGTTTCATACATACAAATAAATAACAAATGTGATTGACATTATCAAATATCATTTGGATTTACGTTTACGGAACAACAAACACATACTACTATCATTTGTTAAATGTCAAATGTTAACTATATATACAGAAACTATAGAAATGAAAAGCAATGTCCGTCTTCGAGGAATGGCGTGCATTGAAAAGTTCCAACAAGAACGAAACGCGTCTGTACGTTTCCCGTTGATTGACTTGTTTTTTTCAGCAATTCTTAATTAACATACTACTATATATATATATACATGCGTCTTATTCTATCAAAATTTCAAAGTAACCTAGATTGACTTTTCAAATGAACACACGTTACAGAAGCAATATGGCAAAATCTTATACCTAGACTTACATCACATTACATTAATTAATAGAATTACATACTCATTTCCTACTGATTGTATAAAATATTGTTGAATGAAGTTCTTATGTGTATTGTGTTCATTGAATTGATCAGAATCTATAATGTAGAAATTGAATTCATTTTCAACTATTAATATTCTGCGGGTATCACAATAACTGTTTGTAACACTGGAATTAGAAGGTAATGTCACACGTATGTACACGTATAACCATTGTCTCCTAGAAATCATCCTGGAATATCCACCTTTTTCAATGAACAACACTCCAATGAACTCCTAAATGAAATAAGAGTGAGTGAAATATTTTCATTCCTCATCTGATATTCATTCAGGATTTCATCCTGATAGACGATAAGGTGAACCATGTTATTTAAAAATGCCAAAACATTTATAACATATTCAAAAGATTATAAAATTCCTTTTGTAATAATAAAGAAATAAAATTAAAAATGTAACACACTAATACCTAATTAATATGTATATATATTATAAATATTTAATTAAGTAAAATATAAACAACTCTTAATTAAAACCTATAAAATAACAAAAAAACAATAAATTAAACGAATTTGTATATAGTAATTTGTAATAAACAGCGGTATACAACTACGATATATAACTGTTTATAACTGAATTTTCAATTCAAACGTATTAAGTAACATTGCAACTCTGTTAAATTTTGAATCATGTTTCCATGGTTACGAAAACAATTCTTTGCCATGATTGGTCATAAAATTCATGTATGTATTTTGCTGAAAAAAGGTACCTAAAATTCATGGTTACCTTTTATTCTCATTAGACACACAAATAGGGCTGTGAAAGAAGTAACACCATACCACCCGATTAGTTTGCTGCCTACTTTGTCGAATATATTCGAGAAATTACTCTTGAAAAGATTGAAATCCTTAATCGATTAACTGGCAATGATCTGTGATGATGAGTTTGGGTTCAGAGAAATGCATATCGTTATTGAGCAAGTGCATCGATTGGTGGAAGTCATATACAGTGATTATGAAAGAAAAGAATATTGTTCGCCAGCTTTTGACAGGGTCTGGTATTACGGGTTATTGTTCAAATTAAAATCAAAATTATCGCATCTTTACTGTTAGATTCCGAAAAGTTATCTTACTGATAGATATTTTCTGGTAAAGTAACAGGATGAACTGATAAGACTGAACCGAATACAAGACTGGAGTACCCCAAGACAGTGTTATTGGCCTTATTCGCTAATTAAAGATATACTCACTCGAATACTACAACTACCGCGACATATGCTGATAATATAGCATTATTAGCGACAAGTAATGATCTTACAGCGGCATTACAATATCTCCAAAAATCATTAAATAAGCTCCAGGAGTGGCAAAGAAAGTGGAAATAAAAGCCATAAAATGAAATCAATACATGTAACATATAGGTATTGGCTTATCCATTTGCTGGTTTCAAATCCGTACGGCTGTCATTTGACAGCTGTAAAATATTTATGTCAAGCAAAGCGTCGAATTTTTAGTTGTATGTTTGTCATTTACGAAAATGCATTAAATAATAACAGAAAAATGGGTTAAATTTATTAAAACCTACTAGAAAAGTTTGGAGAGAAACGATTTTGGCCGACATAATCGCCCTACTGTGCAGGAAATTGGCAAGATAGTGAAAAAATTTGAAGAAACGGGGACTATGTTAGATATTCGGAGTCATGTGCATCATCTGAAAATATCGCCGCTGTGAGTGAAAGTGTGGCCCAAGAGCCGAATTTGTCGATTTCATGGCGTTCTCAGTAATTGGGCCTGTCTTACGGCTCATTATTTCGAATTTTGCATCTGGATTTACACCTACATCCGTATAAAGTCCAGCTCACACAACAATTAAAGCCTGGTGACCATCAACAACGCAGGAGATACGTCAAATGGGTCTTTGAGCAACAGACCATAAATGATGATTTTTTAAACAAAATTCTCTTCGGCGATGAGGGACATTTCTCATTCGGTGGTTACTTGAATAAGTAAAATTGTCGCACTTGGGGCTCAAAAAATCTTCAAATAATTGAGGAGAGGTTGTTATATCCAGAAAAACTAACTGTGTGGTGCTCATTATGGTCTGGAGGTGTCACAGGGCTGTATTTTTTCGAAGACGACGAGGGAAGAGCGACTACTGTCAATTCAGAGCAGTATGGTTGAATGATAACCGACCTTTTTTGGACTGTGATTGAAGATATGGACTTGGAGAATATGTGGTTTCAGCAAGACGGTGCAACAACCCACACAATACGACCGATTTTGCTGTATTGCGCGAGAAGTTTGTTGGACGTCTAAATTCATGTTTTGACGACGTCAGTTGGCCACCGAGATCATGCGATTTGACTCCGTTAGACTTTTTTTGTGGGGCTACGCAAAAGACCATGTTTATGCGTTAACAATCCTCTAACTTTAGAGAATTTTAAGGATAACATTCGTCAACAGATGGCCAAGATACCGGCCGAAATGTGCCGTAAAGTGGTCTAAAATTACCTCAACAGGATCGAGTGTTGTCACAAATTCTGAGACGGCAATTTGAATGAAATTGTATTTCATACATAATGGCAAGGTTCATTAAAAATTAAATTTTATATGTGTTTTTACGTTTCTTTTTTGAAACCTAAAAATAGATAACCCTGATATTACGTTGAGATAGTTGTCCTCCTGTTTCATTAAGCAGTGTTCAGGTACACTAAAATGAAAGTGCCATATATCTCATACCACTTGGATAGACGGCTTATGTTGACTAATTGTAAGCAAATTTTTTCTAAAACAAAGCAGTTAGGACTGACGTTCTCCAAACTATGTGTAGCATTGGCCAGAGATCATTATCTCTGCAAAACAAACTTATTGTGTACAAAGTGATGCTTTTTTGTGTTAAGTATAATAACGTCTCAATTGGATTTACTAAAAACTCGTTACAAATTTATTATTAATGATCATTCTACTTATACAAATATTTTTTGCGTATCGTTCATACTGAAATTCATGTTGGATTTTATAATATTCAATGAAGTTACGTCGTTAAGTATTGCTTATCTAAATCATTTAAATATCTATGTAAACGTAGATATCTGTTTCTAATATATTGTATTTTTAATGTATACTCTTTGAATGTAATTAACTAGAACTCGACGAAACCCGCCCTAACGCACATAATAAACCCTGGTAGGTATTAACTATCATTTAGTGCTTTCGTATAGAGGACAGAACCGCAAATTTCAATCAGCGTTTGTAAATGGAATCGCTGTGTGGTAAAGTCTAATTAATTTGCTATAATTATGACAACATTTGTATTATTAAATATGAATTATGACAATACAAAGCCTAAATATTAGCGACAATTAGGATGTTTGTATTTGTATTGAAATTTTTGATGTAATTAATTGTTTAGAACTGTTTAATGTGCCTAAATTAGAATTTAAAAAAAAACAAGAAAAAACAAAAAGTTGTCCTGGCATGAGCTTTGTTACAAGAATTGGAGCATATATTTAAGTAAATCGCAAAATAACAGATGTTTGTTAGAAGTTGAGACCACCCCAGATATCAAAAATGTTTATTTATTGTGCAAAAGAAAATTATATATACCGTATGTCCCCGGATTGAGTTTACAAGAGGAAAAAAAAATTTATTTTTGATTTTACAAAAAAGTGCTAAAGGAATAAAATTTTTTGCTTAATTTCAAATGACCAAATCTGTAATTAGAATTACGAAACTGTCAAACCCCTATTTAGAATTACTAATTTTTATTTTTTATTTTCAATCACAACAATAAAAAAATAATTAGGCTAGAAACAATAATGTTTAAAACTATTCTATTAATTCGCCACCCCTTTCAGCACACAATTCGACTCTACGCCGCAGTTCCTTGTAACTGTTGCGAATTTCTTCAAGCGTCAAGGATGCAACAGCATCTCTAATGCGATTTTTTAATACTTCCACATTGTTAGGCAAGTTGTCCATGTAGACTAGTTGCTTTAACCGTCCCCACAAATAAAAATCTAAAATAGTTAGGTCAGGGCTTCTTGGAGGCCACAAAACAGGACCATTCCAGCCAATCCAATTATTTTCGAATTTTTGATTGAGCCAGGCAGCTACGATACGCGAACGGTGGGCCGGACAACCATCCTGTTGAAAATACATCCTCTGCCGATAAGCAAATGGGAGTTCACTTAAACCATCCCAGAAAAAATTGCTCAACATTTCCAAATAATTATGCTGATTTACATTAGCGTCAAAAAAATATGGGCCTATTATTCCATGATAAGAAACAGCACACCACACGTTTACCTTAACAAAGTATTGACGTTTTGATGCAATTCTAAAGTGAGGATTAGTATCACTTCAATAACGACCATGTTGTGACGAAACGGTACCATTGCTAGAAAAAGTTGCTTCATTGGAAAATACAATGCTTTTGTGATAATTTTGGTTCTCCATTATTTCATCTCCCATCCACATGCAAAAATAAAGACGCTTCTCATCATCTCCCGGTTCTAACGTATGATTAAAAATCGGTTTATAGGGGTATAATTTACGTTCCTTAAAAACTCTTTGAATATGGGATTTGCTCATATTCAGTTGAAGCGCCCGTCTCCGCAATGAAAGTTTAGGATTATCTTGCACCGAATCCAAAATTAAAACTGTAGTAGCATCATCTTCATCACGTACTATTTTCTTTTTCTTTAAATTCAGAACAGAACCAGTTTCCAAAAATTTTTTCACCAACTTCCTTATACCCATACGGGAAACAGTTACTTCGGGAAATTTTGTATTAAATTCTTCAGCAATACGACGATAGCTCTTTTCCCAAATACCGTAACATTGTATTAAATATATTTTTTGTGATAACGTTAACATTTTCACCAAAACTTACAGAATTACAGTTTGAAGTTATTTTTGACAAATAAATTAGTGTATGACATTTTCAAGTCAAAGGCTTCTACCATTAAAAAATAATAGATGTACTGCGATGAAAAAAATTTAAAAAAGGTTTTTTTAGAACATAGATAAGTGGTACTGAAATTCTAATTACAAATTTGGTCATTTGAAATTAAGCAAAAAATTTTATTCCTTTAGCACTTTTTTGTAAAATCAAAAATAAATTTTTTTTTCCTCTTGTAAACTCAATCCGGGGACATACGGTATATATACAAGGTGGCGCAAAATTAATCATCCAATTTTGTTTTTGGATAACTTTTTTAGTAAATTAAAAAAAAATTTTTGAGTTGTGAAAATCTTTATTGGACCTTTACAATTTTTTCTGTTAATTGGAAAATGTGATATCCGCCAAGTGGCTGTCGCCAGTGTTGATACACATTTGTGCCCGTTTTATCGCATCTTCCATAACTTTCCGCACGATTTCTGGTGATAACTGTTCGCATTCCTGTCGAATATTCTCCTTAAGGGCTGCGATTGTCTGAGGCTTGTTGGCATAAACCCGCGACTTCAAGAAGCCCCAAAGAAAGAAGTCTGGGATGGTTAAATCGGGCGATCTTGCTGGCCATGTCAAATCGCCAAAACGGGAGATTACGCGACCAGGAAATGCTTCCTTCACAATATCCATTGTGGCTCCTGCTGTGTGTGCGGTTGCACTGTCTTGTTGAAACCACATGTTCACCAAGCCCGGCTCATTCAATTCTGGCAGCAAGTAGTCGTTTATCATGGCCCTGTAGCGTTCGCCATTAACAGGAACCGTATTGCCGATGGCGTCCTCAAAAAAATACGGTCCAATCACTTCTCCCGCGTGAACACCGCACCACACAGTAGCCTTGAGTGGATGTAACGGCTTTTCGTGCATCACACGCGGATTTTCAGTGCCCCAGAAACGAAGATTTTGCTTATTGACGTAACCGCTTAAATGAAAATGCGCCTCGTCGCTCATGATGATTTTCGACTGAAAATCGTTCACTTCGTTGTTGAGATTGAGGATGGCTCTACAGTAATTCACACGCGACTGAAGGTCAGCAGGCATTAACTGATGAACTGTTTGCACTTTGTATGGGAACATGTGTAAGTCTTTCACTAAAATTCGCTGTAGGGTCCGTCTGCTGACGCCCAATTGCGTGGCACGTCGTCTGGTTGATGTTTCTTCGTTCTCAGCAACATCAGCAGCCACAGCCGCGATATTCTCGACAGAACGACCATTCCGGTGGCGGCCACGTCCTGGAACATCTCTTGTGGTTCCACTCTGTTCGAGTCGAGCAGCTAAGCGGCGTAATGTTTGTCCAGTTGGCGCGACACGATTAGGAAATCGACGACGAAATTCACGCTGCGCTAACACCAGCGACCGATTATTGGTAAAAAAAATCGACACAATTATTCCACGCTCTTGCGGAGTATAGCGCTCCATTGTTTGTCTGTTCATATTCTGCAGCTGTCTAGTTCACAAATGTCAAATATGATTGACGTACGACGCCATTTGCAAAAGTTATAACATCTTCCGACAGGGTGATTAATTTTGCGCCACCTAGTATAAGATTAGTTTACTACAAGATGGTTAACGGAGGAGTAGTTCAAACACCATACCAAATCTGTGTGGGAGCGGTATTATGAAATCTGCAAGTTACGTCTAAAAATACCCTTTAATTCAATTAGATCAATATTGCGCGTTATTTGGGAAAGTCTACGCATCAAAATTTATCAATGCTTTATAGTCGATCTTCCTACTGCGAAAATTAGATGTGGAAGATGTAAATATTCTCTTTATATATGAGAGATATGTGCGAGTAGTTTTATAGATAATATATTTTAAGATCAAAATATACCGCAAGGAGCAAATGTTCAATTAGATAAGACAGTGACCTATCGGTAAAATTAGAGTTTTGAATAACAAAGAAATAGAGAAACTAGAAATATGGGAGAGGAAGATATTAAGAAGGATATTTGGAGGAAAGATAATTGGAGAGAGTTTGGAGAAAAGATGTAATAAAGAGGTAACTTCATTGCATGAAGAAGCATCAATTGCACGTTGTGTAAAAGCACAACGAATCAAATCCACGTGAGAACCATCGTCACAACGACCGAAGAAAGCGCGGAAAGTTCGAAGCAACGTCAAATCGATATTGGTTTGTTCCTCTTTGTCGCTGATGGCATCGTGTACAAAGAATTTCTCTCACCAGATGAAACAGTTAATAGACAATTTTATTGAGATGTTCTTCGACGACTAAGAGACAATATTAGAAGCAAGCGGCTGGCTAACTGGTGCAGCAAGTGGTAGTTTCAAGTGGTAGTGTAGTGTCACAAAGAGCACTGTGGTCAAGTGCTTGGATTTACTGGCGCCCAACCCAAAGAACCAGGAGAAGGAGTCGTGGTTCCCACACCACGACAATGCACCAATCCACACGTCACTTGTTGTGCGTCAGTTTCTAGCATCAACGAAGACGGCGGTTTTACCCTACTCTCCATACTCCCCAAATGTTGTCCTTTGTGACATCTTCTTGCTTCCGAAGTTGAAACTGAAGCTCAATAAGCGCCGTTTTGAGACGATTGAGGCACTGTTGAACACATTAACATGCGAATGCTTCCAGCACTACTTCCACTTATGGACAAATCACTGGGATCGGTGTATTCATGCGGAAGGAGAGTATTTTGAAGGGAGTGATAGAGAATAAGTTGTAAGAACAATTTATTGTGTTTCTTCACATTCCGGGAAATTCTTGATAGCACCACGTATATAGGATAAATATATATTTCGTTCAGTTCTTATTACTTTTTCAGTTATTTGTCAAATAAATAGTACCTATATTTGTTAAGCGTGTTAGGGACCTTTGAAACATTTTCCCAATATACAATTTAACTCTCGTTTTTCACATTTAAAGCTAATTTATCAAGATCACCGAATGCGTGATTTCACCAGTGTAAAAAATCACTCTGCATCGAACGACATGTGTCAATTTGCCTGATCTTTTTCCATCCGGACTCGTTTATCGTGTGTCCTGACAGAGTGTAATAAGAAAAGCACGATAGGCAACCAAGCTATCTTACTCGTTTCTGTCGATCATTAGACTTGCCGTAAGTAAAGGTAGCCCAGTTCTCGATATTCTGCGAACTGACGAGAGACAAATTGGACGCAGTCAGTCGAGACAAATGTGCGGCTTGCGAATGTCTCCCGAGACGTCCCGGATATCAGAGGAAATTTCACAGTTTCGAGTTATTAATTAGCGTCGTAGACGGTGTGTGGCCTCGGCCAGATAAAGGGGACACGACCGTTCACGTGTCTCTTCTGTGTAGTTAGCATTTTCACACAATCGCCGTTCCCTTTTCGCACCACGACTGCCGAAAGGCGATCTCGACGACGGGGTTACTTTGGGCGCATTACGACGAAACCGTTTACGTAAACAGAAACTGCATAATTAAAATCGTCGAGGTATGAAATTAATGAATCCGATAAGTATGATACATGAGACGAAATATGAAGGTGCAATGATACCACGATAATAAGGAGGAAGAAGCATGTCTTTGAGTTAATTTTAAATGCACTCGCACGGATTTCGGGCGAACGTAAATATTATATAACCTTGTGGGCGTGGGCGTTCAAAGTACACCTTCAAGGAAGAGAAATTATTTAGAACTGTTGGTATGTAAGGAAGATGGGGCTAAATTATTACTTGGTTTACTAAGGACTATAAATAGAAATTTAAAAATCAAGTAAATATATATATATATATATATATATATATATATATATATATATATTTAGTGTTTATAAGAATTTTATTTTTCTTATTTATTTTATTGGCCGTGTCTTAATATTAAAAATAATAGACTTTTTATTGGTTTAGCGACCTTTTATTGAATTATGATGTTTTATTCTACGACGTTTCGACTTTTATTATTTTTCAGTCTTTTTCAAGTAACTAGAAACAAGAATTAACGCAATGAGAACATGAGAACTGTGTTTGCTTTTGTGAGATTGAATTAACAATTAAATTAACAATTAAAATTAAAATTAGATTAAAGACTGAATTAACAATTAGATTAACAATTAAAGTTAAAATATAAAATTAGATTAATAATGAGTAAGGACAATTAAAGTGATTACATCTGTATAAATGAATTGATAATTTGAATTAAACTACAGTAAGGTAACTAGAAACAAGAATTACTACAATGAAAACGTGAGAGCTGTGTTTGCTTTTGTGAGACTGAATTAACGATTAAATTAACAATTAGAATTAAAATTAGATTAAAGACTGAATTACCAATTAAATTAACAATTAAAGTTAAAATTTAAAATTAGATTAATAATGAGTAAGGAAAAATTAAAGTGGTTAAATCTGTATAAATGAATTGAAATTTTGGTGTTTAACTAACTACATTACAGTAAGAAACAATGAATGAACAATGAATGACAAAACTCACCGTTTCTTTTGGTTTTCACAATCACGCATTCTGTGTAACATGTGTTATCGGGGGCCCGAGACCTTTTTTTGTAACGAACCGATCGCACTGGTTGGAATATTGTAAGTGTTTGTGGCTTTGTTAAGAGAGGTTAATTTCTGTTCTATTTTGGAATTTTGCAAATTGGTCAGGACCGTGTTTAGGGGTATGTAGTAAAAGTATTTACAAATGGGAACTGATAAAAAGTTTTTTTTGTTTTTTTGGTTTGTGTTTGTGTGTGCGGGAGGGGTTTGATTTTATCTATTGTTTATGAGTGGGTAATAAAGTTTAGACAGTTCATCAATTTCGTTTCTGTCGTTGATTGTGCTGCTGTTTTTGAAAATGTGGATCATTTCTAAGACCTCCCTAGCTTTTGTAGTCTTTTCCTGTGTTATTACTTTGGTGTTATCAAAATCAAAATTATGTTTTAGTGTCAATTGGTGTTTTTTTAAAGTAGTTTGATTTTTTGCGTATTTGTGACCTTTCAATCTTTCTTGTAGTAACTGTTTTGTTTGGCCTATGTATACTTTGTCACAGTCTTTGCAGGGTATGTTGTATATTGTGTGTGATTGTTTTAGTGTAGGTGTTGAGTCTTTTAGTTTGGTGTGTAGGAATTTTAGGTTTTTACCGCTTTGGTGTGCTATTTTAAAGTTAAATGGTTTAAATATATTGTCTAGTTTTTCGGATAATCCAGTTATATAGGGTGTGGGGATATATGTTAATTCGTTGTTTTTTTTGGTTTTGTTTTGGCCGTTTGTTGTGTTATAAATTTTATTAAGTCTTAGTTTTATAATTTTTTGTATAAATTGTGGTGGATAATTGTTTTCTGTTAGTTTTCTGTTAGTCTGTTAGTTATATAGTGTTATATGTTACAGTGCTTTTGTGTTTTGTGTTTTTGCTCGATATATTATTCGCTCTTCCCAAGGTAGAAGAAAGGAGGAAGGGTGGGAGGCAAGGCTAACAATATACCTCCCGGAAAACAATCTGATATGCTCAGAGAAACAACATTTTTAAATGCTAATAAGTAAATTTATTTTCCTTCTTCTGTTTAGATTTTAGAACTTTAGCGTTTACTGGTTGTATTACTACGTACTTGTCTATTAAGGAATTTTAACTCTAAACTTAAAGGCCCTTAAGCTATGGGTGATGAATCGATAGTAATATAAATATTGTAAATGAGAAATTTAGTTGTAGAGAATTTGAACAAATATTGATTACGCCATCAGAAGAAAATTTAAGAAGTTTATCAATTTAAAAGCAGGGAAGAGTCTAAAACAAGTTAAGTAAACTAATTTAAAATTTTATATCTTATTTGTATTTTAAAACTTTTATCAAATTCAATTTATTAAATTTAATAATTTAAGTTTTAGTACCATCAGTTTTATTCAATATTTATTTTGCTATTTTTCTAATTTAGATAAATTTCGTGTTCTACGTGGTGTTAATTACACGGGAAACATCTTTCGATAGAGAACAGGCAAATATTTATGTCACTAAACACTAACGGGTTATAGCGATTCTAGTTTTCTTTTTTAGGTTCTAATGAAAATGATTTGAAATTATAATTTATGTAATTCTTATATTTAAAAATATTTTGAAGTATTTAAATGACTTCAAACAACAATAATTAAGGAATTTTAAGAAAAATCATTTTATTTGTTATAAATATTCTTCTTTAACAGAAGTAAAACGATTCACATGTTCAAGAAATGCAACAAATTACTTTTTGTGATTGAATGCAACGGTGTTGAAAATTCTTTGTTGATGACGGTTGAATGTTTTTAATTGGTACAAAACAGTTTCCTTTTATTGTCAAATGCTGCTTAAGGAGAAAGTAATCGCACGGAATTAAATCAGGTGAATACAAGAGATACGTAAGCAAAGAATTTGATTTTCTTTTTAATCCGTGTCTGTTGACGAACGATGAGGATGTGCCTTATCATGCAACAATTACAAACTTTCTGGTTCTCGTTGCTCAGGACCAAGATGAGGAATGCGGCCTATCAAACGATTTAATGCCTCGAGACCCATATCAATATTGTCGAATTTTTTGTTCCTGCCTATATAATAACACGAAATCCTATATTTCTCCATTTCAACACGACATTATGCGAGGTAGATCAACAGAACGAATCTTGTGACTATTTACCAGTTTATTAGTGAGTAATTGGCCATGGAATTTTACTTACTAAGTTGTCTGCCTTTGGGTCAAGTTTTTTCTATTACTTCTTTTACAGTCTGCTACCTATCGTGCACAGGCGCAGTTCTGGCGTAATGAAGGTGGTCGGTAAGTTGTCGAAATCGTCGAAACAGTTAACCGGTATTCAAAAAATGGTTCACATGCCGCAACAGTGAAATGAAATTTAAGTTATGAAAAAAAAAATTGACACTGGCACATGAACACCTGGCATATCAGGTTATTAAATTATTGATAATGCTACAAAAACTTACATGAGATTATATTGAATCAACTTAAAACACCAAAATCAGATAAATTAAATTAATTTGCAAAAGGTTCCAAAATTATGACAATTAGATATTTAATCAATTTCAATTTGCCTTAACTTAGGATTCGTAGTTCGACCGCAGATCTGTTGTTAAACCTTACATTTGGCATTACACACACAGTATTTTACAAGTATAGTAATACAATTTAATAGAAATTACGATTTACCGAGATCTGATCGCACGCTTATGATAACGTGATGACAGGAAGAAAACATTGTAATATATAAACTCTAGTACTCATAAAGTTGTTGCAAAATAAAAAAGTGAACTACTTAAATGTGTGAAATCAACTAATTAACCATCAATTAAAAATTCAAAATTATTATAATGTGAAATCTACTAAATTTTGTCATTAGTTTAATACAAAATTATTTTAGGATTAGAATCTGGATACAAAAAGTTATAAACGAGAATTAGTTTTATAAATATTTTAATATCAAATATATGAGCATTAATTATTTGGATAAATATACAATAATGAAATAAATTCTTTTACGCTTTATATAAATCGCGTAAAAAGCAATTTAACGAAGTTCCCAAATACATATATCATGAATTATGAACTAAACTAAGGTTAAATGCCGTTTTGACTAGCATTAAAATTCGGAATCGTAATTATAGCAAATAAAGTATCGGCGAGAATGTTCAAGTTCACTGCATTAAAAAAAGTCTTGTACAATATACCTCAAACGCTGTAAGATGACATACGTGGCATGATCCACAAGGACGACGTACGGGTCTTGAACCAAATTTTCGGGTAAGAACGAGGTGGCCTTGAGTTTCTAGCACGCTGAATGCTTGGTTATCTGGGTTTTCTCCTCGAATGCGAAATATTATAAATTCCCAGGAAATGTACAGACGAAAGAAAAGCTCGAAGCCTACATACGTCTATTTGCCTCAAAACAAAAGACGTCCAATTACTCGATACGGTAATAAGCTTCCTTTTAAAATTTTCTCAATGTGTCTTCTCCGAATCTGCAACTGCGTTAATTGCTAAAATATTTAGGGCAGGTGCGAATTATATTTCGATTATCGGAGTACACCAAGACATATAAACCTTACTCAGTGACCGTACAAACACAAGTGCCCGTAAGACACCGCGCGAAGAGCAGCCCTGTCGAAAGTCCACACAAACCATACAGAGGGCGCAGGCGATATAAAAGAATATAACCTACTAAATTTTAAATGTAAAATAAATACAGGGCGGGAAAGGAAAATAAACTTTCTTAGCTAGTAGATTTCATTGTTTTTTTTATAACAGCTATAAACTCTTTAAGTTTACAGCTGTTCACATTTAGGTCCTTTCCTATTTATTTTGTCTTTAAATGATCTATTAACGTCTTCGTCTTGACTACTGATTGCCTATGCGGATTATCTAAAAATATATTAATCCATCTGAACTTGGGATGATGGGACACTTGCAATGGAATTTGAATATTCTTTCCCAATGGTGCTCTACTTGTAAATTGAGATTGAACATCAACAAATGCTGCTACGTCTCAAAAAAAGTCATTTTGTTAACTCCAGTTATTTTAAACTACATATGAATATGGAGCGACTATAAATATATTTAGTACGAAAGTTTTAGAATTCATTAAAAATATTTTAATAAGATAAAAAGAAAAATAAAACATAAATAAAAAAAAATAAATAAATAAATAAAATATATATATATAAAATATATAAAATATATATATATATATATATATATATATATATATATATATTGTTGTGAGTCAACCTACCCTCTTAATTAATTCTTTTACTAATAAGTTTTCAGTTTCAACAATGTTATATCTTGAATGTTAAGATTTGTAAAGTTTTTTTTTATAGTAAGAATTTTGTAATTTTGATATTATTTCTCATATTTTATTATCTGTTTGTCTTATGTGAATTTCATTTACAAGATTTGTAATTGAGATTACGTGAGTGGATTTTCTATAATATTATCTTTTAAATTATTTTAGTAACCTTTGCACGAATTTTCGTAGAATATCTGATTTTTACTTTTACAAAATTGCTGTTAGGAGTCTTGACGACGAAAAAACATAATTTTGATTATTATTATTTTTGACTGATTGAGAGAGATCTTTATCTGCATTTTATAATTTGAGTCTTTTTATCAATATTCCATTTATATTCCTATACAAAATGCTTATGGACGTATATTGTACATAAGGAAATGTTTTAATAAGTATTCTGGATGTATTAATCATATAAGGAGAATTTAATCATACATTTGAATACGGAAGATTATATTTATATCAAAGGAACACTTTTAAAGAAGAAATCAGATTTCTTTTGAATCATCTTGGAATAAGAACAATTCATCTGGATCCCATATTGAACATAACCTGGTGGTTTACTCTGCTAATTTGGATTATAAGCAACGCAGCGACTAGGATATTATCCAGAAATTTGAATCGAGCAACGGACATTCATTCTTGACGTATTAGATAGAAATTTTCCTGTGAACTTCATACAAAGAACATATTGAAAATTGTGATCTCCAAAATTTTAACATATTCTTCAGGTATTTAAGTGTAATTGTTATATAATAATTTGTTAAAGATATAACATTGCTTGATATCACTTTTCTATACACGTTATAAACTCACGTCATCTCAAACGTCATTTTCCTTTATATTTATATGTCAGATTTGATAGTTATATTTGTATCTTGTGATAATTGATATAATTTCATTTAAATATATATTTATACATAAATTTGACGCTTTCGTATTATTTCATGTATTAGTAGAAGTCTATTTGTGTATGGAGAACTTACTTTTAGACCCTTGAGATTAAGCAGAATCTTTGCAATTATTATTTTAATATCTGAAGTTTTCGAGCTAGCATTTTGTTATTTCATTTTATTTTTCATTTATTTTTATTTCTCAGCATTCCGCGTTATTACAATATATATATATAAAATATATAAATAAAAAATATATATAAAAATATATATAAAAATATATATATATATATATATATATATATATATATATATATATATAAAAAATATATATATATAAAAAAAATATATATAAAAAATATAAATAAATATATAAAGTAAACTTAATAAGTCGGCGATTAAAGGTCTGGATTACTTCAAAGTATATATATTTAAAACAACCCTACATGTTTCGGCAGTACGCCTTTGTCAAGGGAATACAAAATATAAATGACAGAAAATAAATATCAAATAATAAAGTTGCTATGGTTTAAATTATTCAAAGAGACATTCCAATAATAATAATAAATCATGCCTTAGTATTCCAAAAAAATAGATAGCAAGGTGTGAAAATATGTGTTGTTCGCCGCCAGAAGCTTGTGTCTCTTTCTGGGTATGAACCTGTGTGTTGGTTGCTGCTGGCAGCTTGCGTTTCTCTCTGGGTGTGTGATTTTGTATTTGTGTGACCGCGTAAGTGTATGGTTTTGTATGTTAGTGTGCTCGTGTGTGTGTTTAGTGACCGGTCGCGTAAATTTAGAGAGATCGGATAACCAGCCGTTGCGTAGGGCCGCCAACCCTTTCCCGGCAACTTCTTTACTTTTCCGAGCAGTACTTCGACGGCCCGACCACCGCCCCAACGAGGCAAGGCGCAGACCAGCGAAGCGCACCCTGCACGGGGTTGCTCATCGCCAACCGAGGGAACACTCTTAGTGGCTACCTCAGTCGACGATGGTCACACTTTGTGCCATCTTAACGATATATATATATATAAAATATATATAAATAATAATTATATAAATAAATATAAAAATATATAAAAAAAATATATAAATAAAAAAAAAAAATTAAAAAAAAAAAATAAAATATTTTAAAATTCATTAAAAATATTTTAATATTTGTATGGAATTCCACTTATTTAAAAAGTCCTTAAAGAGCCCTTTTCGACTTTTATCTTTCCGCTACTGTAATTTAATTTTTTTTTTATATTCTTTAGCCTTACAGCTCTCCGCTTAGTACAAGGGCTGCGACTTTGTGTATATATGTGCGAGAGTCTTTTTAATAATCATGATAAAATCAAAAGCATAAATTTTACTTTATGACTACTGACATAAATTTCGTTTTATAAAGCTAAATTTTCAACAAAGGGATAAAATTGAATAACCACGGACATAGCTAAAAAAAGAAGAATAAGAAGAACGTATAATGTTATGACATTTTCAATGCGCCATTACGTCGTTAGAATATAAAACATTCACTCTTCGGATTGGCTTCGTATTCTCTACACGGTTCTTGCTTAAAAACGAATATCATATTCCGAGAGTGGAAAATCGGACCAACACATAGAACGAACCGAAGAAGAGAAGCGGTGTAAATGTGAAATAACAAATAGCATTAATTTAGTGCAAAATGTGGCAAACACGGAACCTCACTTCGAAAACGATTCTGTCGCAGCTCGGCCGTGTAAAGTTTGATTGATATACGACTCCGTAATATTGCATTTTCGAAGTGCATTCAATCTGTCTGGTGCATAATATCTGAGAGATATTCGACGTTTCGACATGGATACCTTTAACATACGGTGAATTACGATGTCTACGTTTAAGAGCATTGGTAAATTTAAATATAACTAAAGTATAATACAGTATGTAGGATAGATCGCAAACCGAATTCGCAAGAGCGAATGAAATTGTGATTGATTATGCAGTCGGCTTAATGTAAGTACTGTTTTCATTTCAGAGGAAATAATATAATTTTCAACGATTCATATTCTGGTTTCTGTGTTTCTCATATTTTGCTTGATATTTCAATGGGCATAACTTTCCTTAAGATCTGTAATTGAATGAATTGTTTTATTCTTATTTCATATCCTTATATGCCAATTATTTTATTTCTTATTAATAACAAAATTAAGTAATTATAATACCATTTATAATGTCGGTGACAAGTATAATCTTAGAAGAATTTTTCAAATTTATAGATAAAAGATTTATACCGAGTGCCCTTGAAATAAAAGACAACGAATGAAAAATGGAGAGATTAAATTATATACGAGGAAATATCAGAAAATAACGAGACTGATGTAGTACAAAAACGAAACATTTATTTAGAAAACTTTAAGAACTATCCTTCAAAGTAGTGCTCATTCTATGCAATACACTTGTCCTATCGTTTTGTTCACTTGTCATAAATATCTGAGAATCATTTTTTGAAAGTCTATTTGGTATATCCATCCCGCGTTCTTGAGCTCTAAATTCGACTCAAATTTTAGGCTTCTCAATTCATTTTTGACTTCAGGAAACAAATGAAAGTCACATGGAGCAAGATCGGGTGAGTAGGGAGGGTGAACCATAATTTCCACCCCGAATTCTTCAAGTGTTCGTTGACAAATAGTTGATCTGTGGGCCGGAGCATTGTCGTCGTGCATTGTCGTGATTCGGGATCCAACCGATGTCTTGCTAAGCGGCCGTTTTTTCTTTAATTTTGCCTTTAGGATTCCTCGCAGTACATTAGGATAGTACTCGCCAGTTACTGTATGTTCTCTAGATAGAATGTGATTATAATAAGGTCTCATTTATCAAAAAAAATTATATGCATTACTTTACCGGGGCTTTTCACTGTTTTCGCCTTCTGCGGTCTTGTACTGCCTTTATTCTTCCATTACATATTTTAAGACTTTAATTCAGGGTCGTAATGACAAAACCAACACTCGTGACATGTAACCACTATTACAAACGGTGGCTTGTGCTGGATATCGGGATGTGGATGTACGTGCTAATAATAATGAAATTATTTGATAATAAAATAATAGTGGTGCTGGTGAAGTTCCTTCAAAGGTCCAGGACGTGCGTGATGATTGTTAATTAAAATATATATATAACTTACTTACTAAATAAATAAAACACATAAGCGTTGTCCTTAAAGTTTGTATTTATATTTACATAAGAAGAAATTGAAATTGATATATTTAAAAGTAATTAATCAAAGTAATATGTACACGAGGAGCGGTAATTAAGTAACTGAAAATTAACACAAAAATACTCTGAAACGAACGTTTAATTGAGCAGTAAATTAAGGGTTAACTGAATACGATTAATATAAAATAATCTCTGTAACGAACAATACAGAGTTACCTTTGATATGCGACGTGGTGCGTCGTATACTTGGACAGATATGCAGAGCGATGTTTGGCCGGAGGAATAAGAAATTAATTAGTTAAATTAATATGGATTCGCTTAAAAGAATAATATATATTGAACAATACAAAATTACCTTTTAATTGCGGTGAGATGCAGGGGCACGTGGATCATGCCACCGGTACTTGACCAGTACGGCGGGTGATGTTGCACTTTCGAGGGTTCTAACGAGAAGATCTCTGATAGTTTTGTATCGAAAGAACACTGGTTTTGAAAACGGTCTGTTTTATGACCTGTCGAAGAGAGGGGTCGATATCTTGAATTCTAATTAATTAAGAAGCGGGACCTGAAGAGGTGTTCTATCGATGGCATAAATATTATTAGAACATCGCTGGTGACATAAGCTTTCTAATAATATGAAACACCATATATAAAGGAAGATGTATAATTAAATTAAAACAATTTAAAATGAAATGTATCTAGAAAGAAATTCCACAGTAACGTTATTGGGTCAGGTAGAAAACTAAGGGTCTCGGTTAAGATATAACAAAAGAGATGCTTTCTCTTTGTAAACGAATATGCAGAAAAATGTCTAAGTTAAATATTTTAGAACGAGATATTTAAAGACCAAATATATTATTTAAAAATAAATTAAAATATTCTATATGCTAAGCGTAACTTCACATTGTTTAAAAACTGTGGATTATGTTGCAGTTGCCTTTTACACAGCCGACAAATTGTCAGTCGATTGGCTTTTTGTTCATCGGTCATCACTTTTGAAATCCATTTTGCCGCGACCTTTTGTTACCCTAAATCTTCATGAATAATTTTTTGAATGGAACCATAAAACAAATTAATAATGTCAGAAATTCGATATATGCCAATCTGACGATAATTTTGTTGTTAATTTCTGAAATTTTTGAATCAATTTAGTTGGTGGTCGCCCGCGTCGAGGTTAATCTTTCAATTTATCTACTAAATCGTCTTGATGCCAATGGGTATCTCAATGTATTGGAACAAGTTATTGACGAGATGCCATTGGATATACGCCATAATATGATTTACATGCATGATGGAGTTCCTGCACACTATGTTTGAAATGTAAGACAATAGTTGGAAAAACACTTCCCAAACAGATGGATTGGTCGCGGCCGGCTATCTTATGGCCTGCGAGATCTCCCGATCTCAATCCTTCAGACTGTTTTGTTTGGGGTTTCATTAAAGTGAATGTTTATGTAATGCCTCTTCAAGACGCTGGCGAAGTCAGAAACAGAATTAACGCGGCAGTATTGTAAATTATACCACCAAAACTAGGTTTTTAATTCCAATAATAGTGTCACTGATATATTGCCATATAGATAACCAAACAAAGAACAAATCCTGTTATAAAATACACTGTACTTAAACATTTTTCAATATGTATTATTTTGACAATAAGTAATTTGAAGAGTAGATCATACCTCGCGCGTAATGTGTAGAATTTGAAACGTCAGATTTACCCATTCGACACTACTAATAACGAGTAAAATGTTTTCGAAGATCGAAATACAGAAATTATTGGGATATACCGTAGTCGAAAAATTTTAATTTCTGTTTGCGTATGCTTGTTATATCCAACGATGCCAGCTTCCAAACAGTGGAGGGAGAAGCAGAGCGTTGGACACACATAAACACGTTCAACATGCCCTATTCTCTATTCACTCTATTCATTTATTTCTCTAGGTGCGAATATTAATAGTCGATTTCAATATGCGTGTTTTTAGAACTCAAGAAAAGAGAAATCATAGAATGGTATTATGCCGGTAGACACCTCAATGTACCTGTACATACCCGATATCCATAAAAACTAAATATATGGTCTGGTATTATAAATAATTCAATTGTCGGTTCTTTCTATAGGGACATAACAGTAATGTCCGCCAAGAATTTTGTTATAGGTTGGTATACTGACTTATCGGAGAAGAGTTAATTTATTTTCTTTTTATAAGATTTACATTTATCTTTTTTTTTACATAATTTAGAACTAATATTAAATTTCAGTTTATTTGTACACGGAAAATATAAGCTTTTTTGTACATCCTCATAAAAGTAATACACCATGAAATAAATATTTTTATGTAAATATTAGTGGCGAATTTTATACGTATTTCTAAGATGCGTTCTACAACCCTCTGAAGCAATAGACTTACTGACTAGCCATAATCTGACTAAATTTTATCGTACCTCACTTAATCTACTTGCATACATTCATTGGCAACCTCGCTATATGTCTTTCTTTACTTTTCTCTGTCGCGCTTTTTCCTCTTCTACTTTCGTACCAGAAATTAAAATTTGTCGATTACGGTATACAATTACATTAGTATGCGGCTACAGTATTGCCAAATGTATGTTTCATTCAAATGGTTCCTGAACACATACGAAGTATGATACGATATTTTATCATTAATATTTTTTATTCAGAACCGAACAAAGCATGTCGATGCGTGTAGCTTTTGCGACATTTTATACACACGGTGTACATTCCATTAGAATGCGTCTATAGACGCTCGTTTTTATGACTTGTGAATAAGGCATTGTACTGCAAGCCAGATAAAAAACGAGCTGCTTACTGTTCGAAATGTAAATGTTACAGGCAGTAAGGAACCGACTTAAAGAACAAGGAATACGTGCAAGAATACTGGCCAAAGATCTCATACTCATTAGAGAACACTGAGTTCACAACCTACAATTTGCGAGAGATCGTCGTGATTGGGCCGCTGAAGATTGAACATTCTGTTCACAGACGAGTCTAGCTATTACCTGTTCTCATCTGATAGATAGCTGCCAATATATAGGACGAGATGGTGAGCGCTTCAGTCAGTGCACCCTCATTTTGGAGGTAGTTCGATTATGATATGGAGAGGTGTATCTTCCGGGGCTAAGACGGACTTGGAGGTTATTCATAATGGCTCTGTGACTGCAGATAGGTACATTAGAATTATCTTAGAGCCACTTGTGGTTCCATTTGCATCTTACCTGGGCCAGAATTTCCGTTTAATGTATGATAACGTTTGCCCCCACATCGCCAATATTGTACAAAATTACCTAAATGAGAACGTCATATGTGTCTTGGAGTGGCTAGCTAGAAGCCCGGACATGAATCAAATAGAGCATGTCTGGGACAATGTTAGGTGTGTACTACGAATCAGATAAGTTCCACCAAGAATGCTAGAAGAGCTAAAAGCAGTGGTTACCGAAGAAAGGAACCAGGTGGGTCAAGACTACGTCTTATTATGGCAGCCGTAATTCGGACCCGACGCGGAATTAGCTCATTATTAGTTCAAGTTTCCGTTAACTAAATTCTTTGCGTTGATGTTAGTTTTTCAATTGTTATGTTTATCAAGTTGCGGTTTTTTGTTTCTCCTTTTCATTTTGTTCTATTTTTAATATGTTTGTGTACTACTTAGTTACAGAAAATTTAAAAAGAAATTGAGTGATTCCATAATTTTTTTGCGGAGTGTATATCTGATAGCGTAACAAAATTATCCAGTGAATTATCAATGAGTAAAAATCGTGATATTTTTTTATGTTTCTGTACTAATTAGATTAGATTAAATTTTGTTATTTAGTTATATATTTATGTCTCTCAAACAAGTATTTTAAGTAGCTTTGTGCGGAATTGCTGATATTTCTTCATACAAAAATAAATTATCTGAATCTCCTTGCAATGTAACTAATGAATCTATGTACCGGATAGGGAGTGGAAGAAATTTCTGCTCTTCCTGTTGGAATGCTGTAATGTCCTTTGATGTTGAATTCTCGGAACATTATTCCGTCCTTTGGCTTGTTGCAAGGCATAGAAAAATTCTATTACACACTCTACCTTATCTTGAAAAATATATTCTGCTTTGACGTAAGATATACTTTCTAGCAATTACCATTTACAAAATATAAGTATGGGACAGCTATTTATTTCTTTATTCGTTTAGTTATTTTGACCTGTTAGACATTACAGCACACCTATATCTTAAAGTACGAGTATATTTATAATAAAGAGTCACTACTAATAATAAAATTAACGAAACAAACCCAAACTCTAATTCAAGTCAAAATTTACATTATTTACATACTTAAAATAGCAGTTTTCGTACAATTAAACAAATCTAAGTCAAATGACAGGCAGTTAAGTTCTTTCGTGATTTAATTTGCTGCATTTCTGATGGTAACGCATAGAAAATACATCGTTATTTCTAGTAAACGTAAAGGACAGTAACTTCCAACATCTTAATACTTCCAACTTAATGATTCCAACGATTCAAAATCCAATGGTAAATTAGTAATTTTTAGTACACTATACTCAGCAGTTCTTAAAAGATATTTTTATGTATTCTACCTGGATATTTAAAGCAAAACCGAGGGCAATGAGAAAAATATTTTTCTTCATAGTATTACAAATTGTCTGGGGGCGACACTTATTACAAACGGTGGCTTTTGGTGTGCTAATAATAATGAAATTGTTATTTAATAAAACAATTAATTGGTGATGGTGAAGTTCCTTCAAAGGTCCAGGACGTGCGTGATGATGGTTAATTAAAATAAATATACTACAACTTACTTACTAAATAAAACACATGTTCTCCTTAAAGTTTGTATTTACATTTGCATAAGAAAGAAATGAAATTGATATATTTAAAAGTAATTAAAACAAAAGTAATATGTACACGAGGAGCGGTAATTAAGTAACTGAAAATTAACACAAAAATACTCTGAAACGAACGTTAAATTGAGCAGTAAATTATGGGTTAATTAATATATATAAAATAACCTCTGTATCCAAGAATACAGAGTTACCTTTGATTTGCGACGTGGTGCATCGTATACCTGGACAGATATGCAGAGCGATGTTTGGCCGGAGGGACAGAAATTAATTAGTTTAAATTAATGTGAATTAATATGGATTCGCTTAAAAGAAAAATATGTATAGAACAATACAGTTTACCTTAGAAGCGAAGAGACACCGGACGGCATGGTGGCGTGTACTTGAACAGTACCGCGCGTAAGATGTGTGTGTAACTCATGAAGGTTCGAAAGAGCAGAAGGACTGATAGTTTGTATCGATAGAAAAGGTCTAGAAAACGGTCTGTTTTATGATCTGTCGAAGAGAGGGGTCGATATCTTGAATTATAATTAATAAGAAGCGCGACCTGAAGACGTGGTCTATCGATGTCATAAATATTATTAGAATAACCCTTGTGACATAAGTTTTCTAATAATATGAAACACAACATATAAAGGAAGATGTATAATTGAATTAAAACAATTTAATGAAATGTAAAAATAGAAAGAAATTCCACAGAGTCAGGTAGAAACTAAGGGTCTCGTCGGTCAGGAATATAACAATAGAAAAACACTTTCTCTTTGTACGAATATGTACAGTTGTACAAATGTAAAAATGTCTTAAGTTAATATCGAGATATTTTAAGAAGAATATTATTTAAAATTACATTAAAATATTCTATATGCTAAGCGTAACAATAGGTTTCTTTAACATCTACATATACTATACACTAAGGCAGCGATTCTCAACCTTCTTAACTCCGCGATCCCCCAAGTAGTAAATGTAAATAAAATTAATATTGCCATTATATATTAAATACAATATTCGATACGTAATATATAAATTAATTTAAAACACAATCTATTTAATTACAAAAATTTAAAATAAAAAAGGTCGCGTAACCCTTTATAAGATGTCAACGTATACGCTCAGTATCGCGACTTTTGTGTTAGCTATATACAGACTGATTCTAAATATATACAACAAATTCTATGGGCTGATTCCTAGGGTTATTATGATCATAAATGTTATTATGAATGAATGTCTTAAACGGTTTAGCTTTAAAGTTACGGGATGTTTAATAGTAAATTAAAAGTTCGTACAATAAAACGTCTAGTTCTTTTCAAATTATAAGAAAAATAGCTTTAGGATGTGTAAATACTTTGAGTACTCTACGCTGACTGTCTAGAAAAATGCAATTAGTGATTATAATATCGGTATAGAAATCAGAGAAGTATTAAGTATAAATTTTTATTATATAATAATTATATATCCATTGAGGATCCTTTGCCGATGCTCCTTTTTCTTCTTTGTTGCACAAGCCCCTATAGCCCCTAATTTTTTCTGTTACAGTTCATTCATTTAATATACGGCGGTTCCTAATCGCTGTGTAAACAGACCGCAATAAAATAATTATCCAAACCCTGAAGCGTTTCTTATAATTTGAAATACACCATTTCTTCCATTTGCGGACTTCTAGCTATACGGGGGTAACCGCTATCAACCGTATGTTTTTTAAAACTTTCACACCCGTTTCACTAAGACGTTGGTAAAGACGGACAAATATCGAATGATGGGGGATGACACGGTTCGGGTAACGTTTTTCATAAAGACGTCTAGCTGTACGTGAATTACCATTGGTAAGGCCGTAAAGAAAATGCATATCGCACAACTCAGCATTTGTGTAAATTATTTTAGAAAACTTTGACAATACTTTGACACAATAATATTAAAATGACAAATAAATATTTTCTCTTGAAAACGAATATTTTTTCCAGAGATAGGTGTGTTAAAAAAATATTTATTTTTTTAACTCTACATTTTTATCTCCAGAAGAAGCAACAAAGTTGTTGGGAAATGTAGAGATAATTAATAAATGAGTTTTTAATTGACAGACCGCTTGCCCGCTTTTAATTAATTTTATCCAATATAGTACGGTCGATAATTTCTTTTAAATTAAATTATATATATATATATATATATAGTAAACCTAATCAGTAGGCGATTAAAGGTCTGTATATTACTTCAAAATATATGTATTTAAAAAAACTCTACATGTTAACAACCAACACACAAGTTCATACCCAGAAGGAGACACAAATTGCTAGCAGCGAACAACACATATTTTCACACCTTGTTATCTATTTTTTGGAATACTAAGGCATGATTTATTATTATTACTAGAATGTATCTTTGAATAATTCAAACCATAGCAACTTAATTACTTGACATTTATATCCTGTCATTCATATTTTGTATTCTCTTGAAAAAGGCGTATACAGCCGAAACATGTAGAGTTTTTTTAAATACATATATTTTGAAGTAATATACAGACCTTTAATCGCCTACTGATTAGGTTTACCATATCATACCAAGGTCACGAAGTTATTATATATATATATATATATATATATATATATATATATATATATATATATTGATTTGGTTCAACTTACTTCCTTAATAAATTCTTCATCTTATAAGATATTTGTCCCAAGAATGTTATATCTGAAATATAATGATTTGTGAAATATTACTTTAGAGTTAAAAGTTTGTATTTTTGATGTAAGATCATAATTGGATTTTAAAATCACGATATCGATTAATATTGTATATTTTATTTTGTCTATTTATATAATTCGCTCATTAATTAATTAATCATAACTTATTTTCGCGAGAATTTAAGATTTCTTAAACAAATTACGATTATTTTATTGGTGTACAAATTTCTGTAAACATTGTTATTTATTATGACTTTTGAAAGCATCATGTTCAAAATTTGTAATTGAGATCACGTGAATGGGTTTTATTAGCATTTAAATAGGTTGCTAGAGATACTCTACATTTTTCATAATTGTCTTTTATATATTTTTCGAATTCATTGTACAATTTTCAAAGAAAATTTGATTTATGCTTTTACAACTTTGATATGGTAGTCAGGACGACAAAAAACAATATTATTGATTAAAAAGATTTTTGCAGGCAATTATAAAGAATAGTCTAATTTTTGAATTCCTCTTTAAAATTAATCATATAAATTATTTACGGCTACATTTTTATCACAAGAAAGTGGTTTTGTTAATTTTACATAAAATTATTACCTTGCAAGAAGGTTTTCTTCGAGAGTGTAAGTACTAGGAAACCTAATTATCATTACTTTTGTGTTTCCATCATTACTAAAATCAGTTTATGTTTAAGCAGCATTTAATCAGAAGTTTCTGGAACCATTTTTGGATATTTTTGTTAAAGAACACATCTTCAGAATACCAAAATTGCACATAACCTAGTTGTATTCTACGTGGATAGGGAACGTATGCGGATCTGCGATTAGGATATCAAGCAGGCGTTTGAGACAAGCAACTTTATTCTTATTACACTGTACCTGTTGGGATTCTACTGAGTTTTCAACATCCAGTGGATACGTTGGTTTTGAAATTAGCATATTTGTCATTAGCAACAGGTATTCTTGTGAAAATTGTTTCCTATATTTACATAAAAGATATAACATCTCTTGCAATTTCATATTATATAATAGATTACTCACGTTATTTCAAGGGACATATCACTTTGCTTTTTATATCAGTTATTGAGATATTTTTAATAAATACTTGTTTTTTAATTCGACCATATTTCTAAAACAATATTACTAGAATTTGAGTAGGCAACCCATTGTATCTTGTAATTTAGAAGGTTACATACATTTTATCACATATATTTGTTTTATTTTGGATATTTAGTGATTAGAAATTATATTTTGTATCTTGTTAGTAAAACTACTGAATTTAACTTAAATATATTTATTATTATCTTTTGACTATCGTTTTATTTTATGTATCAACGCGTTTTTTGTTTGTGTATCTGGAACTCGCATTTAGACCCTTTGAGATTAAGTTGTTCTCTACTTATTTTTATTTATTCTTTATTATCATATTTGAGCTAGCAATACAGTTATTTTCTTGAAATTTTATGTTCATTATTATTAATTACAGTCAGCGTTACTACATTATTGACACCGAACGTGGGTTTATACTCCATGGCATTCGGTCTTATTACAATATATATATATATATAGATAATTATTTCGTGACCTTTGTATGTTATGGTAAATTCAATTTGTTGGCGATTTAAGGTCTGGATTTACTTCAAAATATATATATTTAAAACAATCCTACATGTTTCGGCAAATGATGCCTTTTTCAAGGAATATAAAATATAAATGACAGTATATTAATGTCATACTTATACATTTTTAGTTGTCATGGAATGTATCTTTGAATAATTTGATCCATGGCAACTACAAATGTATAAGTATGACATGAACATACTGTCATTTATATTTTATATTCCTTGAAAAAGGCATCATTCGCCGAAACATGTAGGATTGTCTTAAATATATACATTTTGAAGTATAACCAGACCTTAAATCGCCAACAAATTGAATTTACCATATATATATATATATATCTAGTGTTAATAAGAATTAAATTTCTTATTTATTTTATTGGCCGTGTCTTAATATTAAGATAATAGACTTTTTTATTGGTTTAGCGACCTTTAATGGCCGCGTCACTCAGAATATTTTGTGTGACTAAATGTCTTTGTTGGAGAAATTAAGTTTCCTATTTCGTTTTAAAATTAGCATGGTCAGGCCATGTGTTAGGGAAACATAGTATATGTATTTACAATGGGAAACAATAATTTTTTTTTTTTTTTGGTGTGTGGGTGGGGTTTGTTGTCGGATAATCCAGTTATATAGGGTGTAGGGATATATGTTGATTCATTGGTTATTTTATTTTTGTTTTGGCACTTGGTTTTGTTTTGGCAACTGGATTATCCGAAAAACTAAACAATATATTTAAACCATTTAATTTTAAAATAGAACATCAAAGCGGAAAAAACCTAAAATTTCTATACACCAAACTAAAAAACTCAACACCTACACTAAAACAATCACATACAATATATAACATACCCTGCAAAGACTGTCACAAAGTGTACATAGGCCAAACAAAACAGTTACTACAGAAAAGATTAAAAGGTCACAAATACGCAAAAAATCAGACTGCTTTAAAAAAACACCAGATGACACTAAAACATAATTTTGACATAAATTTGACTTGACAAAGGCTAGGGAGGTCTTAGAAATGATCCATATTTTCAAAAACAGCAGAACAATCAACGACCGTAACGATATTGATGGACTTTCTAAACTCTATTATCCACTCATTAAACAATAGAAGACAATTATTGTTTCCCATGGTAAATACATATACTATGTTTCCCTAACACATGGCCTGACCATGATAATTTTAAAACGAAATAGGAAATTTCATTTCTACAACAAAGACATTTTGTCACACAAAATATTCTGAGTGACGCGGTCGACCCTGGAAAGGTTTCGGGCAGGTCCGACCACACATGTATACAAATATGTGTTTTGAAACGGAATAAAATCGGTGAGTTTTATATCATTTAATTTTCCTTACTTATTATTATTTTAATTTTAATTTTTAATTCATTCATACAAATGTAATCATATAATTTTCCTTACTTTATTATTATTTTAATTTTAATTTTTAATTCATTCGTACAAATGTAAACATATTTTCTTACCTTTCGTTGTATTAATTTTTTGTTTCTAGTCACTTGAAAAAGACTTAATAATAAAAAGAGTCGAAACGTCGTAGAGGAAAACATTGAAATTCATTAAAGGTCGCTAAACCAATAAAAAAGTCTATTATTATATATATATATATATATATATATACCAGGTGATTCAGTTTGGTATTCGCCCACCTGTAACTTTTTTACCTTTAGAAAAAAGTATAATAAACCATATATATTCGTTAATCCGATGGCAAAGCCTATTGGATGGGATCAACAATTTATCTTTGCAATGACATCTGTCAAAAAAGTGACTGTCAACTTTTTTTTTTCAAATGACACCCTGTATATTTTTTTGCACCATTTAATAGGTATTTTATTTCTAATTCCAAAAATTTGTATCACTATGATAAAATAATAAAAAACAATCACAAAAATAATAAAAGTTTATTCAGATGCGTAACAAGTAGATGACGATGAAAACAATTGTTAGGAAAATTTATTTAATAATTCTAGCAAAAAAACTTAGTTCATCAAATGCTCGAAATGCGCGCACCGTTCATCTCAAGACACCATTTCAGCCCTATGTAATACCTCCTGAGTACAGACACGCAAAAGAACTTCTTGAGTCAATTGACGACATTCATGTTTTATTCTATTCTGCAAATCTTCCAAATCAACTAGAGGTGTTGTATAAACCCTCCCCTTCATTTAAATAATTGGTGACAATTCTACCGCCATGAGCTGGTGCGCCGTCTTGTTGTAATATCAGATTTGACCGTATTTGTAACGGAACATCGTCCATATATTCGTATAATTCCTCCCTTAAAAATTGTAGATACCTTTCCGCCGTGAGTGTGCCTTCATAAAATTTTAGTCCAATAATTTTTCCATTAAGGATGCCACACCACACATTTATTCCCCAAACATTTTGAAAATTGGTTTCTCGAAACCAGTAAGGATTATGTTCTGACCAATAGTGGCAATTGTGGCGATTCACTTTTCCATTGTTATGAAATCGAGATTCGTCTGACCACATGATAAGATGTAAAATCCCAACTTCGTGGGCATAGTTCAGCCAGGCTATAAAGTTTACCCGTTCGTCGTAATCTCGAGGAAGCAAAGCTTGATGTACGTGAATTTTAAGTGGATGCAGTTTATTATCTTTCAAAATCCGTTGAATTGACGAAAAAGAAATATCAGTTTCATCGGCTATTTGCCGAATGGATATGTGGGGATCAACACTTACTCGAGCTAAAACTGCAATTGCATTGTCTTCATTTCTTGTAGTCCTTGGTCTAAAAGCACTTCTCTTCTTCTTGAAACTCCCAAATGCACCCAAATTTCTTGCTAGTTTTACAAATAATTTGTCAGATGGCAATGATCTCTCTGGATACCGTTGTTGGTATATTCGTCTAGCGACCTTACTATTTTTTTGGCATTCCCCATATATTAAAATCATATCTAACTTCTCTTGGTTTGAATACACAGCCATTTTTTAAAGAAATTACAACTAAGTGACGCGCCGTGATATTTGTTGTTGACAGTTAAAAGTGAATTGAAATTATTTTCATGGGTAAATATTTTTTTCCTAGAACTTACAATATCTCCACGATTTTAGTGATTAATTCTGTTACTCTATCCAAAAGTAAAGAGTGTGATACATATTTGGAATTAGAAATAAAATACCTATTAAATGTTGCAAAAAAATATACAGGGTGTCATTTGAAAAAAAAAAGTTGACAGTCACTTTTTTGACAGATGTCATCGTAAAGATAAATTGATCATCCTATCCGATAGGTTTTACCATCGGATTTACGAATATATATGGTTTATTATACTTTTTTCTAAAGGTAAAAAAGTTACAGGTGGGCGAATACCAAACTGAATCACCTGGTATATATATATCCCGTTTGTCGGACAAAGAAAGCCTAAGCCTAATTACGTCTAATTGCTTCGTAGTAAGACGCCCAATTCTCTAACGGTAGCAGGTTTTCTAATAGGTACCACACATACTCTTTTGAAACCGCTTGACAGCGAAAATTATCATACAAATTAAGGTGTAGCGTGGCCTTTTATCTTGCTTTACGAACCGCACCAACAAACAACTCTACACACTCGCACGTTTGACAGGATAGTCTCGTAAAATCGCGTCACCCGAAGCGGGGTCAAATTCTGTGCACACCATCCTTTCTAGATGGTGCAGCCGGGATCACAAAGAAAACAACGAATATAATGAACTAAATTTGATATATATCTTTATCTACAGCGCGGTAAAAACTTAGCGTGAAAAATAAATGTAATACATATTTAGTTAATATTACCTATTAAAACTCAAACTCTAGCAAATAAACTTAAATTTGTAAACTAGTGTTATGAATATAAAGCTATGAATCTTTTGTAGACTAAGCTCGCGTGAGAAATAAACAACTTCTCGATGAACTAGTTAGGTTACAATATATCTTTAGATTATAATAAATATTAAGCTGAACAGAACGCATGGTATATAAAGTGATTTCTCGTTGAAAACGGTGCCGATGCCAGATGTCATATTTATCTTGTCGAATGTAAGCGATATTACATTGTCTGATTAAATTAACATTGTAAATGAGATATTTGCAATCCAAGTCAGTCTATATAGATGGATAACGAAGATTGTCTGCAGAATGTGTATTATGTGCGGTTACTCTCATCTCGCATCTCAAGAGTTTATCTTCTTGACAGAGAACACCCTACTCGTGCCAGTATATTAATTAGACCGATATCTAACCTTAAAGAAATTATGTTGCGTCAGAGGAAGAACTTCTCGACGGCATTAATTGGGATCTATGGGAGTATGAGTTCCTCATTTATTATGCTAAGATTCCTTTAGTTCTTTTGTAATTAGGAGCCAATCTTAACTGTATGAAACTCATTCTCTAGAATTTTGCCGTCGGGAAAGTACTTGCCTGTTAATAGAATTTTAACATAGTTGGAAATGTCTAATTACTTTATTTATTAATCAAATGATACAATGAAATTGTAAATATTTGTCAAAGAAATAAAAGACAAATCTTACGTTAATTTATTAAATACAGAGAATGTGATTATAAAGGCTTAGGCGAATGCATTGATTCATTCGAATATCTTTGATACGGCGACTTAGATTTTAATAAAATTTTCCACATTTAAGTTAATGCAAATAGGGACTTCGAAGAGCATATCTACTTTTACATCGGACTTCCGGTTTAGCCAGAAATTGTTAACTTTTTTATTTTAAATGAAACACCCTGTATATTTTTACGAATTTCAATAGAGCTCTGATGTAAGGGTTCAGAAATTATAAAGTTTGGCACTCTTTTGCTCAACAGCGACAGAGATATTTAATTAAATCTTAATGCAAATTTTATTGAAAACAAGAAAAATGAACACAAAAAATATAAACAAAATCGACAAGCCTAATATGGCGATTAAAGGTACAATTCAAACAAAACGTAGGCCTCGTCGGAAAACAGCAAATTGTATGCAAAATACTGGTTATTTTTGCAAATATCCATAGTTCTTTTGCAAAATTCAATTCTACGATCATAATTCTCATCCAGTAATTTGTAAACTAATGTAGTAGAAGCTTGTGGTAATTCTAATAATATAGCAATATCTTCAGCAATAACTTCATTAGTTGCGACTTTTGGTCGTCCGTCTTTCGGTAAATATCTAACATTTTTGGTGAAGTTATATCTTTTCAAATTGCAAATTTGCAAATTGTTAAAAAAATCGCATAATTCTTCATGAGTTTTGGCGCTGTCACCAAAACCAATCATCAGCTTAGTAATTTTGGAATGCGTTCCGTTTTCCTTAAGTTAATTGCATCTTATCTGAGTAATCGATCATACTATGTTCATTATAATGGATTCTGCTCCAGTGAGTTCGTCTCTACATCTGGCGTTCCACAAGGATCTAATCTGGGCCCTCTGCTCTTCTTGACGTATATTAATGACCTTCTTGATTGTATTGAGTGGTATGTACTTGCATACGCTGGCGATGTTAAAATTTATACTTCCGTCACGTCTGAGCATTACTCTGTATTTCTTCAACAAAATCTTGATCGGTTGACTTGGTGCTTTTCTAACAAATTAAGAATTAATGTTGCTAAATGTTGCTCTACGGATTTCATTCACGCGAAAGCAAAATTCAACCCTTTCTTCCAATAATCCCGGCAAAGCATCTTCTAAGAAATTCCTATAATAATTTGCCGTAAGATTTCCTTGGATAAAATGTGGCCCAATAATATTGCTTAACCCACATCATATATTTACAGAAAAACGATGTTGGTGATTAACCAAAACTACATTATGTGGGTTTTCTGTCGTCCAAGTGTGAGAATTCCGAGTATTGTTTATACCTTCTCGAGTAAATTGAGACTCGTCTGTAAAAAGGATACGCGAATTATAATTTACAACCCTCGGTACGTCTTTTTAAAAATTTTATTTAAATTATATTTTAAAATTAAAACATTTAGTTTAGTTTTAATATAATTTATTAAAATAATAATCAAGGTACATAATAATGTGAAGCATGCGTTAGGATAAACAACAGTACTGTATTCTTCGTGAAGAGATATCATTCATATCTTATAATGAATAATGTCGTCTCTTACATATTTAGTTTTTAATACCTCGTCTCTGTATCTTAATTTTAGGTATTAGACACACGCATGATGCTGCGATGCATTTCTCACGTTAACTTTAGTACACAAGGACGGTTTTATAACACGCGGAATAAGTTCTAAATTGTTCTGTAACTATTGACAGTACTGCATGCGATTTACGAAATCTCTTGTGATGAGCTTTTTTTGTAGATGATAGGGAATAAGCCCATTGAAATGTAAAATTCGCCATAGCTGTGTTTGACAAACATCGGTCATGGTAGATATCCTACGTATACTTGTGGATGGATCTGGTTCAACTTCATTTAGGACAATATTAGCTTGCTGATGAAAATCAAACTCTCTTTCGACAAGTGAATTTGGAGAAGATCCCGTCTCTCTCCAATACTTAAAAGACATTAGAAAATGCCATATGGTGAGGAGCTGCGCAATTTGGAAAACGTTGACGGTATTCTTGTACTGCAGCATGTCCGCTTCCACCACAATATTCAAGCACAAACACCATGTCAGTGTATTCCGTATTAGTGTACGTTCTAGGCATGGTTACTGAAAATAATTTGACAGTTATCACTTATCGATAAACGAGATAAGTAACTATAGGTTATTTGTCATTTTATAAAATGGCTAGCAACATGTTTAGAAAGAAGAGGCGAACATTTCGCGCAACTGTTATAATATTACTTTATTAGTTTGTTATGTAATTTCATGATTAAATACATTACTGAAGCAGTTTTCTATTTTTGTTGAAATCTTAAGAACAAAAAAGAAATTAAGCTAAGTGTATACGAACTTTTTTGTTCAGAATCACTTTGAGAACACATTGTGGAAGTTTGTCGTTACCTCAGGGAACAGTCTGTATATACAAACACACGCACACGTTGATTTATTAATTGACGTTTACTACTATATTGTATAAGCAATATTTTGATTTAGGATAAGATAATTAATCACATACACGCCGTCATTGTTAAACATTCGTTAACTTAGCAACTTAATTAAGTGCAACATACACGTAATTGGCGTGTAATAATCGTTAAAGTGCCAAAATTGTACGAAATTTCCCAGGTGGCAATAACCGTTGAACTCGTATAATCAACTTTGCTATTATGATCTGAGACGGCACCATTAAGAGCAGATAAGTTGTATAGTTCTGTTACAAAGTACGAGCGTGCACTTCCCACTCATGGAAAACGAACTGAAGCGGAAGGAAACTTTCGACACGTATAGAGTAGGCACTTTTATTAATTTTATAGATAACGCGGTACTTTATTTGTTCAATTCCATTATACACGTATGGGATGTGATACAGGCAAAATGTGAAGATAATGTACCGTAAGTTTGGAATTAGTGTTTCGTAACGAGATAAAAATTATTTATTGATCATACAAATTTCGTGACGATATACATACTTCTGTTAGGAAAAATTTATTGACACTGTTTTATACATTTTCTGAATATATTGTTCGATATGATCTAAAAAATCCATTTCGCGTACATAGAAAAGTAATTTTTATATATAAGAGGAAAAGGCATTCTTACAGTGTTTATATATTAGCCGAAAAGCACTTGATAAATTATAATTATGAGAAAATTTTAGATACCTAAGAAGTATATTAAATATTTTCCGCCAATATTTCATGAAGTAGAAGAGATAAAGTGCCGAAAAGCTCTTAGTTTTTAAGACCTTGACACAATTTTCTTATTTTTCACTCCATGAACGCTTTAGCATCGAATTTAAAATGTGATCGAGATGATCCAAACGACTTAATGCAATTGAGATTAGAAATTCTGGAAATAATCGAATATTTGTCCAAAATATTGATGTTTTTGTCCATAAGTTAAAATTGAAGAGTAAAGGTCAAAATTATCGCTTTTATTTCTAGAAATTCTAATCTGGTTGTCATATATTATTTAAGAAAAACACAATTTTCTTATTTTTCATTACATGAACGTTCTAGCATCGAATTTAAAATGTGACCGAGACGACCCAAACAACTTAATGCAATTGAGATTAGAAATTCTGGAAATAATCGAATTTTTGTTCAAAATATTGTTGTTTTTGTTCATAAGTCAAAATTTTCGCTTTTACTTCCAGAAATTTTAATCTGGTTGTCATATATTCTTTAAGAAAAGAATCTTAGATAATAATAATAATAATAACTGTACATGTTAATAACAGTCATAATCTCACTGCGGTAACTGTCACATGAACTTAACTCACGGAAAGCCCTCATAGCACGTTTTTGCAGAAGTTAGACAAGTTTTAGTTCTGGTGGTGTACCCCAAATTATTACTGCCTATGATGCAATGCTATGGAAGTTCGAATAATGGTTAATTTTGCTGCTTCATGAGTCACTATTTGTCAGCCTTGATAGAAAAGTTGTTACATGTTCAGACAAACTAAGTCCACCATCCAGGGTAACCTCCAAAAATGTATTGTGTCGCTTTGTGTAGCTGCTGAAAAGGTATTTGCGATTTTTATTTCTTTATTTTTAACTTGTTGACATCGCACCAAGTTTTAGTCTGAAGTAATATTACTTCAGACTAAAACTTGGTGCGATGTCAACAAGTTAAAAATAATTGTTTTTTTGGGGAATCCAGCAAAATTAAACTCTATTACTTAAGTCAGTTCTTTATTTTTTTATTCCAATATTTCGCATCAAATTCGTATGCTTCCTCAGGGGGTCACTTTAAGAGTAGATGGAAATACATTAAGTACTTATTAACAAAAGAAAGTCCTTAATACTTACAAATGTGAACTGGTTTTTGTATGGATCTCAATATTCATAATGTTTGCAATATTTTAAATTAATTCGACCAATAACAACGGCGTACACATTAGTCATATTAGTCGGATTAATTTAAAATATTGCAGACATTATGAATATTGAGACGGGTAATTTCTCCATACAAAAACCAGTTCACATTTGTAAGTATTAACGACATTCTTTTGTTAATAAGTACTTAATGTATTTCCATCTGCTCTTAAAGTGACCCCCTGAGGAAGCATACGAATTTGTTGCGAAATATTGGGATAAAAAAATAAAGAACTGACTTAAGTAATAGAGTTTAATTTTGCTGGATTCCCCAAAAAACAATGATCCTTTCCATACATGTTCCAACGGCAAAGACTTGTCTAATTATATATATATATATATATATATATATATATATATATATATGTATATATAAGTGATTCGAGTCCCAACATAGACATTTTTTCAATTAAAAATTTCGTATGATTTGCTTTGTAATTTGTAGACAGCAATGTTTACATCCCCCCTTACTTTGCAATTACATACATACTAACTTACTATTTGTAAATATTTCATATAAATGCCGAAAACCTCCAATAATTTATCAAATGCAATATTTAATGAACGGCTAAGAAATTATCTAATCACTCATATAGCTTTGGAGTAATAATTAGCATTTTCAAACATTCAAATCTGACATCTGCTCTCAAAACACTGACATCTACTTTCAATAACTCACATCTAATTTCAAAATAGGCATCTGCTTTCTAATCTGACGTTTGCTTTCATAACTGACACCTGCTTTCAAAACAGACATATGCTTTCAGTAACTGACATTTGCTTTCACTAACTGACATCTGCTATCAAGACTGACATGAGCTTTCAAAACTGACTTCTGCCTTCAACTTGACATCTACATTCAATAACTGACATCTGATTCATCAACACTGTTACTTTATAATGCATTTCTGAATAACTTGAACCTGGGTCTATTGTGGTCTAGTGGTAATGACGACAGCCCGGCAAGCTGTAGACTTGGGTTCGAGTTCCAACATAGACATTTTTTCAATTAAAAATTTCGTATGATTTGCTTTGTAATTTGTAGACAGCAATGTTTACATCCCCCCTTACTTTGCAATTACATACATACTAACTTGTTATTTGTAAATATTTCATATAAAAGACGAAAACCTCCAATAATTTATCAAATGTTATATGTATATATATATATATATGAAAAAATGTGTGAAATGAAAGTGGTATCTATTTCTGGGTAAGGTGTATTGACAATTACTAATAAGTATGAAACATCGATGTCTGCACATCCTGGATGGATACGACTTTCACACATTTTTTCATTTTCCCGGACAACCTGGACGGTTGACGCCGTGACACGTTGCAGCTACATTCTTAGACAAAGGTGATTTTGTAATGTGTAGAAATTGATGCAACGAATTAAAGCGGCAATGGCATGTATGTGGGAATTCAATAATTATGAGTTCTCATTAGCATTACGTTTATCATCATAAGTATATACGCATGCAGTATGGAAATGAAAGTCGTATCTATTTCTGGGTAAGGTGTATTGACAATTACTAATAAGTATGAAACATCGATGTCTGCACATCCCGGATGGATACGACTTTCACACTTTTTTTCATTTTCCCGGACAACCTGGACGGTTGACGCCGTGACACGTTGCAGCTACATTCTTAGACAAAGGTGATTTTGTCATGTGTAGAAATTGATGCAACGAATTAAAGCGGCAATGGCATGTATGTGGGAATTCAATAATTATGAGTTCTCATTAGCATTACGTTTATCATATATATATATATATATATATATATATATATATATATATCTATACGGATTATCTACGACTGTCGCCGCCTCTCCAACCCCGGTTTCCATATCCTTTTGTCGTAAAACATTTCTTACTCGAAATTTCTTGCATTCATAGCTTCGTTAATGTCATCTCTCCAACTTCTTCTTGGTCTTCCTCTCTTTCGCTTTCCTGGAGGTATCCATTTTAACATTTTCCTTGGCCATCCCGTCTCATTCATTCTTTTTGTGTGTCCGAAACAAGTCAATTGATTTTTCGTCAATAATATGTCGTCAATAATGTCGTCAATAATATCTCTCACGATGTTCATCCTCTTTATTTCTACATTTCCTATCTTTTCGAGTCTCGATATTCGACAGCTTCTTAAAAAATCCATTTCTGTGCCCAGCAGCTTCCTTCTATTAGTTTTACTCAAATCCCATACTTCTGAACCATATATCAAAATACTCTTAACAATTGAGTTGGAAATACGAAGTTTTGTGTCTCGTCTAATTGTTTTTCCCAAAGAATGGAATTGAGTGCAATAGCTTTCCTACCTTTTGTAATTCTTTCCAGGATCTCATTTTTGCTGTTTCCTTGATTATTGAAAATTATTTCTAAATATTTAACTTTGTCAACGTTATTTATTGTTTCGTTTTCCAAAGGTAGGTTGTCGTTTTTATCGCTGCCTATAATCAGGTATTCACATTTACTCTTATTTTAAGACCCGCTAGAGTATACTCTTCATTTAGCTTTATAACCATATAACTCAAATCCTGCTCATCTTCTGCGATTACTACCTGATCATCTGCGAAAAAGTGAGTGTACAGAATATTATCATAAACTTGGAGACCTATGTTCCTACATTTGCGTGTCCAGCCTTTTAGAGATCGGTCTAGATATATTTTAAATAAGGTACGAGACAGACAACACCCTTGTCTGAGTCCCTTTGTGGTGTTAAAGGATGATGTTCTTTGATTGCAGTATAATTTTCTTTGTAATATTGTTGGACGGCCCTAATTAATGTTGGTCTAATGTCGAGCTTTTCCATTGTTTTTCATATCTGTGATACGGGGACACTGTCAATAGCTTTTTCAAGATTAATGAAAGCTATATGTGTTTCTCTATTTCGCTGAGTTCGCTTTTCTGATGATATTTTCAAAGTAAAAAGGTCGACAGTCGTAGATCTTCCCTCCCGGAATCCCGCTTGTTTCTCCGGTTGCTGATCTTCAATGTCTTCTTCAATTAGGTTTCTAAGAATCCTGCTATATTTTTCCTATTGTTGGAATGATCGCTATACCCCGGTAATTCTTGGGATCGTCTTTTGAACCATTTTTTATGGATGGTCGATAACTAGGAAGTTCTCTATTCAGTCAGTGTTTCTTCGACATTTAAGCATCTTTCAAATAAAGATTTTAGTATTCCTAGCAGCTTTTCAGGCCCATATTTGATACATTCAGGCCGTATCCTTCCAGGTCCAGGAGATTTTCTCAATTTTGTGTCTTTTACGGATTGTTGTACTTGTTTTAATTGAAGATCTATAGGAGTTAAATTACCTATTTGGTATTGTACTCCCAGAAATTCAACGCATTTTTCTTCCAAAAGGTCTTTGAAGTGATGTACCCAGTCTTTTTTTGCTATGCTACTCAAATTAAATCCTTGTTTGTTCGATTCTTTTACCGATTTTATGGTCTTCCAAGCTTCTGAGCTTCGAATTATCGAATCCTATTTGTTGTTCTATCTACTCGCACTTTTTTTCCAAGATTGATTCTTTTTCATAATGACTTCGTTTTTTACCTCCCTGTTTGCTTTTGATCTTCTGTATTCTTCTCTTATCACGTCGTCATTCTTTTGAAGAGGTTTTTGGTAAAGTTGTTTTTTGTTTTTAATTTGTTGTTCTATACCCTCATCCCACCAATCAGGTTTGTTAGTCATCTGCATTCTTCCAACAGCCTCAAGTAATATACCATCTCGTTTATCTTCCATATTATAAACATTGGTAGATCAAGCTCAATTAACTTAAATCTACTCACGTGACATTACCAATAAAATATTGGGAAACGTATTTTTCTAAACATCAACGGAACGAGTGTACCGCATGAACTGAATTTAAAATTTATTGGCACGTCTCTTGATATCAAGCTACAAGGGAAAGTAGATATTAAAAATAAATGAACTGAATTATGATTAAAATATAAACAGCACTATTGACTCCTTGACAGAAATTCCAAATTGCTAGTACATAATAAAGTATTAATGTGTAACCACCATATTTGCCTGAAGAACTTAAAAGATATCATTGGGTGGACTAAGTTGATAGGCATTTAATTTTAAGATGTATTCGATAAAGAAGAATTAATGGTTAGTCTTTTAGACTAGTTTTACTAGGCAAACACAGCCACCATATTTGCCTGATTTGACACCGTGATTTAACTCAAAAGACTGATTTGTGGACACTGTTTTGAATCGGTTTAAGAGAAAACCAAAATTCGAAATGCGTTCTGGAGAATATATCCAGTGTATCCTCCAGAATCGACATTCAGAACTGCTATGGAGGTTGGAGAAAACTGTGTAGAAAAGTGTATCATTTTGGAAGAGAACAACTTTGAAGAAGATGAAAATATTTGGAAGAAGAATAAATACTTTTTATTTTATTTTTATTTATTAATCGGTCCCAATACTTTTGCTCACAATCAGGGTGGTGAGTATATTAATGCGTACCCTATTAATATACTTGGTATAATGAAAAGTTTCTGTCATCATGGTCTCAATAAAGTTTCTTAAAATAATCTTCGTATATACAGTTAAGCTCACATAAATCTAGTATAACCGAACTTGTCAAAATTGTTAAAATTTTCTAATATTGGTTAGTGTTTATTAATTTTTTTTTGAAAGACAAACCAAATGTCAAGTAATTTTTTAATCCAATTTATAAAACACAAATAAACTAATACTTAATTGATCCGCCATTAGCATCAATTACTGCCCTTATCTCCTAGGTACAAAATAAATGAGACTTTTTAAAAATTTGGTTTTTGAACAATGTTTTCCCAGGTTTTTTCAGTGGATTCCCATAGTTGTTCCCTATTAGTAAATCTTATACGAGATCTTTGAATTTGCTTTATAATTTTTGTTTATTTTCTCTCAAATATTCGAACAAATTGTGATCTTCCACATCCGTTGATATTCTTTTAAGACCAGTTTCTCGTTTGTGACATATACTGCCTTCATTTGCACATCCTTTTTTAACTTGTAGTAGTGTAGATTCGTTCAAATAAAATTCTTCTGCTACTTGTTTAATGGTGCGACTTTCCAAATTTAAAAAAATTTGTACTTTGTCTGCCGGAGTCAGTTTTTGTGCCACTTTGGATATCCAAAAGTGACTAATGTCATTTTGACGTTACAAGAATGAATTACAATAAATCAAAAATTCAAAAATGGCTTATACTAGATTTATGTGAGCTTAACTGTACATTATAATTAACGTGATTGATGTCAGTTATTTCGCGTTTTGACACCTCCTTGTCCGCCATTCTTATTTGCTTAAAGACTCAAACATATGAATTATATTTACCTTTTTCTGTACCATCGGGGCATTTTGCAATAAACTAGTAGTATAACCAGCCTCGTCCCGTATCTGTTGGCCCACTTTCCAAAATTCCAACATTTTTAAAAAACAGTAAAATAAATTGAATTAATGCATGCGTATTAATCTCAATATTGATTTGTTATAATCTTGACAAAGATAGCTTGTTTTTTTAATTGTTATAAAAAAGCTAAATTATACATTATTTATGAATTTTGTGTATTTTATGTGTTTACAAATTATTTACATTTTGTTCAGAAATTAGGTAAAAATTATATGAAAGCAATTACTTGGTTTGTTGTCATTAGATTGTTAAAGGCATTAAAAGCGAGTTTAAGGGTAAATATGGGTAGAGGCAAGCTGATTTATGAAAAATTTTGATATATTATAGTTAGGTTATTTAAAAGTGGTAAATTAAACGCAGAAATAGGTGAATTATTATCTTACAAACGAATTTTTAATAATATAAAATACTCGTATTATTAAAATTCTGGTGTGAAGGATCAAATACAAGTTCAATATAAATAGCTTTGTGAACGTATCCCTTGCCAGAGACGCAGATACGTATTTCATATTTCTACAGATACCTCAGTACGCCCCTGCTGGAGAAGGATATCTTCACAAAAAGAACGACTTCCCTATCTCACAGGAATTATTAAGACCGAGCGTAGAGGTACATTCAGCGCTGCATATTAGCATATAACCGAAGCACTTGCTCTGTCTACATAATAAATGCAGAACTAACGAAGTGTTTCCAAAGATGGCACTGCCGTATCTCTAGAAACCGTATTTTTCGTGCCTTCACGACTCCTTACGAGATAACCGCATGTGTAATATAACAGAATACTTTCTTTCTCCTTCTCCAGTAGGACCGTACTGAGGAATCTGTAGAAAGATGAAATATGTATCTGCGTCTCTGGGAGGGATACGTTCACAAAAATATTGAACTTGTTTTTGTGTTCTTCACACCAGATTTCTAATAATATTTTATATATTAGAAATACTTTTGTATTATACAAAACTGGTGAGGTTTTTATCCACTCATGTATGTTTCAATTATTATCTTTATCACAATAATAATAATAATAATAATTGTTTATTCGCCCAACAGGTTCGTACCCAGTAACAGGGCAAAAACTGTGTAATACATACATACATACATATGACAAAACAGAAAAAAAAGAAAAATATAGTAAAAGTTAAATTACAGATATACATAAATAAACAAAAAGTGTACATTAATAAATTAGAACACATACTCAAACTCATTTAATGACTTCACCAGTAAATATATCGCTGTATATTGCATCCGCATTCCGCATCATGTGGTAAACAGGTGATTTCATTAGTAGGTTGGTCCTCGGGGTGCTCAAGTTAAATGTATTCGTATAGCGAGTATTTACTGAAGGTACATTAAATCGAACAGCAGCTAATATCCCAGCGCAGTCAACACTATTGGTGACAAGTTTAAACAAGTAACGAGCACTTTGTTCAATCCTCCGATCAGTAAGTGTCTGGAACCCAAAACGCAGCCTTAGTTCATCATAGGAAACATTTCTGTCTGGGTACACTCCAGTATTTTTGAAAACCAAGAATTTCAAAAAGCGTCGCTGTACAGGCTCAATAGGAAGTTGCTGCGATATTTAATGAGGAAACCAATCGACAGACCCATATTCCAATTTAGGAAGAACAAGAGCGAAATATAAAGACTCCAGAAGCGCAACATCATTGAAATATTTACAAGTTCTGATAGTAAATTCCAACATTCTTGAGGCAGACGAACAAATTTTTTGAACGTGACTGTTAAACGATAAAGATGAATCAAATGACACACCAAGATCGTTAATTTCACTAATTCTGGTGAGTGGAACATCATAAATTGAATAGGAGGACAAGTATGGACGGGTTTTCCTAGTGAAAGTCATAGCATAACATTTGTTAACAATCAAAACAAGCTTATTCCTGTCGGACACAATATAGTGTAAGAAACATAGCGCGTTTGTATAACACAAGTAATTCAGTTGCGTCAAAGGCTCGATATATAAAAAAAATCTAAAATCACAGACATTAATAGAAGAGCATTACAATTAATAATTTGGGAAAATAGACGTGCTAACTACGGACAACTGAGCATATTATGGAGTCAAGCAATTGAAAAACATGTTTCAAGATCGACATGCCACAGAGAACCTCAAAATTTGGGATTTGGTTCATACAAGGTTTGGGTATTTTGTTATTCTACGAGTGAAAAATTTACAAAAATAGTGCTTATTTCTTTAGGCTAAAGAAAAATCATTACTGACAGCTAAACAAAAAGAAATACATAGATTGAAATGGGCTAAAGAACATAAAAATTGTCTTCTTGAGCAGTACAATCAAATTCACTAGAGTAATGAATCTCGATTCGAAGTTTCTGTGGGTGCCAGGCGAATCAGAGTCATTCGACAAAAACACTAACCGTATCATTCAGGATTTCCAGCTTCTGTTATGATATGGAGCTCAATGCCTGCAAAAGTTGTCAGGAAACTACACTTTATTAACGGGATCGTCAATTAGAAAAATATTTAAATATTTTAACAGATTCGTTATTATTAGACTGCGGAACAGACGCTATTCTCTAATGAGTCATGCCGGCGCAGAGACGGAGTCGGTTTCGGTTAATAATAAGATTGATGCAATATTTGCTCGTAACCCTGATTTTAATGTCCTGAAAGGCTATGGTAGTAATGTTCAAAATACGGTAGATATATTAAATTTAAAGATTATTATTTCTATGCGCCACTCACTAGCTCTGATGTGGAGCGAAGTTTTTCTATATTTAAAAACATACTGTTCAATAAAAGAACGCACTTTACAGAACAAAGTTCAGAATATATTGTAATAATTAACGTGAATAAAAAATGTTTACTGTAGTGTGACAAAGTATTCACTTTAATTATAGGTGATATAATTAATTTCAAGTTGATACTTTTTCAATATTTTGAATTTTTTCACTGTATAAAGTAAATGAATTTTGTATATATATCTAGAATTAATGTCAATTCAAGTTAATTTTAATTCATTTAACTTCAGTGTCTTATTTATTTTCGTAAAAATAAATTTCCGTATATACATTTCATTGGCTTTATTACGATTCTGGCAAAATATATTTCAGACTCCGTCTGCTTGCATTGAAAGACGTACAAACAGATAACTTTTATCAATAACATAGCGCTATAACATTTATATATACTTTTAAGTTGATCGATTGTACATTGTCGGCAACGATAATTCACACTCGATAAGGGATAGCGTCTGTTCCGCAGTTTAGCTATTATCAACTATGGGAGATGCTTTGGACCCTGGAGATGATTTTATTTTTCAACAAGACGGTGCAGGTTGTCATAAACCAAAAAGATCTTTCAAATGATTTTCAAACAATAATATTCCATTCTTAGAGTAGGTGTCCAGAAGTCCTGATTTGTCATTAATAGAAACATTGTGGCATAACGTTGCGTGCCAGTTCTACAAGAACAATCCCAGAATTAAAAAAAGATTGCAAGAAATTTGGAATGAATTTACATCTCAAGATTGTCAGGACTTAATTGACACGATGCCAAGAAAAATTGAGGCTGTAATTAAAAATAAAGGTGATGTTTACAATTTAATTAAGATAAAAATAATTTTTTTCTACGACAACATCGAAAAATGTTCATATCAAGAGTGTAAATTGAATCATAAGAAGCTACATTTTGTACTGAATTTCATTTTGCATCGGTTGCTAGGCAAGTTGCTAAACAACAAATGCAATTTGAAATATTTCGTGTTCGGTCTGCTGTTTTTGATAACAAAAAGGAAGGTGGCTTAGAGAATATAACGCCGAACGACAAATGTCATCAGTTTGTTACAGTTTGTGCACTACAAATAATTTCGTAGTTATTTAAAAAAAAACAGATAATTAATATGGAAAGTGATAGTGATAGTGACTTGGAATTAACACCTCCAAGTATAACAGAAGCAGCAAATTTAACAACACTAAATTTATTGCCGGAAACATCGAAGAAAATGTATAAACGGACTTATAACCTATTTTTGGAGTGGAAAGGAGATCGGAACGCCAAATCGTTTTCCGAGAACGTCTTAATGGCGTATTTTGGCGACTTGGCAAAAAAATTAAAAGTTCCACATTATGGACACAATACTCAATGCTTCGAACGACTCTCAGTATTCATAATAATATAGATATTGCAAAATACTTAAAACTGAAAGCATTTCTTAAGCGACAGTCCGCCGGCTACAAACCCAAAAAGTCGAAGATCTTTACATCAAATGACATCAATAAATTTATTAAAGAAGCCCCAGATGAGATCTATTTAGCGACAAAAGTAAGTTTTATATAGCCATATAATGAAATATATATTTAATCTATATTTTAGGTCGCATTAATTATGGGCATAATGGGTGCATGTAGAAGACATGAATTACATCAAATAAAAATTACTAATTTCAATGATTTGGGTTCAGCTGTTTTAATAACTATACCAGACACTAAAAACAAAACTATTCGAAGTTTTACTGTAACTAGTCCTTATTATGAAATTTACAAAAAATATGCAAACCTCCGCCCTTCAAATGTAAATGGTACATGGTTCTTCATTAATTATCAAAACGGAAAATGTACCGTCCAAAGAATAGGCGTGAATAAGCTTGGAAGCATGGGAAAAGAGATTGCTAAATATTTAAATTTGCCAAACTACGAATTATACACCGGACACTGCTTTCGTCGATCTTCAGCAACAATTCTTGTTGATGCTGGTGGTGACATAACTAGTTTCAGCGTCACGGTGGCTGGAAGTCCACGACAGTCGCCGAGGGATATATCGATAAATCGGAGAAAAATAAATTTGACACAGCTAATAAAATTGTAAATGCAATACAGAGCATTTCAAATATACCATCGACTTCAGGAATAGGAAATCGTGAAATGCCATCTACTTCGACAATGGAAAATTGTCAATATCAAGAAAATTTTAGTATCCAGCATTCCACAAGTTCTCCAAAAATGATTTTCAATAATTGCACATTTAACTTTAACAATAAATAAAATACGTAAGTAGGAAGTTATTTCATAGTTCTTCTTCTTAAATGGTTGGGCACTGTCCAGGCTCTGCTAATGAATAGGTAATTTCGTATTTTCATGGATCCAAAGCAATAAATAAAATATTTTCATATTTATTTGTATCTATTTTTATAATTGTCGTTGTCGTAGAAAAAGTATAGTATGCAACGCGCACAAAATAGCAATTTTGCACTCGTTTCAATTGCAACACTCGCCTTCGGCTCGTGTTGCAAACTTTGAAACTCGTGCAAAATGTGCATCATTTTGTGCTTGTTGCATAATATACTATTGTTGTTTCATTTAAATATCGTTATTGTTTCCAAAATTATTTAATTTCAAGTTGTGTTAAGATGTTAAATTAATTGTAGTATGTGTTGAATTTTAATGACTAATATCCGTTTAAAAGAAATTTTAGCGAGTGGACCAACTGATCCGGGACGGGGTTCGTATATACTTGCACATATTACAGATTAAAGAAAAAGCAAGTTTAATTTGTCGGATTCGGTACACATTGTTCAGAATATCGAATGTTAATGTAAACTATCCAGTTTAAGTTTAGATTAGAGATATTAAAAAGAACATTTGCTACAAATTATTATTATAAATAGAGTATTGTGTTTTGCATTTCTGAGATTTTATTGAAATAGAGAATAAAATTCCTAAATAACATTCCATTTAATTAAACCTATTGTTAGTTGCGCCATAATAGTCACATTTACCGGTGTCTAATCAAAATAATCAAGACAAATAGACCAGAGTCCGTCGGCTCAGCTATCTGATGTTAACGCCTGAATCCGTCAAGATGCCTGACAATATCGGAGCGTTAGCCGTCGTGGCCGATCCTACACGATGATAGACGATGCACGAAGCTTTGCGCAAGCTCGTCTCAAGCGGTTTCGTGCTATCAATGAACAGTCCTAGTTTCGCGAAAGCTCTTGACCGAGTAACGCGTGAAAGACCACTGAAACTGAAGTCTCATCCATCACGAACCACGACGGAACGTAGCGACAAACAACGTTCATGCCCGCAATGACATTCACTGATGTAAACATGTTCGCACAAGCCGGTGCAGATTTTAATCTTAATTAAGAGGTTTCCTCACTACGGTACGCAATAACGCCTGTACAGGGCTTGATTAGAACTCAAAATGTATGTTATATGTGAATTTATTAGTCGTAAAACGTTCGAGGAGTTCTTTTCCTCGACTTATCGGATTTGCAGAAATCATCAAAATGCGGAATGGAATGTTTCACAGATATAAATCGCTATTAGAAAGAAATGCTTGTTTTACACCGAATGTCCCACAATTTTTTAGGTAAGGAAATTCACTATAATATTGCAACATTTATAGAATAATAAAAGCTGACATGAATACTGGTTTGTTTATTATATAGGTATCGTAAATTTAAAAGATTTCAAAACAAGTTCAAGAAGCATAAATCTGCATTTGACTTTATTGATATTGACAAAAAGTATTTTATTTGGAATTTGTGGCAAAGGAATTACTAGATGACTAAATTGAATAGAACTCACTTCAGTGAATATAAGTCTATTGTAAAACTACTGATATGTGGTATTTCGAGCGCTCGTTATTTCGTCAATGTTTATGGTTGAAAAGATGCTAAGTATTTATGTTATTGAATTTTTTTAGATCATACATTTTGCCTTTGTTTTTGTTAGTTTAAAATTTAAATGTAACAATATACTTAACATATTGTAGTTAGAGGTTACATTATATGAAACAATTTTGTTAATATTTACTAGGTAAAATATTTTATAACTTTTAAACTATTAGAATATAGAAAATATCGTCATTTAATTTTCTAAGAATTGTAATAGCTACTTACTTTTATTTTCGAAATATATCTTATGTTACTGAAAAGAAACCGAAAATTATCCAACATTTTTGCTAACATAGCTATAGTAAATATTGTTATGTGTAAAGAATCAAATCAAGTTTTTTTGTATACGAAATAATGTCAGAACATTTTATATGTTATGTTAAAAGAATTTGAAATCTATTTTCTTAATTTTCAAAGAAATAAAAACAAATCAATAATCAATTGGTGCAGTTTTGTGTACTAATAAAATCATATAATTGTAGTTATTTTGCGACAAGCAGAATGTACAACATTTCATACTTCCCACAGTTTATTATTAATTCTTAGTGTTTCAGTAAGAGAGAGATATCTTTGAATGGAAATAAAATAAATCGTATGGTACTTCTTAAATCTTTCTTTCATTATTAAATGTAATAATTAATTATGTTATATGATATTGTTTAAATAAACTTCGCTGTGTTCTTTATAGCATTAATTGATTTATTCTTTTTAACGTTTCGGAATATATCTACGAGCCCTAACAACTAAATTTTCGGACAAATAAAAATTTATTGAAACACACACACAAACTAAATGATTTAATTGAAGAACTATATTAACAACATATTAAAGTCTATCATTTATAATAAATATTTAAATGTTTTTTTTTTCTATAAACATTGAAATAAACTGTGGGCGAAAGAAAAACAAAAATATTTCACATTATCGTGACAACTAAATGTTCGGAAAATTTAAGAAATGAAATGCACATAAACATATTGATTTCTGTTAATTTACGACACTCATTACTCACTGACATTCATAAGTCACGGACAAAACCTCATAAGTCACAGGAAAAATCTCATAAGTCACGAGTTGTTAGCCAATCAGACGCACGATTCAGGTAAATGCTTATCAACCCATGGCAACGAATAAACTCAAATGTAAATAATCTTGATAATAATTCAACACCATCTATGGAATTTAAAAATTGTAATGTCAAAATAAATTTCTATAATAAATTTTTATAAATATGTGTATCCTTATTTGAAAATTAATTAACAACAACAACTTCATATATAGAAGTGGAAAAAGTATAGTATTCTACTCTCGTCTAAAAGGACATTAGTCACTCGGATAACTTAAGACACGCGCCTGACGGGCCTGTGTCTTAAACGTCATCCTCGTGACTAATGTCCATCTTTAGACGCTCGTTGAATAATATAACGAGCGATCATTAAAATTTTCACTCGTAGCTGGCCGTGTATATAAAAATTATGTCGTAGCTTTAGTCATTAAGATGTTATTTCAAACATCTGTCAGTGTCAAATATATATTTTAAAGTTTCATCAAAAGAAAAAGTAATGGCCTTTAATGATATGCATAAAGCGTTTATGGTAGTATGTTACTTCCTGACATCTCAAAAAATTGATTGTAATTGAAAATGTCAGATAAATTATTAACGAATCTCCTCAAACATCCATTCGCAGAGTTTCGCAACAAGTAGGGCGTTCGTATGGAACATGTCAAAAAATTTTAAAAAAGGACTTGCACATGTATCCAAATAAATTAACTTCTGTACAAAATCTATTACCTACGGATTATGAAAAAAGAACACAATTTTGCCAATGGTTTATTCAAACAATGACAGAAAATATTTTAAATCATACTTTTTTCACCGATGAAGCTTGATTTTATTTGAAAGGTTATGTTAATTCGCAAAATATGCGTATGTGGTCCAGTGAAAATCCTCATTTCTACAGAGAAGTTCCTCTACATCCAGATAAAATAGGCGTATGGGTAGGTATGAGTCGTCACCGATTAATAGGACCAATATTCTTTGAGAGCACGATAACATCGGAGAAATATCGTAACGAAATTCTCAGTGTTTTTACTAATCAATTGACTAATGATGAACTCCAGGTCGGATATTTTCAACAGGATGGGGCTACATCTCACGTTACACTTGAAAATATTCAGCTTTTGCAACAATTTTATGGCGATAGGATAATAAGTAGAAATACAGCGATTCCATATCCACCACGATCGTGTGATTTAACAGTCATGGATTTTTTTGTGCGGCCATATATAAAGAATATTATTTATGAAACACCAATTAATAATCTACAAGAGTTAAGACATAAAATCATAGAAAAATGTGAACACATCAATAACTCACCGCAAATACTGATCAATGTTTTCAATAAAAATTCTTTCTTGGAGACTGTGGTTAAGTAAAAACTTAAAAAAGTATATAACCCCTTACCACAATTATTAATCGTATCCTAAATACGTATTTCGACAACTAAGTTGTCTACGTTGTCGAGTCTATACGTGGACGCGGTGTAAAGTAGTTGTTGCGTAAGCGGTTATCTAGCTTTACTGTGCCCCATGTGCGACTTTTTAATTAGTGGTTTTTACCCACTGATGATGACAACTTAGTTGTCGAAATACGTATTTAGGATACGATTAATAATTGTGGTAAGGGGTTATATATCTTTTTAAATGTTTTTAATGCTCTATGAAATAGAGTGCGATTATGCTTGGTGGAGAATGGTCAACATTTTACACCTGTTTATAATATTCTATTACTTTGTATAAAAATTATAAATATATTTAATATAAAAGTCAGCATTTAAAATTATTTTTTAACAATCATGACGTTTGAAATTATAATGACAGATCTCCTCTAATAACGTAAATTAGGATATACTTTTTGTCTACATGGCTTACTTGAGCGAAAATTTTAATAATCACTCGTTACTATAATATGGTGTTATGTCGATATGCGCTTTCACGACGGCTGCAATTCTGTCTGGCATTGTTTTTATTAATGACTGACACATGTCAGAGTCGAAATTTTGCCATAATTCACCCAATTTAATCTTCAAATCGGCAACGGTTCTTTGAGTATCATCACGCAATTTTTGTTTCATTTTATGCCACAATGTCTCGATAACATTAAGGTCCGGATTGTTCGAAGGCCATGAGAGGACCTTGATGTTATTGTCCCCAAACTATTTCTTAGTAGTTTTAACCGTATGGCATGCAGCACCGTCCTGTTGAAATATTAAATTCATGTCCGGGTAAAGATCTTTCACGCTTGTTACAAGACCATTTTTCAAAATTTCTTTATATTTTGCTGAATTATTTGTACTTTCTACCACCTCATACCTTCCGAGACCCACTGCGAACATACACCCCCAAATAATAATGCCTTTAGGAAATTTTACTGTCCTTTTGAGTCAATCTTTATGAAATGCTTCATTTTAGTTCTAATAACCTGTTTACGAAAGTCTCCCACGGACACGTCAAACTTCGACTCGTCACTAAATATGACTTTCGACTAGTCTCCAACGGTCCATGTCATCTTCAATTTTGCTCAATTGAGCCGATTTATGATCTGCGTCTCTGTTAGTAGAGGTTTTTCTTTCGCCTAAAACATTACGAATAATGAATAATCATGAATTTAACAAAAACTTTCGACCCGACCTTATAAAAACTAACTCCGGATTTGTGTATCCACTTCTACAACATTCCCTCGATAAAGTCTTTCCTATTTCTGCATTCCACTGTGCTGTGTTGACTCTTAAAGCATTACGACGGCCCACTTTGCAAATTTTTATTGGTAATCGTCGATCCCTATTACACACAATTCCCAGTCTACCCGAACTTTTGCCTTTACATTGGACATTTCCACTCTCACGATAGTCTCTAAATATGTCCCCAACTGTTGACTTAGCCAAATCTAATTCATCTGCAATTTCACGTATTTTTTTACCCCGTGAATATTTAGTGATTACCAATTCACAAATTTATCGCAATTCCTCTAGCCATTCTTGATTAAATTTAACGGAACTTTTGGCAAAACGGAAAACTTTCTCAGGCGATCATTGATATTCCTCGGCGATATTACTTGCCAAACAGTAACTTTTACAGAAGATAACGATTATTCCTGGATTTTATAAAAATTTCAAAAATTTAGCAATTTTGTTCATCAATCGTATCGGGGGTAATACCATAAGAGCTTGTGTTTATCCCGACAAATTTTTATTTTGAACGAAAGCTTGGTTGCTTGGTAACTGACGAGAACAAATAATATGGTAAAATCGCTACACCGAAGGTGGAGCGGTTTTACCTTTTGTTATTTATTCGAGTCGTGTTATCTTTAAGCAATAAAGTTTGAGTTTTGTCAAAAGAAAAGTTTGTTACGGAAATAGACACAAGCTCTAATGGGATTTAGTAAGACAATTTAATGAATCATTTAATTAAAATTAATAAACAAAAATATTTTTATGTGAAGAACACCAAAATACAACATTTCCTTGAATACATACGTAAATAGTAGCTTAATTGTTACTAAAACTACAGTTAGAAAATGTCAGTTATCATAAATTATTTTATTCGTGGACGTCTGAACACTATTTACATTATTTTTGTTTCTTAGATTTGTAACAATTTCTGAGTGATGATTTGGATCAAACTGGAGGTGAGATTTTAAGGATTTTGTGTTTGATTGACCTGTTATTTTAGTGATTTGCAGATTAGTTACTCTAGCTTTGGCTAATACTAAAACAGCACTTACTCAATTTTAATGATTGGTATATTTATTGTCGCCATTAAGGTTAATTTTGATAGTTGAATTTCTGGTCCATTTAGAGAGTTCATTTGAACCAATATGCATTTTTTTGTACCATTTCTTGCTGCCCTATTTTTCATAATACTGATTCACTGTCAAAAACAATCGATCAGTAAGAAAAATCATCTTTTGCTTAAAATTTTATAAAGCAGTTTAACAGGGCATAAATCAGGATCTTTTTTAATTTTTCGTGAGGCATTCGCTATCGTTAAGTTTATCTCTACCCTGGACTGCTTTCGAAAATATCGGATTGCATTCGAGCTTATCTGTAGATGTTCCGTCATTATTTTTTTCTGTTCCAAATTAAAGAATTTTACACAGTATAGCTTTTCCCCCTCTCCAAGCCAATTCAAGGGTAGCAATATGGAAAAATTTCTTCTGCAATCTATTTGGTGTGTTCTCGTCCTGGTAGTTCCATCATTTTTTCATTTCTTCATTTCTTCTTTATTTTTTCCTTTTATTGGGTTTACTTTGCAGTTCTCTTCTTTTTGTGTTTTTATCAATGCGAGCTGATTGAAAAAAATGGTCAAAAAACTTGGGTAAAATAATTTTACCACATCCAAAGACAAATTGTTAGCGTACTATGCTAACATAGTTTTATACTATAAGTTTTTATGACTTTCCAAACTAATTCTTGTCATTTCCAATACATTCTTTATACGACAAAGCCGATCGGCCATAAGTGATAGAAGCTTAACCAGCTATTAGCACATTACTGCTACTAAAACTTCGAGCTTTAGTTACAATAATGTTGCAGATAAGTTTACTCTTCTTTCCACGATAACATTATAATTATCAACACAATGCTAGAACCTGTTATGCTATGTATTGTAACGTTTGTCTTTACGGGTTCTTAAATAAAACTAACAATAACTTTAGACACACACACTATATTAATATTAAAACGTATAACTAACTATTAACAACAATAAGTACATTTATGTATTCTATATTTATGTAACTATATTTATGTATACTTCGCGAGACTTGGGTATTGAATGTCTGTCCATCCCTTCTTCGACGCGGCTTTTATATTGTGAATATGTTCTAGATGCAGGCAGAACGATTGAGTAAATGCGAGAGTGTATGACGCGCTACGCGTTGTTGGATGAGTCATCACATTGCCCCCTTCTTAAGAATGAAGTTTCGTCCCGAAACATGCCATGTTTTGGTTCCCTCAACCGATGGCGAAATCGACAGTTAGGGCCTTTGTTACATTGTGACGTCATAGCGAAATAACAGTCCACGGTCTTATCTTGCCTGGATGGACAGGAATATTCAAGCCGGTAACTGCATACCCGAATTTCCATACCAGTATGTCGGAAGATTACTTCTAACATGCTCCTTACAATTCTCCAGTCCAGGCGGTCCAATCCACAACCCAATTTTGGAACTGCTAATTTCAGAATGTCTTGCTGTAACATTTGTTCGCATAAGTGGGTCAGGGCCTCCCATAAGGCTCGATAGGTTGGCTTTAGGCTCGACAGTTCTTTCGTGACCAAATAAAATATGGACTGTCCTTCATTTATTATTTGGAGACTCTTCCCAATTGCTGGTCCCTGCTGCCTTAGCTTTTCGATTTTGCCAAATCTCTCTTTAAATTCCCAGGCAATTCCTTTGGCCATTCGTAGATCTCGGGCTACGCAATGAGCAAGCGCGTAGTCTGGCGGCACCGTGAACAAATCCTGCTGTTTCTCGATGGTTACCCCAAATCGAGCTTTTCTCGAACCAGAATACTCTTGCATAAAGTCTTCGAAGGTTAGTTCATGGTATTGGCTATCCAATCGGCGCAAGTCAACGGTTTCGTCATTGTCTCCAGAGTATGGGGCTAATCGATTAAAATGTACGACTCTTGGCTTGGTGTGAGGTGTTCGCCTGATGCGGTATATTACATCGTTGATCCGCTTCAACACCTCGAATGGCCCCTCCCAATTCTTTTGAAGTTTTGGGGATAGGCCCCGTCGGCGTTGTGGATTATATAGCCAAACCAGATTGCCTTCATGGTAACCACTCTTCTCGGCGTTGATGTCATAGCTCTCCTTCATTCTGTCACTAGCATCTTGGATATTGCGTCTGACTTGTTCATGTATATTATCTAGTCGTCGTCTGAGCGTGCTGACATAATCTTCTCCGGCAAGATCTTCACCAGGCTTGCTCCCAAACTTTAAATCACAGGGCAATCGGAGTTCCCTCCCGAATAGCACGTTTGCTGGTGATTGGCCAGTTGTCTCTTGAACGGCGGCCCGATACGCCATTAGAAATAATGGTAAATGTTCGTCCCAATCTCTCTGGTGTTCGGAGACCACTTTGGATAAGTGTCTGATCATGGTCTTGTTCATTCGCTCTACCATCCCATCTGATTGTGGATGCAAGGGAGTTGTTCTCGTCTTCCGTATGCCCAAAAGTCCACACATCTTTTCGAATAGACTGGACTCGAAATTCCGCCCTTGATCGGAATGAAGTTCCAAGGGTACACCAAAACGGCTGACTAACTCCTTCACAATCACGTCTGCTACAGTTCCAGCTTCTTGATTTGGTAGAGCATATGCTTCAACCCATTTGGTAAAGTAATCCATGACCACTATTATGTATTTATTTCCTTTGTCGCTTTCTGGAAAAGGGCCGGCGGCATCTATGGCGATCCTTTCAAATGGGCTTCCTACATTGTATTGGCGCATGGGTGCACGTCGACGCCTCTGGGGACCATTGCTTCCGGCGCAATTAGCACACTTTCGGCACCATTCTTTCACATCTCGTGAACAATTCACCCAGTAAAATCTCTGGCGCACCTTCTCCAGTGTTTTATGGACTCCAAAATGTCCCCCAGAAGCACCATTATGGAGTTCTCGCAATACCTCTGGTATTCTTTTCTTGGGAACCACCATTTGTATCTTCCGCTCGCTTCCATTGTGATTTTCGACCTCACGTCTCAGGAGATCGTCTTCTATGGTTAAAGAATCCCATTGTGCCCAGTATGACTTCAATTCTCGTGAATGGGGAGCAATTTCTTGCCAGGTCGGTCTTTGCCCATTCCTTTTCCAAACCCTGAGGACTGCAAGATCCGGATCAGCTTCTTGATCCGCGCGCAAATTGTCAGGTTGCCATTGGTCATCAACAACGGTGGTTCGAAGAGCGTTGGCCGATTTGTCTTCGATTCTGTTGCAATGTCGACAGTCTTCTGGGCAGGGCCTTCTGGAAAGGGCATCTGCATTTTGATGTTTGAGGCCTGCTCTGTGTTCAATGACAAAGTCGTACTCCTGTAGCCTCTCAATCCATCTAGCTACTTGACCCTCTGGATTCTTAAATTGCAAGAGCCACTTTAAGGCGGCATGATCAGTGCGGATCAGGAACTTCTGCCCATACAGGTACTTGTAAAAGTGCTCAATGGTCTTAACTACTGCCAATAGTTCTCTCCTGGTTACGCAGTAGTTCCTCTCTGGTTTGGACAGGGTCTTGCTGAAGTATCCAATGACCTTTTCTTGTCCATCTTGGATTTGAGAGAGCACGCCACCAATCCCGACGTTACTGGCATCCGTATCCAAAACAAACCTCCCAGATGGCAGCGGATAGTTCAAAACGGGTGCACTGATCAACGTACCTTTTAACAACTCAAAGGCCGCTTGGCATTCGTTGTTCCAAATGAATGCTCGATTTTCTGTTAGGCGAGTAAGTGGTTTTGCAATGTTGGAGAATCCAGGAACGTAGCGTCGATAATATGTGCATAATCCCAAAAAGCTTCTTAGCTGATGTTTGTCTTTGGGTACCGGCCATTTTTCCACAGCTTTTACTTTTTCTGGATCCACAGCAATTCCTTTTCCGGAAACCACATGTCCAAGGTAATTTACCTCCTTGCGGAAAAGGTGACACTTCTTTGGACTTAATCTCAGGTTGGCATCTCGCAACCTCTGGAATACTACTTCCAAATTTTTCATGTGATCTTCAAAGGTCTTCCCTACCACAATCACATCATCGAGATATACCAGGCAGGTATTCCAAGACAATCCCCTCAGTACAGTGTCCATGAGTCGCTCAAAAGTAGCTGGGGCGTTACACAGTCCAAATGGCATGACTGTAAATTGCCAGAGTCCTGTACCTAAACTGAAGGCAGTCTTCTCTTTGTCATTGGGATCCATTCCCACTTGCCAATAACCGCTCTTTAAGTCGAGAGTGGAGAACCATTTTGCTCCTGCCAAGGTGTCTAGCGTATCGTCTATTCTTGGGAGAGGATAGCTGTCCTTTTTGGTCACACTATTCAAACGACGATAGTCCACACAGAATCTGGTAGATCCATCCTTCTTCCTGACAAGGACCACCGGTGAAGCCCATGGACTATTCGATGGTTCAATTACTCCTTGGCCTTCCATATCTTGTATAATTTGCTTGGCTTCCTCACGTTTTGCCAGTGGTAACCTTCTTGGTCCTTGTCGAATTGGACTTGCATCGCCGGTATTTATTTTGTGCATTACAATATTGGTTTTACCTTTCGTACCAGTCTCAGTTTCGAAGACGTCTTCATAATGTTTGATTAGGTCCTTAACTTGATTTTGTTCCTTCTTGCTCAATCCTTGACAGGCGGAGTCGATTATCTTGGACAATTTCTCAGGAACCTGCACGAATCCATTCTTCTTCGCCTCTATGCAATGAACGACGGCCGACACTGGCGAACACCATCCCAGAATAGTACCCTTCTTTAATGAAACAGGGTAATGGTTCACATTCATTACCCTTATCGGTACAGTCTTCTGAGTCTTAACCAGCATTTTGGCAACTACTATTCCTCGGCCCACCTCGTCATCATCAGCCTTTGGTTCCAACATTGTAACATTTCCGTCCAAATAATTACCTTCCATACACGCCGTCAAAAATGTCTCACTTCTTGCATCCAGAACAACATTCTCTGCAGTAATTACTTCTACATTCCCACAATTTTTCCCATGAAGAAACAATTCCTCATTATTTATTTTTAAAGTGCCTTCTTTCATGTTTAACTGGAAGCCGTAGGTGTTCATGATGTCTAATCCCAAGATTATTTGTTCTTCTATGTCGGCTACGAGAACACGATGTCGGACTGATGTTGGTCCTATGATAAAGTTGACATCTACTTCACCTGCCACAGAAGCTGCTCCTCCTGTTGCTGTCCTAAGTCTCCATTTGCTAGAAAATAACTTCTTATTTCTGGGAATTAAATCGGGTCGCACGATGGTTTTCGTCGATCCAGTATCTAGCAAGCAAGCATAGGTCTTTCTTTCCATAACAGCGTCCACATACAGGCCGTTGGTTTGATTGCAGGGATGCGACTTGGCCAGGCGTCTTTGGGGCTTCCTGATGCTGGATCGATAATTGCCCTCGCTCATCGACCCGCTTTAGTTTTCCTGCTGCTCAGACGATGCTTTCTTGGCCACCTTACCACATTTACTCCGAACGTGACCAATCTCTCCACAATTCCAGCATCGCAGTACTCTTTTATTTGATTTGATCTGGTTTAGAACTCTACTAACCACCTGCTCCATGAACTCCTCATTTTCCTGCTTGTCAACAGTGCAGACACGAGCATGGTTCCGAGAGGCTTGCTTTGCAGTCTCAAACTCAAGCGCGTGCGCCAAAGCATCGATCAAGGTTTTCGGTCTTGCCAACCTTAATGCTTGCTGCGTATCAATATCCCGGAGACCATCTATGAATGTCTGGACCGCTAGGTGTTCCATGAAATTATCTGGTGCCATCGGATATGCAAGTCGAACTAGACGAGCAATATCTGCCTCAAATTCCTGAAGATTCTCGCCTTTCTTCTGTGATCGATTCTTCAGTTGGGTATGGTATACTTGCTCCAAATGCGCATGGCCATATCTCATCTCCAAGCGTTTAATGAGTTGAGAATAATCTTTACGTTCCTCAGGAGGCAATGTCTGCAAAATATCACTAGCATCACCCCTCAATGCTATGACTAAAGCAGTCGCCTTCTCGGCAGAAGACCATGCGTTTGCTTCTGCGGCCGCTTCGAATTGCGTCAGGTAAGTTGCCCATGACGTCTTTCCATCAAAGGTTGGTGGCTTGATTCTGGTCCTTGAAATAGCCACAAGTTCTTCTTTTATTTCGATGGGCCGCGGTATGACTTCTTCGTTGACCTGCCTGGGATCAGAATGACTCATGGCAGCGGGTAATTTCATCTCAATCATTATTGCCTCTAAAAGTCTAGAGAATGTTCTCCAATTTTCTCTTCTACAGCTGTGAAAACCTCTTCTTTTAACGCTTCTGATTTTTCCGCTAGTCGCTGTTCTAGAACTTTTTCGAAGTTTCTAGAATTTTCTAGTAATTTCTTTTCCAGATTTTTCTCGAGAATTCTAGCGGTTTCTAGGTTTCTTTCTTCCATCTGTGCTTGCGAATCTATTAGACGCTGTTCCAAAGTTTGCGAATTGTCTATCAATCGTTGTTCCAAACTTTTCACACTGTCCAGATTCTTCTGTTCCATTTGTTCTAGAGTTTTCGCTAAGTTTCCAGAAGTTTCCAGGTTCTTCTGCTCCATTTGTTGCATTTGAGTTTGTGACTCTATTAGACGCTGTTCCAAGGTTTGCGAATTGTCTATTAGTCTTTGTTCCATATTTTTAGCACTATCCAGATTCTTCTGTTCCATTTGTTCTAGAGTTTTCGCTAAGTTTCCAGAAGTTTCCAGGTTCTTCTGCTCCATTTGTTGCATTTGAATTTGCGCATTCTCTATTAATCGTTGTTCCATATTTTTCGCACTATCCAGATTATTCTGTTCCATTTGCTTCATTTGAATTAACAGCAAATTCACGTCAGCATCTCCGCCTGGAACTTGAAAGACATAATTCTCTGGTTCCTCGCCTTCTTGGATCAACACATTGCGAAGCCGTTGCTGGAGGATCGACTTTTTGCCAGTTGTATCCTCATCCCTCTCTTCTAATTCTCGTTTTAACTCGGACACTTTCAATTCCGTGAGTTTCATTCTATTAGCCATCACGATATTTAAAATAACGTCTTTCCGCACTGTATATTTATTTAAACGAATACTTAATTAACACTTAATTGTCTACTTAGTTTATTATTTATTAATTAGTCCACACCTGAATACCACTGTAACGTTTGTCTTTACGGGTTCTTAAATAAAACTAACAATAACTTTAGACACACACACTATATTAATATTAAAACGTATAACTAACTATTAACAACAATAAGTACATTTATGTATTCTATATTTATGTAACTATATTTATGTATACTTCGCGAGACTTGGGTATTGAATGTCTGTCCATCCCTTCTTCGACGCGGCTTTTATATTGTGAATATGTTCTAGATGCAGGCAGAACGATTGAGTAAATGCGAGAGTGTATGACGCGCTACGCGTTGTTGGATGAGTCATCACAGTATGTTTTATGGGTAGGTATGATCTTCTGATAGTGGGAGGTTTTCGTTTTTTATAATAATAACAGTCTTCATTGTTTAACAGTTGTACAACAGTAATAGGAGAAAATTACAAAATTAAATGCGCCTTAACAGTAACTGATAGTTTTATATTAATAAAAACCATAAAAAATAAAACACAATAGAAAAAAAAATAACAAAAATTTAACAAAATATGTACATATGAGGGCTGATTTTTATATAATTTCTCTAACTCTATAAAATAAGAATAAGAAAAGATAAAATAATGACCACATTGTCAAAATGAAGTAAATTCATTGTACCAATGCACATAATTATCTTTCCACGTAAACAATATTTAGTGCAACACATTTCTCCAAACGCAGAATCCATGTTTTCATTCCGTCAATGAAAGAACCTTTTTGTTTAATGTTGATCGAATTGCGAACAGCAGCCTGAACTTCAGGGTCTGATGAAAAATGTTGGCATTTTAATACTTCCTTAAACTTTGGGGACAACCAGAAATCTCGAGGTACCAAATCAGGAGCGTGCGAAAAGAAACGTGAATTCCAGGCTAGTCACTATTTTCATAGTTATGTTGCTGTAATGCGGTGTAATGGCGTTGTCGTGGTGCAAGAGGAAAGTCGTTCTTTCGTTCGTTCTTTCTGGGTCTTACCTTACCGATATTATTCTTTAGTGATCGCAAAGTTTTGAATCTTATTGAATTAATAGTTGATCCCTTCGGTAGATATTCGGTATGAATAGCTGCCTTTGCATCCCACAAAATGGTGAGTATGACTTTCTGCGCCAATGGAACCCTTTTGAATTTTCGTACACGAGGAGACGAGGAGAATCAGGACAATATCTTTAACCAGAAATTTGACAATCACTCAGCAGGAAAGGTTATGGTAGCAGTGTTCTCAAGAAGTGCAACCGGTTTCAGAGACAAGGTGAAAATCTAAGGGCTGCATTATGTAATGAAGTTTTATTGTAGCACATCAGATCTCATATGGAAAGATTAGCTCAAGGGAGAATTTATGAAAATGAGTGGTATTTTCTTCAATTTCGCCTTACAACTTTGATTTAGTCATTAGCAGCTTTCACCTATCCACTTTATTATAATATTATCTTAGCACTAGTTAGCACTTATTTTGTTAGGAGAGCAGTTCAAAAATTTGTATGGAATAGTTAGTTGTATAATGGCTTGTTGAATGAAAAAAAATGTTTTCAAATAAATGTTCTAGTGAATACTTTTGTGATATCCATTGGTACCCTATTTACCGACATTCATACCAGTTTTGTAAATGCAATTTAATCTATGTGTCTAACTTAGGTTGTTGAGGGTTTATAATTACTAAACTTCTTTTCTCTATTTCCATTCTTATTTTATCGCATGTTGCAAACATGTTTCCCAATAGCATAACTGTAAGGGCTGACCAGCAGGGTCTCGCATTTTTCGAATGCTTCTGCAAATTCTAACGTTTTAAAGATATTGTAAGATAATGTAAGATAATATTAACCTAACTTGCTCTAGGTCAGAGGTAGGTACCTAGCGATGCCGCTGTGTTGGTGAAACAATTGTCGTATTACGATCACATATTAATAAAGTGAAGATTTTAACTATTACTATTATTTCTGTTTTAATTTATTCCATTAATTAGTACCTATCTATTAATATTCGCGTAGTACTTAATTTAATTGTCTGGATAAAATCGTATTAGCCAACATGGTTTTAAATTTAAGCACGGAAAGTTTCCTTTATCCCGCGCTATAATACGAGTATAAGGATGATAGACATTTCATTTAATTTTGTTCATGTTAGAACTATCCGTTAAAGAGAACAGTTTATTCTAGCTCAGTAATTTATAGAGCGCTTGCATAATTAAAACATTATCTTGTCATTTCATACTATTTTTATAAAAGATGCAAAGTGTCTTAATTTCATTTATGTGGCGGGAATTTTAAGTAGTGGTTCCACTTTATTAAACCTAACTGCCTTATGGGTTTGCGGTGGGGAATAATTCTATTCATTACCTCAGAAATTTTCTTTTTTATCTCCTTTTTTTGAGCATTTTTTCACAGCAGACTATCCCCCACAATTGAGTTAATACTAACGCCTTAATTTAAATATAAACAAAATATAAAATATATTGGTTTCGCCAACGGAGGTGACAGATTTATTGATAACGACTGCAGTCACTTTTTTATTGTTTCAACTAAAATCTAAATTACCGCACACTTACTATCAGATTTCAAAGTTATCTTACTGATAGATATTTTGTGGTCAAATACCAGGATGAACTGACAATACTGAACCGAATACAAGCTCGAGTACCCTAAGGCAATGTTGTTGGCCCTACCCTATCAAATTTACACTGGCGATATACCAACATCAAATATTACAACTACCAAGACATATGCTGATGATATGGCATTATTAGCGACAATAGTGATCCTACAGCGGCATCATATTATCTCCAAAGATCATTAAATTACCTTGTATACACGCCAGACTTACCTACAACGACAATCACCATTGTGGCAACATTTGCAGATGATACAGCAATACTAGCAATAGCGAAGAGACACGTGTTCATTTGTGAAGATAAATAATTACCAATTACCTTTGGCTGTCTATGCCAATTATCTCAAAATTTCCTTATGATCTCATTTGACAGAAATATATACTTTATTAAGCGTAAACAACTTGGTCTCAAACTCCAGCAGATGGATTGGATCATTGATTATAAGTCACGACATAGTAGGACTTTATTCTCTAGGGATATAAAGTCCTATTCTATAAAACTATTCTAAAGTCAGTCTGGAGTTATGGAATCTAGCTATGGTAAACTGCAAGCAAGTCCAACATGGTCATACTTGAAAGGTTTCAGAATCCTTATTATTCTTGAGAATAACGTACTGCGTATGACTGTCGATGTTCCATACCAGGTAACAAATGGAGTTATTCAATGTGACATTTCAGTTGCTTCAGTGAGTGATTAGGGAATTTAATGAAAAACATGACGATAGACTTAGAAACCACCCGAATATATTAGCTAACCAACTAAACGCTGACAGTGTTTAATTGTCAACAGAAAAGTAATAGTGGAAATATGTTCATAAAGTATAAGTTTTCAGTTCGTACTGCCCAAGTGAGAACCGCAAATTGTACTTTATCTCTTTCTAACACACATGAATACGCGCTGTAATACTACACACGTTTGTGATTTTAAGTTAAGACGTACGTCTTTGAAATATTATATTAAATAAAAAGGGATAGGTTGTCTAGGAGATAGTCTTATGATATTCGGATTGCTGTGAAATTATTTTAATACTGTTGTTTATTGACTTTGTTTCCGGTATTCTGACTTCTTGTTTAAGTAATCTAATTTGAATATCTCGTTTGTCATCAATAAATTACAAAATCTGTTATTTTGAGAACAATAATGGTAATAAATAATAATATCAATTAGTGGCAATAAGTACGAAATTGTTTGATTATCACTTTGACATTTCTAACCTATTTATTTGACAGAATATTTCTTAGATGCCTAGTAAGCCTCTTGGTTCTCAAGCTCAACAGCTTGTATTAAATCTTACAGGCTATTTTAAACGAGAAAAAGAGAATGGTGGGCCAGTTATGTCCATCGATCGTGTTCATGAGGTAATTCACATAATCACATAAGGCAGTTATAAAATTAGTTTTATTTTAGAGGGTAGCACAGGCCCTTAATATTTCTAGTAGAACGGTCTACACTATTAAACATCGTAGCGTTCGGAATCCAGTCTTATCATCTGGCAAAAACAGGTCTTGTAGGAAGCCAAAAACTAAGGATTTACCAGAAGCAACGAAAATGGAAGTTCGAAATACTGTTTATGACATGTATAAAGAAAGTATGTGTTTAATATATTGTAAACATTTATTACATGTTCAAATTTTTCAGAAAAACATCTTACCTTAAAAGCTCTAAGAAATGTTTTGGCAACGAAAGAATTTATTCATACAAGTACAATCTTGAAGTACCATCACTAATAATAATGGATAATGCTCCTTATCATAGTGCTATTCAAAATAAACAACCGAATACCTCCTCAAAAAAAAACAGAAATTATGGAATGGTTGAGAAAAAGAGATATAAGCTATTCACCTGCAATGTCTAAAAACGAGTTAATTCAATTAGTAAAATATCATAAAGAAGATAAAATATTTATTATAGATGAAATAATAAGAGAAAGTGGAGTTCAACGAAACATTACATGATAAAGATCTCGTGGCAAAGTTTTATTTGAATGAAGTATGTTTTTTTCTTACTGGTGGTGGATTTTTTTTTTATCGGTAGTGTACTAACCTGCAAAATTATCAAATGTAGTTATCAGAAAATCCTCATGTGCTTGTTAAATATTATCTTCATCTAATAAAGGATAATATGGATTTGGATTGTATTATTATACCATTATTTTCTTAAGAAACAACAAAATATTAAATGTAGACTATATAAATGTTTCTTTTATTAATTTGACAACATATATTTACAACTTTAAAAAGTTTTAATTCTTTTTCAAAGAGTTACGAACATAACTTTTACATTCTATTCCAATATATTTAAATTTATTTAAAATATAAACAATATATAAGTTAAGTATAAATCTAAATTATTCATCAAATTAATACATTCCCAATCTTCTTAACCCAGATATAGTGCAAGAAAATGATTTCGGTAGGTATGTCATTCTTACTAATGCAAACATTTTTAACACCCCTGTATTCACTAAGGCTCGTAATATGATATAACGTACCATTATGCTATAACGAAGACTTATATACAAGTTTTTGTATTCATAATACTTCGTTATGTTAAATCGCCTGTTAAATGCATCGTTAAAATAATGTGGTGAATAACGTTTGGCCAATTAAACGAATCTTTATATTTGTTGTAGATAATAGTGATTTCTGTTTACTGTTTGTTTAATTTATATAAAGATAAAAGTATAACATATATTCATAACATAATATACCAATTTCATAGTTCAGCATGTCATCTTCTGATGATTCAGATATAGAATTTGTGGAGGAAATTCTACTTGCTATGCCAAGGCCCAGACTTATAAGAGAGCGAAACAATCCCATGGATATGTTTGATAACTTAAAAAAAAAACAGTAATTTCTTTAGTAGCACTGTAATACAAGTTTCAAAAAAGGAACATATAAAATAAATATTATATTGTATTGTCCTATGTGGACCGCTATTAGAGCTATTGAAATTACGTGTGATTTTTTCCCATGCTGTTGTTTTACCCTTCGATGTGATGGCATCGGTCCTTTTATTCTCAATAACACCGATATGTGATTCTACAATATCCAGCAAGAGCAAATCTCTCTGTCCGAAAAGTGTTTACCTTTTACACGTTTTGACATCTCCATTCTTGCGATTTGCTGTGATTTGATTACAGTGAAGTATGTTTTTCCCAATTAATTTCGTTAAAATTTCCTAGATCGATAATTTCGTAATGATCTGTTAAACAATTCTTTCTAACGTTTATGGTTTATGAATGTGCTATTTCATTTAATGACCATTATAATTAAAACGACCATTTCATAATGAACCATTATTCCGTTTTCTGTGAATATGGGCCTAAAGATCTTTTCAATACCTATGCATTCTATGCATTTCACAATTGATATCTGACTTGAAATATTTCTTTTTAAATAAATTTTTGATCGAATATTATCGTGAGTTTATAATTATAAATAACATTTAAAAAAATTTGTTCGAATATTGAAGTAATAATATCCGCACAGTTTTCTTGTGTTGAAAATATTTATATAAAACTAGAAAAGAAACAATACTTTTGAACTATTCATGTTCCCACTTTACTCATTATTTTGACATGAAGGTTATGTATTTGCTTTCTTTGGTTATATTGCAAGTAAAACTGAAATTTTGACAATGTTTGCGAAACATGACATTTATAATTTATGAAGACAGACGGTTGTTTCCGCGACTGAATACATGACTTCATTTGACTCCGCAGTACTGATTTGAATCATATGCTTCGAATTTGACCTTGAACTGAAAACTTATACTTTATGAACTATACTTATTCTATTATCACACGAGCTATCTTGGAACATACATGAATCCCATAAAGAATTACTGCATGATGTGGATTTTGGTTCTATGTCATTATTGGACTTTTTTCTTTAAAGACAAAATATGCGAATTATGCGTCAAAATTTGAGCCAATTTCCAGACAAAATCCAATCGACTTGAGAACTTAGGCCAAGAATATTTTCAAAGTCAATGCTTCTCCAATTGGTCTTTGAGGACAAGAGAAATTGACTTCGAATTCTAAGCGAAGAAATGAGATCGTGATATATCATACCAGTGATTTTGAAGCGTATATTAAATCAAGGAAAAGTTACTGCTTGGTGCAGATTTTGGTTTTACGACATTATTGTACCTTTTTTCTTCAAAGAAGAGTAAATACATTAAACTTCGATGGACAAAGAATTAAACAGTGACATGAAATTTTTTTGTTTACATTTACTTGGTATTGATTTTAACATTTGCTTTAATAAAATGGCGGTATGTGCCATACTTCAACGTAAAACATTGAATTTACTCACAGAAAGGTTGTTTAAATTCAATCTCTTCGTGGAGAGAGACATCAATTGACTACGAGATCATGTGATTTAACACTCTTAGATTTATTTTTATGGAGTTTACTTTAAATATTTTGCATACACCAATAAACTAAAAACAATTAGATCTTTTTATTTATTTATTGTACATTACAAGAAAAAAATTCCAAATAGTACAATTGCATAATACAAAATAAAACGTGCACAAGTTTGTAAATTATAGTTTTAAATGTATAATGTATTACAAATAGGAAGGAAACCAAAATCCTAAATTTAAAACGATTCCACCGTAACAACTACAATCAGTAAGAGGGAAGAATCAAGGAAACCGCAAATTTTTTAGTAATTGCAGAAAGGCGTGGTTCGAAATATTATGCAAATCGACTCCAGATAAATAATTTAGTTCTAATAAAACTCGGTCCATGGGGTTATGTTTACCATATTCAGTTCGATGGAAACGAACATGAAACGTGTCACCCGAGCGAACACGAAACGGTGGAACATGGAAAAGCAACAGAGAAAGAAGGGCAGAACAGTCTATGTTATTGTGTAACAGCTGACATCCAAGCTTAATAAATGCTTTGCGTCTTCTATTCTCCAGCGATTCAATACCCAGTAGTTGTAATCCCTCCGCGTAATTATAAGGAGTGAGTCACTAGCAAAAATTTCAGAGTTTGCCATGGATTGAATCGGTTATGTCTTAGATTGATTAAGTGATCTAACCTACATTTCGTACTATTAGTAATAGATTAAATCGTAAGTTGTCAATTTGACTTATGATTATTTACAAATGACACTTCATCAATTCTTTAAGCTCCGACGTGACTTATATGTAGAGTCGGTGAAGAGGGGCAACTTTCAGTGCAGTGCGGAGAACAACGTGGAGGGGCCTAGCGGCCATATCAAGGCGAGCGTTCAGTAACGTTTACGTACTCGCATCATTTATGCTCGTGACTTTTATGAGTGAGCATAGGCGATGCACACGCATGCATGTTTACATATAAAGTAATGATAAAATAGTATATTACGTAACAAGTGTTGTAAGTAACCCATTACGCACGAAATTACAAAGTTTACGTACAAACCGCGCAGCGGCGAGTGCGTAAATTTCACGAGTGCGTAATGGGCTTACAACTCGTGTAACGTACTATACTTTTTCTACGCCCACTCATTTTCTTCTATTAAATAAAAGACATCGCAATTATTTAAACTTTATTATAATAGTTGTTAATAACAATTGAACAATTATTGTAAATCGATTGTGCCTTATTTCTTAATGGTGATGAACGGTTATTTATAATTGTAAGAACATTAGAAGACGAAGATTGATAATTGGTAATCGCCTCCGATATTCGTAATGCGTTGTCATTTTTAGTTTTAAGAGATTGATTCACATAGCCTTCCGCCACTGTAGAAGATTGCCAGCCACCAAGTCGCTTTAATGATAGCATATCACCTCCTGCATCAACTAACATAGTGGCTGATGATCTCCTAAAACAATGGCCAGTATATTGCTTTGGTTCCGGCAGTTCAAGATATTCAGCAATTTTACGTGGTGTACTACCAATTGTGTTTATCCCCATAACCTGTTTCATGCATTTTCCATTTCTGTAATTAAGAAATAAAGGAAGTTCCATTTCAGGAGGACGCAAATTCATGTATTTTTGACATGTGATATAAAACGTTTCTGGTACTACAAATGAACGTCTCGTTTTAGTTTTAGAATCTGGAATATCAATTATCAAGGATTTTCCCGTGTCCTGAATGTGTTCCATTTTTATATTTCTAAGTTCTTGTTTACGGCAAGCCCCGCTTAATACAATAATGAGGATAACCTGAAAACAAAATAACAAAAACTCATTTTTATGTGATGATAACTATACAACATTTTAATTCTTTACCTTTGACAACAAATGTTTATCGTCTGGGGCATCTTTCAGAAACTTATTAATTTGTTCTGTAGAAAGAATTTTCGATTTTTACTTCTAATTCCATCCGATTTCCGCTTCAGTAGGGCGATTAGTTTTGGATAATCTGCTATGTTAATGTTATTATTAATGTTTAGTGTAGTTCTTAGCATCGAATAAATGGCCCATAGAGAAGATGGCTTCATAGTTTTTGATAATTCTTCAAAATACGCAAGTAAAACATTCTCCGAAAAGGATTTAACGTTATGCTTGTGTCGCCAATCCATAAATTTTTTATAGGTAAATTCGTACCTTTCTTTGGATTTTAGTGGTAACAAATTATGTGTGGCAGCTTGAGCTTTTTCTTAAATCTCCGGTGGAGTGCTCATAATTTCATAACTTTCACTACTATCAGACATATTCGTAGATAAAGTTGAGAAAATGTTCGGATACAATAATATTTTGTTAAAGAAATTGACAATATAAATGTCATGACATTTATTTCCAAAGCATGTTACTTAAGAAAACGTGTCCTATTTTTAAAGAAATTGCATAATGCGCTGCCTACATTTAGGGGCATCACTCTTTTAATCCAAAATATATCTCGCTAATGCTAAAAGTTTTTATGTTTTTCAATTGACTAAATTTGTGTAAATAGACCAAATAAAGTTTTACGTAGATAAAAATTTGATTGCAATTTGATTAAACCAAGAAGTTTAAGTTTTCTCCTCAAAACGCACGTGTATGTTATGAGATCTCATTACGTGCATGTTATTGTTAAATGTCATTTACAAGGAATGTTGACAGTGCGCGATTTTTGACGTTTACAGCCATGGGCGTAGAAAAAATATATTATATAACGTGCTGAAACAGTTACTGTTTTAAAAAGCTTCCATGAAATCACAAACTGAGTGGCATCTATTAAATATTTGAATCATTAAATATGTTTTCACACTTGTTTCAGTCAAATGAGTACGGCGTGCGGAATAAATATTTTTCAATGATGAAAACGACCGTTTCAAATCGAGTGATGTTATATTTGCAAATTTAAAGTAATCCTTGTGACAACTTAATGGATCTTTCGACGCACCTTCACAAATTTGTCTTAGTATGAGAAAATATGAATCCTTGTCAATAACACTTTCAAAATTTTCTTATTACACACTTATTTTTTTTTCGCATTCCGCCGCATAGAAGTGTGAGTGAACATCATCCACAATTTGAACAGAATCCACAAGCGACATCATTTTGTAATTTTTGAATTCCCTCCGCTAGTCCATAGTAGTTCTTGCGAATAGTTTCTAAATCTATCTTGAAACATTTTCTGGATTTTCTTGATAGCTTCGGCGTGTCTCGGATCGAATTGTAAAACTACCTTATTTACATAATCGAAATGTTCGCAGTAGTAAAACGCAGCCTCTAACCATGTTCCCCAATGCGTAGTAATCGGCTGTGGTGGTTCAGGCACTTTAGGACACAGTTCGTGAAATTTTTTTGTACGTTTTGGGGATTTTAGAAACACTGCCTTCGTATGAGCTATTAAAGCATTTACTCGTGGATAACATTTAGGTATCAATTGCGCCACAAGGTTTAAAACATGGATTTTACATGTTACATGTTGCAGATTTCCACTCTCTTCTTTAAGAGATCGGCTTAAGGAATGCATGTTAGCGGCACCGTCACTCACAAACATTAAAAGTTAGCTTGTTGAAACTTGAAATTTGTTCAATGCTGCTCAACACCACTTTTAAAATTTCATCGCTAGTACATTTTACAACTCTTTTGGAAGTAAGTAAGATAGAGGACGACGGTTTAAATTCTTCCATTGTACGTACCATCATATTCACCACAAAATTTTTTGCCGATCGGTTGTTTCGTCCATACATAACCACCATTTTTTATCTTTGAATTCTGATTTAATTTTTTATTCAACATAGTCACGAGCAGATTGCATAACGTTTCTTATTGATGTCCGACTTGGTAATGTATAATCCGAATACTTGCTCCAGAAGGAGACAAATGCTATTTACATATAATAAAACACCTATATTAAATGTTAATTGTTCGTTGTATCGTTTGTCACGGATTGCAGAACAATGTCTTATACTTTTTAGGTGGCGTTCACACTTCCACCTGCTGCTACAAGTCAAATAGTCATCGCACCTTTCACATTTAATTCTATCGCCTTCGTATTCTAAATTCGGCATACTCGCTATTACGTTTTCTAGTTCCTCCGAAATACGCCGTTTCCGAAACGTACCTAAATGCGACATTTTCTAAGTATGTGCGTACTGACATGTACTCACAATGACCAGTGGAATAATACTGAGCAAGTGTGCTTTGATACGGACGATTGAGTTTCCAACCTGCGCGCTTCTCCCCTCTACGTTGCTCTCGGCACTGCACTGGATATTGCCCCCTCTTCGCCGAGTCTATTTATATGTCTATCTCAGTCGTTCACGGCCTACTTAAGATACACATTTTGTGACTCACTTGATGTAAGTTTTTATCAATTTGCAATTTAAAGAGTATAAAGTTAGACATTTTACGCTGAACTGGCTCAATCCGATCTATATGAATCCCATGAGCTTAAAGACAACATTGTCTTATTTTGTGAAATATTATGTAGTTGGGCCTCTAGCATATATGCAATCATGGTGACCATTTTATGTGTCATGTATACATATAATGTATTTCATACATCTTTAACTCTAAAATTTTATTAATATTTCCCTACCATATCCCTGTATTTAAACACGTAATAAGTTGCTTCATATTTGGATTATTATTTATCTCATTTATCTGACTCTTTTGTAGCGCAATTTAACTTTCACAGTGTATATTTAGATCTAGTTATTAGATATTGTAACAAATATTCTGTAATTATAGTCGCGTTGTACTTTTAACATTAGAATTTATTGCTTTGAATTAATGGCATTTATGACTATAAACGATGTCAGTTAGTACCATCATTTCCCAGTTATTTTACAGGGAATATAAAAAGCTAATAAAACGGTTCATTCTATTGTGCTGGCAGTTATTGCTACATATTTCTGTTATTTTCATTTATGTAAAGTAACACTTAACACGAATCAGAAAAAAAAAGCATGAAATCCCGAACATTTCAGTTTAAAACTTTGCGAAGAGTTTAATATAAAACGCAACCCTTATTAAATACTATCCTATCTAATAATTCACATTTTAATTTTGTGAACTCGCATAATTATATCTTTAAAATCCCTCGAAAAATATAAATGAACATCGAAAGATTAACGCTGCCGCTTACAGAGGAAAAAAATCCAAAAATAACTTCATAATAAAATCCATTTGTTGTTTTAAAAGAAGAATTACATTCATTAAGGGTATTATTCCTGGAGGGTGGGTTTAAGTAGATTAATTTCTTTTCTCGTTAGTGTCCGTGAAATGTAAAACGGTCGACTTCGTCAGAGCAAATTGACGGTACTTTCGACATTGTAAATTGTTTTTAAATAAAAATTAAAAAGCTTTTCGATGTCGAGTTTTATGGAAATTAATTTTCGCATATTTTTTTCGAATTTAAATGATAATTAATAACTTGAAAGGAAATATGAGAAAAACCGTTAAAAGCGTATTAATGTTACAGGTGTTAATTATAACCAAATTACTGCTTTATTTTAGATAATATACTGCATACTGAAAACATTCGCTGTTAAATATAAGAATTTCAAATACATGAATATGAAATAGGAGCACGATACTATATTCTTCGTTCAAATAAAGCGAGAAAATGTGAGCTATGTACTGCGTGAAAACTACTCATGGAATAAATCCAGTAACTAATGATTTTTGCCGAAAACGCTGAAACGGGTCAATTCTTATTTCCCATAATTAAAGACGGTAGACTATGTGCCCCAGCAGTGGCGTTGCGTGGAGAGTTTAGCAGAATAACAGTGCGCTTACTTAAAAATAAATATATCGAATCCCTATACAAAACGTTAAGAAAAAACATAAATAACTTACCCAACATGTTTACATTGTTGCAAAAAAATTCGGATGTGCGCGATGAAAAAACTGCACCATAATATATGTTTCTGTATTAGTCTCGGAAAGGTTCGCACGTAGCGACGTATATATATGTTTATATACAGAGAAGGATTGTTCGACGTTGAGAGATGTTATATTTGCATAGTTAAAGCGCTCTTTGTATCTGTACAACGGATCTTCAGTATTGGTAAAAAGTTGCCCTAATTTTGTAAAATTATCATTTTTATCTAATACACTGTTAAATTTTTCGGACACAATCACTTTTTTCATCTTCAAGGATATGCAGCACTAGTTTTACGTGGTCAATAATTGCTAATGAGTCCGATAAGGACAGCGCAGTATTCTGTAAATTTTTTATTGCGTCCAGTATTGGAACGTAACTGTCGTAAATAATTTTTAAATTTGCTGCAACTTGAGGATTGTTAAATTGAACCTGGCTGAACCGTATTGCAGCTGCTTCTTTGGCATCTAGTTGTAAAATCACTGATTTAATTTTTTCAAAATGTTTATAATAATAAAATGCTGCTTCTAACCAAGTACCCCATCGTATAAGAATTGGTTGCGGCGGCTCGGGTATATCAGGACACAGCGAATAAAATAGCCGAATCTGTTTCGGAGATTTAAGAAAAAACGCTTTCGTTTGTCCTATCAGTTGATCCACATCAGGATAAGTTGTACGTATAGTGTTTTTTACAAGGTGTAAAGCGTGAAGCAAACATGTGACATGCAGCATGTTACATGTTTGCTTCACGCTTTACAACTTGTAACAAACACTATACGTACAACTTATCCTGATGTGGATCAACTGATAGGACAAACGAAAGCGGTTTTTCTTAAATCTCCGAAACGGATTCGGCTATTGTTCTGACATACCCGAGTCCTGACATACCCGAGCCGCCGCAACCAATTCTTATACGATGGGGTACTTGGTTAGAAGCAGCATTTTATTATTATAAACATTTTGAAAAAATTAAATCAGTGATTTTACAACTAGATGCCAAAGAAGCAGCTGCAATACGGCTCAGCCAGGTTCAATTTAACAATCCTCAAGTTGCAGCAAATTTAAAAATTATTTACGACAGTTACGTTCCAATACTGGACGCAATAAAAAATTTACAGAACACTGCGCTGTCCTTATCGGACTCATTAGCAATTATTGACTACGTAAAACAAGTGCTGCATATCCTTGAAGATGAAAAAAGTGATTGTGTCCGTAAAAAATTTAACACTGTATTAGATAAAAATGTAGATTTTACAAAATTAGGGCCACTTTTTACCAATACTGAAGATCCGTTGTACAGATACAGAGAGCGCTTTAACTATGCAAATATAACATCTCTCAACGTCGAACAATCCTTCTCTGTATATAAACATATAGGTATATACGTCTCTACGTACGAACCTTTCCGAGACTAATACAGAAACATATATTATGGTGCAGTTTTTTCATCGCGCACATCCGCATTTTGTTGCAACAATGTAGACATTTTGGGTAAGTTATTTATGTTTTTTCCTAACGTTTTGTATAGGGATTCGATATATTTATTTTTAAGTAAGTGCACTGTTATTCTGCTAAACTCTCCACGCAACGCCACTGCTGGGGCACATAGTCTGCCGTCTTTACTCATAATGCTTATTGAAAGTTGCTTTACTTGTTCATGACGTCATCCATTTTTGAATTGTGACGTCACACTGTTTTTTTAATGTACTGCAATATTTTTTTCTTGCTGCCAATCAGGTAAACCAGTGGTACAACCCTAGTAATATAGCATGAAAGTCGACTATCAGATTCGTTTGTAGTTTCGTCTTGACACCCGAATCTAATACTATTATGAAAGTTCCTAGGATATTAATAATTAATGATTCTGGTTCAAAAGTTTATTTGGATTACAAATTAGGAATATTAAACCTGAACATTTTTATTATGAAATATAGACAAAACTTTTACGGCTTTTTCTATTTCATCAATCTCCATTTTGAATTGATTTCCAGCGTTTCATGCAATTTTAAATAATCTTCTCGGTTTGTTTATAGTGTCAACTACTTATATCACAAATCACTAACGTTTAGATAGTTGACGCACGTGCATTCAGTTCAAACCGGAACTTGAGCGCCTCTGATGCTTGAAGGAAGAACTTATGTTATTTAGCGGTAAATTCAAACGGACGTTGGGCATAATTTTTGCAGGATTTGTAAATATTGGCAGATTCGATATTGCGCCTATGCGCAATTATCGAACCTTTCTTGTGTAAAATGTGATTACATTAGACAAAGCCTCAGACATTACGAAGAATACTTTATAATTACATTAAGAACATTGATATACATTACATATCAGTTGATTATAATAACTACATTATTAATTACTTTTTATTATATTTATACCAGCGCCTCATTATTTTTAAAGCATTTTGTTTTACAGGATCTTGACTGTCCTGTGCTTTAGAGTCCTTCCCAATTATAATTTTATTTATATCCTGGTAATAAGCATGTGTTAAGGTCCTGATGAAGTTTATTGCATGCAATAAACTTTAAATCTACCACATTATGTATTTTTTCGACTAACAATTGCACAAGTCTATCATTATGCGGAACAATTTTAAGAACTTTCCGTATTCCTACAGTAATATTTTTTTACAGAAGCGCGAATTCTAAAGTAGGATAGCACAAACATTCAGCCCATGCGCCCCATATTCACGAGTCGTAATTAATTTATTATCAGGATTTACATCCATCTCTGCTAACAATAATTGCTTGCATATTGTACACATCAGCACTCTTTTCTTGATTTTTTTCAATAAAAATCCAGCCACATAATTGTTGGCTAATTGTGCCAACCGGTTTCTGAACCTTTTGTAATAAAAATTGCAAAAGTACCTTGGTGGTAATGGATGTGCTAGTGACTCTGGCAATTCAAATGTAACGGCAGTACTCTTCAAAAACATTTTTAAACCTCTGAACAAATATTCTCCGTCATCCTTTTCACAATTGAAATGGGTATTATAGATTATTATTTACTGTAGAAGTGACACTTTTGAATTCGTTGGAATTTTGGACGTTGTGGCTTCTAATTTGGCCAAATAGATTTTCTGCTGGGTCTTGGTTGAGATTCCTTTCCAATACATAGGCAATTCCTTCATTTTTCAGCACATTCCAGATATTATGTTAATAATTTTATAATATTATGTTAATAATAGTGAAGGACCAATTTTTCAGGTTTAGAGATTTTTCACTTGCTTCAGTTTCTGGTTTTATAAATTTCATTTCTTTTAAGAAAGGAAGATCTTCTTTTATCCATTACTAAAATAATGATTTTCGAAGTGTAAGTGACAAACTCTTTTCAGCCTATACACTAATAAAGGGTTCAAATCGAAGAAACTGTCGTTATTTATTGTCTTTATCCATTCGCTGTATCTCCTCAAATCTTTCTTGGGATTTGGGAATCGATGATGTAGCACAGTTTTATCGATAGGGCAAAAAGGAACGCAGCACTTGATGTATCCCATTACTAACGTAATCACAACTAACAATATCTTTAACTCAATTAACTGTAAAACATACGCTCGAATGCATGAAAGATGAATAACGAAACTCTACCTACTCCATCTATAGTTTAAAGGAGCAACCTATCTATTACGCAAAACGATACAGCTTGAGTTGTATTTAACTCAAACGTCTATATATGTATGTGGTCTGTGATTTATATGACATGATAACACAGGTAACGCAATTCACGAAAATGGTTTCAAATAAAAATTAATTCTGACAGGTGACAAACAAAAACAATTTCTTAAAAAATATAGATTAATTTCTGACGGCAGCAGGAAAACTATAATAAGTCACACGAAATATGTAGACTATTAACATTCTTGGCCGCCAACAAGTTTCGGCTTCGCCTCAGCTTGTATTTGTCTACCTCGATTGTTAAAACGTCCTTACATTCCTTGTAACTTAATTAGCTATTATTTCATACTGTTCAGTATATCTTTGTTTACAGTATCAATTTGATATATTTTAACATATCTGTATAAATTTGTATATTTTTTACCCTAAAGTATTTTATTGAAAAGTTACTCTACTGTCAAATTGTTTATGTATAGAGTTGTTATTTTTCCTCACATTCCACTTGTACTAAGTCCTTTTTACTACAAGTTAATATGTACAAATATTTTCAATATACATCGTGTTTTGTAAAGAAGTCACGCCTTCTTTACAAAACACGATGTATATTGAAAATATTTGTACATATTAACTTGTAGTAAAAAGGACTTAGTACAAGTGGAATGTGAGGAAAAATAACAACTCTATACATAAACAATTTGACAGTAGAGTAACTTTTCAATAAAATACTTTAGGGTAAAAAATATACAAATTTATACAGATATGTTAAAACATATCAAATTGATACTGTAAACAAAGATATACTGAACAGTATGAAATAATAGCTAATTAAGTTACAAGGAATGTAAGGACGTTTTAACATTCGAGGTAGGCAAATACAAGCTGAGGCGAAGCCGAAACTTGTTGGTAAGAAATTATAACTCAGGGAGAGATAAACGCCTATATATCAACGGTTTATTGGAAACTTTGCACATAATTTTAGCACCATTATATTCGATAAACTTTTTCACTGTGTCAAAAACATTGGTTGTCTTTCAAGTTTTCTTTCGTTCGATATTACTATATGTGTTTATAACTAATTAATAATTATGTGTTTTTTAGCCAGAGAGGCTCGTTCTGCTTTCGCTAAGCCTCTATCTATAATAATTAATTTTTGTATAAGAACATTTACATTTCCTGAAGTATGGCGGCGCTCTAGAATTACTCCTGTTTTCAAAAAGGACGATAAGAAGCAGCTTCAGAATTATAGGCCTATATCTTTACTCTCAAACTTTGCCAAAGTATTTGAGAACAATATTTATACTTGCATTTACTCTAATGTAAAATCTCTCATTTCGACGTCTCAACATGGATTTTATCGTGGACGTTCAACTGTGCCAAATCTGGTTTCCATTACTCACTGTATTGCGCAGGAATTGCACAGGAGGGGACAACTTGATGTTATTTATACTGATTTGACCAGTGCATTTGATGTGATTGACCATAATATTTTACTAAATAAATAATCTTAAATGGGTTGCAGCCCTTCATTGCTTACACTGCTGTTATCCTATCTTAGCAACAGAATCAATTATGTGTCATACAATGGCTATAATTCATTTGAATATGTCTCTACATCTGGTGTTCCGCAGGGGTCCAACCTTGGATCACTGTTATTTATAATATTCATTAATGATTTGCTTATGTCCTTATCTTGCCCGGTTGTTGCATACGCGAATGACATACAAATTTACTCCTGCATCAATGATGTTGACGACGTATTAATTTTGCAGCAGAATTTAAATGACATTGTCGACTGGTGCTATAATAATAAGTTAACCTTAAACCAAAAAAAGTGTTTCTATGTATCTTACACAAAGAAGAGCTGTCCCATTGCTTCAACATACGCTATAAATGATTGCGATTTGATAAAACTTGATCAGATTAGAGATCTTGGGGTAACATTTGACTCCCGTTTGAGTTTTTCGTTTCATGTCAATGATTTGTCTGTCTCTACGGCGAGAGTTTTGGGCTTCATTATGCGGTGCTGCAAATACTTTAATAGCGTCTCCCTATTAAGGACATTGTTTTTTAGCTTTGTAAGTAGTAAACTGGAGTATGCGTGACCTATCTGGTCACCTCACTACACTTCCTTATAACTTTCAATTGAGAATGTGCAGCGGCGCTTTTTGAAATTCCTCTCCTTTAAATTAGATGGAACGTACCCACCATGCGCTTCCGATTATGCTTCACTTCTGGATAGGCATAATTTTCAGTCTCTGAGCTATCGCCGGGAGACTCATGGAGCGAGATTTATATGGAAGCTTATTAATGGTGGGATAGATGCGCCTTACCTGTTGTCGTGATTGAACTTCCACGTTCCTAGGATATCCGCTAGGCATGGACATACCTTCCTTTTGCCATCACCTAGGACTGAGTTATACCGTTATTCTCCGATGTTGAGAATGTGCAGAGCAGCAAATTTGTACTACGAAGATATATTTATGGATGGATTGAACAATCTATTGTTATGACTGTTGTATTATATGTATGGTTATGCTTCGGAATCTGTATTGTGTTTTGTATAGATTCACATATATGCTCTTAATAATGTTGACATCTGTGTACATGTTTTGTATTGTATTTGTCCTTTAACTGGTAACCCGTTGGACAATAAAGAAATATTATTATTATTATTATTAAGAAATATTATTATTATTATTATTATAATAACATCATAAGTTCAACCGCCTCGCGTCGAGATCTACGCTTAACTAAAATATAAACATCTGGCCGGCATATGAGAGCTAACACAATTAACATGCTTATCTTCAAATTCGCAATCTTCCTTTTGTAACTGGTTGCGTTTCGTAAACGAAAAAACAAAACTTTTGGTAAACATCTCTTACGATAAGTAATATATTTGTTAATACTTAAATCTTATCGTAATTTATATATTAACAAAAATGCTGAATTGTAATTTCATACAAACACGTGTTCCTTATAAAACAGGATGTGTTTTGAAAACGTTATATTAACTTATACTGAGTAGGATCCTGAAATGTGGGAAGAATCTGACAACTGTACTTTTAGAGGCAAACTTATGCCAATGTTTTTGTATTACTAATTGTAAAATTTATTATTCACATACAATAAAGGATAAATAAATAGATGATAATATTTTGCACAAATTGGCAGGAAGTTTGCGTGACTTAAAATTAAAAAAAAATTATAAGGACCAAAATAACCACATTTTTTGGCGATAATTATAATTAAAATTTTTTATGTTTACTACCTCTACCCTTAAATAGAAATTCCTTATATCTATTCTGAACGAAAAAGAACATTCACATATTTATCTTGAAGGAAATACCACAGGGCACGTGCGTGTCAGAACGTCAAATACTAAGGAAACATTATACGCCCAATAAACAATAATAAAGCTGAAAAAATGCTACAAATTCCCGGGTTGTTCGTAGTTCGTAATTAGGGCACGTCATGGGCTAGATGATTTCTCATCATGTAAAAAAAATAGAACATGCCGTGATCCGTGATCATATGCTATTGTGCACTAGTTTACAAGTTGAATTCATAAATGCCACCATTACAAAAATATACGTTTTATGTGTATTATTTGGTGGATGGATTTTTTTATAAAAAGCGTTATAGTCGACAATAATTTGTTTGAATACATCGCCTGAATATAACTACTTTTGTGTTTGTATTTGCGTTCATTATTCCAGTAAATATATGGAAAATACTTGGAAATGTGTTTAGTGTTTGAAGAAAATTAGTATAATTAATTTAATGAAAAATAGTGTTTCGATTATAGGAAATGATAACAAAAGCTTTATGCAATTTATTCATTTTTTGTTCTATATACTATAGGTATCTATTAAAAGTTTGACTTTATTACTTATAAAATCGGGAAATCTCTGAGAAAGTGACATAGAATTTGTAATTAATATTTAATAGCCAATATCTTTCAAAAATATATAATATAGACACAACATAACACTATTAAATTTTACCTTAATATGAATTAATTATGTAAAATAGAGTAGCAATGAAAGGTAATTGGAACGGGTTGTGTTTTGAATGCACCTGGTGTAATTACTGGCAGAATATCAATTCCAGTGCATTATGTGAATAGATTTTTAGTCATGACTAAAGACGGCAGACTATGTGCTCACACTGTAAAATTTAATATAATATAATAAATTTAATATATATATGTTTATATACTGAAAAGGATTGTTCGATGTTGAGAAATGTTATATTTGCATAGTTAAAGCGCTCTTTGTATCTGTACAATGGATCTTCAGTATTGGTAAAAAAGATGTTATATTTGCATAGTTAAAGCGCTCTTTGTATCTGTACAATGGATCTTCAGTATTGGTAAAAAGTTGCCCTAATTTTGTAAAATCTACATTTTTATCTAATACACCTTATGTGTATTATTTATTAAATTTAACAGTGTGGGCACATAGTCTGCCGTCTTTAGTCATGTCTCATGATCTTATAGTAAACTAAACGTAGCAGATATAAGCGTTAAAAGTTTTTAAAATGGATAGTGCGTTTAGTATACCTGTATATTACGTGACAAAATATTGTATTTGATGTATAATTTGATTCTTCGTTATGTTATGAATTAATAATATTTTTAACTAATTAAGTAAAAGCACATGCTTACGTACCAAAAATTTGTAGATTTTTCTTCAAAAATGTCCATTGTTTGCCATATAGTTCTGGTAATGTATGATCTATTCACAAATGGTCGATTGATATATGAAAATAAGTTCATACAATAAAGGATCTAATGTTAAATAGCATTCATGGTGTAATCTGAAAAGAATAAACCCTGATTATATTGTGACAAATATAATGTCAAAACGTAAGTGACAAATATAATGTCAGTGTAAGTTACAAGAAAGGGTCAAAGTTTTAATCCATTCAAAATTGGAAGATTGTTGGTCAATACGGGCTGTAGCTTAGCATTATAATATTGCCAAAAGCATTGTGCAGAGGGTTAAAAAAAGGTGGGATTAAGACGCTAGTATTAGTAGAAAAGAAGGATCGGGGCGTTTAAAAATTTCTACAGCTGAACCAGATGCAGCCATGGTTAAATATTTAAGGCAAAATCCATTTCAGACGGCAAGGAAAGTTGCACTTCTAAATAACTTCCCTAAGTATTGTCAGCAGTTTGTCGCAGAATAAAAAATACGGAGTTAAGAAACTGTGCTAAAAAGCAGCTATTGACGGAAGAACAGAAACATCTCGAATTATTTTCTGTTTAAATTATATGCACCGTCCACTAAATTTTTGAAATAATGTTGTTTTTGGAAGAGCAAAAAAACGTGCATCAAATTTTCAAAGTTAGTAAAACAGTAGCGAAAACACTGAAAACGCTTAAACAAGCATTTGGTGAGAATGTTTTAGGCCGAACGCAAACTTATGAATGGTACAACCGTTTTAAAGACGAATGTGTGTCCGTTGGTGATCATCCTGATGAGCGTCCCGGTCATGCATCGACGGAAAACAAAGCACAAAATGTGGCAAAAGTGCGTGATACTATCTTGCAAAATTGTATGAGGGCAATCCATCATATTTGTGATATCGTCGGCTTTATCGTACGGCCTTTGTCAGCGTATTCTGTTAGGCGAACTCAACATGCGGCGCATTGCTGCGAAGTTTGTGTCAAGGATACTCAGCATTGAACAAAAGCGGCATCGTCTTCAAGTGTGCATAGAGCTGAAGGAAACTGTCGAAAGGGATGCGAACTTCAGGACCAGAATTATTACTGGCGACAAATCATGGGTGTACGGGCATGCCCATTAAACAAAGCAGCAGTAATCGCAGTTGAAGACGCCATCGTCACCACGGCCGAAAAAAACACAGCAAGTTCGAAGCAACATCAAGTCAATGTTGATTTGCTTCTTTGACGTTGATGGAATCGTTCACAAAGAATTTCCTCCACCAGGTGAAAAAGTAATGGTAATGGATTTTGTTGTGATGTGCTTCGACGAGAAAACATCCGACGCAAGCGGCCTGCCAAGTGGCGCAACAATTCGTGGATCCTACACCACGACAATGCACCAACCTATACTTCACTTGTGAGTCAGTTTCAAGCCTTAACGAAGATGGCAGTACTACACCACCCTTCCTACTCCCCAGATATTACCCCTTGTGACTTCTTTCTGTTTCCGAAGTTGAAATTGCAGGCCAAGGGGCGCCATTTTGAGACGATTGAGGAGATTTGGACCGAATCGCAGGCGGTGTTGAACACATTAACACGCGAAGTTGGAAGTCTTCCGTGCTTCTAGTCACGGACAAGTCGCTGGGATCAGTGTATTCATGCGAAAGACGAGTACTTTGAAGGGGATGTTAGTGAATAAGATGTAAGAACAATTTCTTGTGTTTTTTTTTCATATTCCGGGAATTTCTGGGTGACACCTCGTATATGAAATAAATTAAATAAATACTAGAAGCTGAGAGTGATAACAGAAGTAATAAATCAAGCGAACGTTTATGTTTAAAACAATGAATAATAGAAAGACAAAGTAAACGAATGTTATTTAATATTCCGTTGACATTAATTTAGAAAGTAGTTAAGCGACTGAATGGGGTTGGGCGGGCAAATAGGGCTAGGTCAACCGCGAACAGAAACCTTTCCGGTAAAAGCATAAAACTACTACCTCAGTTTGGTTTATTAGACAGGTTGAAATACGTGGGTTCCTTAAATTGTTTTTATATCCTAAAATAGTGAAATATATAACTTCCCACGAACACTATCGGAAATTGATAGAGGTAATACAATATAAGTTTAATGAAATGGTATTATCGCTTTATTTTTGTTTGCTCTAATTTAATCAGATAATATTTAAATTTTCATAAAGCAAACACGAGCTACATAGAGCCATAATATTTTCAAAATTGTGCTGCCCAGGCCTGTAATAAAGACTGTTCATATTAAAGAGTCGGTAACAAAAAGTGAAAATATTAAAGAAGTAAACATTAAATATAACTTCGTTTAATTTTTAAGAAATATATAATTAAGTAATTTGTAAAATTAAAAACATAATATTGTAAAAGGGCCTGAACTTGTAAGCAAGACCTAACTTTGTTTTTGGTTGCTCGCATATAGTTTCAGTGCAGGAACAGTAGCTCTAAAGATGTCCCTTGAAATAGTGGACGAAACGTCAGGCAAGAAGGGAGCAGTGCCAAGGATGTGGTTTTAGCCTGGAATTCTAGGAGAAACCTGCTAATACGTAAGAAATTTCCAATTTTTTTGCGGAAATATGGAACGACGAAATTAACCCTTTATGTGGCAGACCATTTTGTTTAAAATATGAATTATCTATTACGTGATTTGGTTTATTTAGGTGTATGGCTATAGAAACTTGTTATGCAATATTTTGATATTTCGTGGTATTTTAGTGATTTTGGGTGGCATTTATATGTGCCACCTATCGTTAAATATTTTGAAATAACTCTTTGTTTAGTGGCATATATAAGCGCCACAAGTAATAAAAAGACATATGCATATGCAACTAACGAATATAATTTATTAAGACTATTACGTTTATTTATTGCAACATTACAGCTATGTACTTATTTTTATGGAAGCACGCGAAATAGTTTAGACATAAACCTACATCACATCTTTCACATATTATTTCAGACCGTTTGACTGATGCTTTAGCAAAAAAAGCACACCAACGAGACTTTTCTTCATTATAACATTCATATAATATTTTTCATTGTACAGTTTCCACGGTGGTGGCTTGGCCAATAATTCTTTTCAATTTGTTTTTTCCTAATTTTATTATAGTTTTCTGTTTTGTATTATAATTTCCAGTTAGCCATATTCTAAAGAAATATTGTGCATTCATTTGCTTGATATTGAACATTTATTTATTCATTATTACCTTTATAGTTTGCAATGTTTTTATACACAAATGCATTAGCATTGAGGATAGGTACGAATAAGTATAATTAGTAACTTAATAGTTTCTTAGCGGCAAATGTTTTTAAAATGTCTGTTACTGTGATGTAAAGACAGATCATTTTAGTAAACAATTCAATACTTACATTTTATAAAAAATATACACATTATAAAATACACTTGCTTATTTGTAGAAAGATGCACTTGCAAGACCATTGGAGACGAACGCTAAGCAGTAGTTGGCATATATATATATATATATATGCGTCTCTCTCTGGGAGTGTGGATACACTTACGCGCTCACACAAACACAAAACCACACACCCAGAGAGAGACGCAAGCTGCCAGCAGCAACCAACACGCAAGTTCATACCCAGAAAGAGACACAAGCTGCTAGCAGCGGACAACCCATATGTTCACACCTTGCTATCTGTTTTTATGCAATTGGAATGTATCTTTGAATAATTTTATCCATAGCAACTCAATTATTTGACATTTATATGCTGTCATTTATATTTTATATCCTTGATAAAGGCATCATTGCCGAAACATGTAGGGTTGTTTTAAATATATATACTTTGAGGTAAACCAGACCTTTAATTGCCAACGATTGAATTTACCATATATATATATATATATATATTAAAATAATAGACATTTTCTTGGTTTAGCGACCTTTAATGTATTTCAGTTTTTTTCTACGACGTTTCGACTTTTTTTTTATATAATTAAGTCTTTTTCAAGTGATTAGAACTAAAAAATTAATACAACGAAAGGTAAGAAATATATTTACAATTTGTATGAATGAATTAAAATTAAAATAATAATTAAAGTAAGGAAAATTAAAGGATACAAAACTCACCAATTTATTTCGTGTTAAAACACATATTTTGTGTAATATGTATGGTCAGACATGTCGACCTTTTTAGGGTCGAACTGCCTTTCTCGGAATATTTAGTGTAACTAAATGTCTTGGTGCAGAAATGAAATTGTTTATTTCGTTTTAAAATTAGTTTGGTCAGGCCATATGTTTGGGAAAATACAGTATATTTACATTGGGAAAAAAAAATGTTTTTTTTGTGATGTTGGGGTTGTCTTTTATTGTTTAATGAGCGGATAATAAAGTTTAGAAAGGCCATCAATCTCGCTACTATCGTTGATTGTTTTGTTGTTTTTGAATATATGAATCATTTCTAAGACCTCCCTAGCCTTTGTATTTTTTTGTTTGGTTATTATTTTTGTATTTTCAAAATCAAAATTATGTTTTAATGTTATCTGGTGTTTTTTTAGGAAAGATTAAAAGGACACAAATACGCAAAAAATCAGACAGCTTTAAAAAAACACCAGATAACATTAAAACATAATTTTGATTTTGAAAATACAAAAATAATAACCAAACAAAAAAATACAAAGGCTAGGGAGGTTTTAGAAATGATTCATATATTCAAAAACCACAAAACAATCAACGATCGTAACGAGATTGATGGCCTTTCTAAACTTTATTATCCGCTCATTAAACAATAGAAGACAACCCTAACCACACAAATTTTTTTTTTTCCCAATGTAAATATACTGTATTTTCCCAAACATATGGCCTGACCAAACTAATTTTAAAGCGAAATAAACAATTTCATTTCTTCACCAAGACATTTAGTTACACTAAGTATTCCGAGAAAGGCAGTTCGACCCTAAAAAAGTCGACATGTCTGACCATACATATTACACAAAATATGTGTTTTAACACGAAATAAATTGGTGAGTTTTGTATCCTTTAATTTTCCTTACTTTAATTATTATTTTAATTTTAATTCATTCATACAAATTGTAAATATATTTCTTACTTTCATTGTTCTAATTTTTTAGTTCTAATCACTTGAAAAAGACTTAATTATATAAAAAAAGTCGAAACGTCGTAGAAAAAAACTGAAATTCATTAATGGTCGCTAAACCAAGAAAATGTCTATTATTTTAATATTATGACACGACCAATAAAATAAATAAGAAATAAATTTTAATTCTTATTAACACTAAATATATATATATATATATATATATATATATATATATATATATATATATATATATATATATATATTGTTGTAGTTCAATCAAGGGATTGTATTCTTTCCTCTGAAAATGACAAAGCAGGGATTATACAAACAACCTCTTACAACATAAAGAGGTAAAATGGACGCATATTGTGATAATAATATCGAGAATATCACGACAACTTGCTTATTTCAAATTAATTTACATTTTTTTAAATTTTGCTTTTCCTATTTTTCATTGTCAATTTCATTTTTAAATTCAATTACGCGAAATTTAAAGATATTGAATTTATTCACATTCAAACAGTGTTTCGGTATTATTTAGCAATGCCCATCAGTTAAATTTTATTAACCCGCGAAAGTGAAGTCTTTACTAGGGATAGTACACATAACCTAGCATTAAAAATGAACTGTAATTAATGTAAAAAATCATCAATTAATTTAATCTTGTAGTTATAATTCCAAAAACATCTAAATTCCTTTTATATAAATTAATAAGTAAGCACAAATTAAGACAGTTATAAACTCTCTAATAAGGCTATGGAACAAAAAGAATTGAAAGAGAGCGTCACCCAAGAATATTGTTAATAGACGTATTAAATTATTTTTCTCTGATATAAAATTTTAAAATCTGCGGAAATACCAGTGTCTCAAATATAAAATTAGGCAGAAAAGTTACATTAAGTGTCAAACTACAATTTGAAATAGTTTTTAAATCAAGAAAATCGAGTAACTACCTGAAAAACGAAATAGAATTTTCTTCGAAAGTCATTTGAAAGCACCGACGCCGTTAAAAATATTCAAACGGACTATACCAGCCCAGATCCCGTTAACCTTATCCGATCTTCGGACTCCAGAACGAAGCCACAGAGAACTTCTAGAGTTTCAATTGAACAGTTCCACACCTGAAATCCAGTCTTTTTCCGTCTATTGAATTCAACTTCCTTATTCAGTCGTTTAATCTACGAAGTACAGGTTTTTAATAAAACATTTATAGATGCCAATATTATTTTTTACAACAAGTCACGCACATTTAATTTACACAACTTGATTTTTGCTTATTATACTAATAGCTATAACAGCACTTTAATTTCAAGCTTAAAATCATTTATATATAGTAGCACTTACCATTTTGATTATTTTCGTGTCACTTATTCTATTATTATAACTAATTTTGATAAACGCAGTTAGTATCATAACCTATTTAGTGCAGATGTAATTTAATCATAAATATTAATTCAATATTTCACCGGAATAGAAGAATAGATATTTGCTGTTTACAGAATTCTAGCTTGAATATATTATATATTTGTTGATTTAAAAATTTGTGTTTTATTGGTATATGTGATGCACAGTCTATGTATTTGTTTTATTTAAATTTGATTTGATTATATATAAGTGGGGAATACTTGCGATGTTCCTGTAAAGGAGAGTCTCAATATTATTTTATATTTACTTTTTCATCCTCTACCAACCGAACTACGCCATCTTTTGTATTCCTGAGATTACATTTCATAATCAGCTGGCCGTTCACTATTCATTCATACATAATATAACATTATTTATTATACATTTAAAATATCACCCTTATATACGGTATCAGTATATATATATATATATATATATATATATATATATATATGCCACTTGCAGCATAACTCCTATACTATTTGAAATGTGGTCAGATTTTCCGTATTGCTAACAGTAATAAATGGATTGTATTGGAAGTGGCATATGTAAATGTCGCTAACCTATAAAGGGTTAAATAGGACTTCATCCCTTTACACTTCTAAATTACCTAATAATAGATTAATACTGTAATTACATCCAAAGCTCTTTTTGACTCTATAAATTCACTTTGACTGACCCTCTACATAAACGCGGCTCGCATGGGTTTATGTAAGGATCGTTAGGATTATATAATATTGGTGCAATAGTATGCTCTGTGATAGGTATATGGGTGAGGGTGCACTTACAGAGGATAATAATGTTACGTCACAGAGGAGCCAGCATTGAAGCCAGTGTAGAGGAGGTGGTTGCTCGGGGGTATACTATCACTCTTCTTATGTGCGAACAGTAGAAAATTTCAAGAGACTATCCAATGAAGGTTTTCACTACCTCGGATATGCAGACGACCTAGGAATTATCATTCGGGGACGCTTTGCAGGAATTATTTCAGAATGTGCGTAAACTGTTCTAAATATCGTAGACGACTGGTGCACAAAAGAGCGGTTATCAATAAACACTCAGAAACTACAAATATTCGCATTTACACAAAAGATACCGCTACAAGAATTACAGCCACTAGTGCCTAGAAGTACAAAAATTTCATTTACCATGGAAGTCCAGTACTTATAGGTACTGTTTGGGTAAAAGCTTACGTGGAATTTTTACATTGCCACAATAATCAATAAAGTAATAATTGCCTTGAACAGCTTTTTCCTAAAATGACGATCGAGTAAAACACAAGGGTAATTAGACCCATGATAAGCTATGAAGTAGTCGTATATTCGCCAAAAAGTAAGCAGAAAGGAATTAGTAAGCGACTAGAGAGCATACACAGATTAGCATGCTTAAGCGACGCAGGGGCCATGCAACCAACTCCTACCGCTGTCCCGGAAGTGATGTTCAATTTGCCAGCCTACAAAATAAGGAAATGCTAAACAGCTATAAATCAAGTCCATTTCATTGACCATCATAAGTTGATAGAAGAACTCAAGGCAGATCCCACAATAGAGAAGTCGAATGATAATTTGATTCAAAAATTAAATTTTGATAAGAAATATAAAATATTTATACCAGATAGTGATGATTTGGAAAAATGGCCACTCATCCAGGTAGAATTTATCTGGTTCACTGATGACTCTAAAACAAAACGAGGCGTTAGAGCCGGAACATGTGGGCTCAAAGAAACAACAATAATCTAAGTGAGACTAAGTATAGACACAACAGTATTTTAAGGGGAAGTTGCAGCATTGCATCATTGTGTGAAGAAATTAATAGACATGGTAACTGCTAAACAATATTAAAGACACTGTTACGATATTCTTGACTGTGGTGTATATATCGTCTTATCGGTCATGCGTAAGTTGAATTTTTTCGGCATCTGAGCAGAACGCGCACAAGTTTGCGTGTGACATACGGACATTTGTAAATCTCGGCGACTCTAGATGTGTTTCTGACTGTTGCCGCTGTGTGATTTTGTATAGAGAAAATTTACACCGAAATTGGTGGCTTACCGAAATTTTATGTTTAGGTTGACGTTATTGACTAGGCCGAAGATTTATTGCCACCCTCGATCATCTGTGAGGTTTTTGGTAATGGCTTTGTAATTGGATGTTGAGATTGTCAGTTTGAGTTAAAAACCAACGAAATTGGAGAATTTGTTGAAGGAGTGAACAAAATCACGTGGAATGCAAATTCATCGAGAACCACGTGTAAAACGGAGACGACTCCATTGCAGTCGGTTAATTTCGTACAAATCAGCAAGCTCTGCACTAATTAATTACGCCGTTTCATAGGGTTATATATTACTCAAAAACTTGCATTGGTGCTATACAGAAAATTGGCGTCTCGAAATATTATAAATCATTAAATTATTTTGCCTTTCGTTTTAGTCATTCATTAAGGTCTGTGTTCCATTGGTATATTACGATAGCTCACATTAATTTATTCAATTTTTATTTTCTATTGTTTTGGCACACATTAATTTCTTTGATCAATTAAAACTTTAGTATTGCTAATACGATGTGTAATTTAATTTTAATATTTACATTTGCGTCGAAGCATTTAGATTATATAGAAATATTACGATTCAAGTTAATTAAGAATTACGTGCATAAGAATGTATCTCTTTTGATATTTTTCTTGGACAATTAGCGTTACCGTCTATGGAATCACTTTGCTTAGTTCTGAATTTGTTATTGAGGCAGTGTTTAGTTGCTTCGGCGTTTTGCCAATAGGCTGCGCTGAATCTTCTTCTACCCTCTGTCTTAATAATTTCTGTAAGATAGCGAAGTTGTTATATTTGTAAATGCATCTCTCCAGCACCGCGTACCGATGATTCTGTAGAAAAATGAAATACGTATCTACGTCTCCGAAGAGGTGACTTTACAAATATATGTACTTGTATTGTGTTATTCACACCCGATTTTTAATAATATTTTATATTGTTAAAAAGACTATGTGTAATGTTTTTTCTTTCTAGACTAGTGTGATTGGGCGGAAAAGTATATTGTTAGCATATAATAAAATAAATCGGTGCAAATGAAAATGAACAATCAACTGTGTATTAGGTATATCTTCAGTATCTATGGAAAATAGAGTTAAAGAATTATTGCATCCGCAAAAAGAAATTTAATTAAATTTCAATTACATTGAGTGAACAATGAAGTCGATACGGACTCACTTAATTATAAGCTTGAGTAAAAAAAAAGTATTTCAGTAGCTTGTATTTCATGATAAAACGACATTTATTGTGAACGTAAATCTTACTTTTCACTTCACTTTAACTAAAGGCGATCAATAGTCTGCGAAGAAAACACGAAATAATACGCTTATTTCTAAATCAGTTTTACGAAAAATAAGTATACCAGTAGAACAATCAGTAGTGCGACAGGGACCGAATAATAGAGGTGTATTAAATGTATTAAGCTGACAATAAACTAGTCATCTCCCACGGTCGCAACCGGTCCCTTTCCGGAAAAGCTCATTTCGATAAACTCGTTTCAGCTATTTTTCTCTTTTGTTCTGAAAGGAACGCACACGCAACATCAATATGATGATGAAAGGCAAGAAAATGAAAGGAATACGTTTCATTTCGTCCGTTTCACGGTAATTTTCTAGAATTATAGTGTCATTTATTTTTTACATAAACGTTTGTAGCGTGGAAATGGCAAAAGATAAAAATTGAAAATGGGTTTACATATACACAGTCTAGTCATAAATACCTTCAGTATTTTAATGGCGTATAAAAAAAAGAATAAGTCATCGTACGAAACTGAAATATGAGGGATATTTTTTAAATAAGAATTTTTTTGAATAAAAAGAAAATTCTGTAAATATCATTAAAATACATTTTTTCGAAAACAGTCATCAAAAGTTGACATTTTCGTTAAATTTTTGTCACCGCCAGTCTTTTTCGTTCTAGAACAAAACAAATGTCAAAATAATTTGTTATTTTTTCGAAACTTATATATGATTTCATTAAAAAAATAATATAAATTTTAAATAATATAACATTTTAATACAAAACAGTAACTATTATAAACAAGAGGATTACAATTTATGCAATTTGCACTACGTATAAATTAAAGTGCCGATATTGTAGTGAGTTAAATTTATGCCAGATCCAGTGCTGTCAGTTATCGTAGCTTTTAGTTCTGGGTGTTAAATTCTGGACTTTTTTGGACGGTATCCAACTGATTTGCTTTTCAAATATGGTATTAGTTTAGGGAATATTCTGATACTTACATTTTCTTTGGAATTCAGTGTACTTTTTAACATGGAATGTACTGACCATAAAGTCCAAGGTTTAATTTTATTAATTCTATAATCGAAATATGCCAGTAATACCGCTTCGAACACTTTTTGAAGTTTCTTCGAACTGCATTTGTTGTAGGCAATTTCGTACTATCTCGACGACTTTTTGCGGATTAATTGCGAAACAACACAATTAAACTTTGCAAGTTTTGCAAACTGACGTGGTGAAATTTTTCGAATATTTTTCCCGGCTTTGGTGAGTAAGGATCATAAGAAAGAGTATAAAAATTCAGTTTTTTCATTGCAGACTTATATAATCTTAATTTATATATATATAAATAAATCAAAAACATTTAATTTGTCCTGTATAGACTCATAAACCATATAATCGATTTTGATAAAATTTGGTGTGTATGTTCCTTGTGTTGTGTGAAAGGTTGTTTTCATATTTTTTTTTCAAATTTTATCGGCAAATATTAAGGAATTGTGACAATATGTGAAACATAAGTTTCTATAAGAAAAAATCGTAATGTAATTTTAAATCATTATATAAAAACCATGACGCCACATATAAAATATGATACGAGTATACTGTCACTTTTTATAATTATATGTAATTGAATGTTTATATTAAAAAAAAATCTTTGAAAAATGCCATAAGTGCTGAAACATGTAAGAGTTAGAGTACCTCAAATAAATAAATATTCAATTAAAGCAGATCTTAAATCGGCAAATAAAGAAAATCTCCTATTCATATATGTACGGTTATGGCCCTTGAAAACTCAAACACTCGATTTTGATGTGAATGCCAAAAATTAAAAAAAGAAATTGTAAGTCAAATTTTGTCATTTTGATGACAATGTAACATTTGACAAGTCTATAGTCAGTTTATTTTTTAAAATGTCGCAATTATCAGAATTACGAAAATCTATTATCAAAATTAAATACTAATTTTAAAGTAATGTTTTGTATTCTGATATTCGAAATGATATTTTTGAAATTTAAGTAAATATTTTGCATTCTGCGCCAATAATTGGTTTGAGTAACAGCGTTTAAAAAAGTTTACACCGATTAAAATGTTTTTGTATTTTAGTGTCTGTATTTTCAAGGGCTGCAACTGCAAATATGTATACTGTTTTTAAATTGTCTCCTAGGAATTGTCTCGACAGAATGGCAACTACCTCGACATTACGGTGAGCAATGCATTTCTGTCTGCGAGCACAGTTATCGAATTGCTATGTGTGATTACAGCAGCTGGAAATTATCAATCCTCATGTGCATATGTAGCATGTTTGCAAATTAGGAAACCATCTGCTCTGTTTCTTTATGCACCAGATGGAATAACGAAGAATATTGTGTATCCAAAGGCATTGGAGTCATAGATTGATTATAATAACGAACATTGGTTCGTTGTTTAGCTAGAGAAACAAAGTTAACACAAATGAAATTTTAATTTTTCTATAGAATGCAGCCAAGCAACGCCAGGTTTACGGGCAACTAGTATTAATGGTAAAAGGAAATGATAGTTAAGCTTTTGTTTCCGAATATATGGTCATAATTCATAATATTCATAAAATTAAAATAAATTGGGAGAGGATTAACTTTCATATCAAGTCTTACGCATACAAAACAGCATTTGTATAATAAAAATTTTAAATATTGCATAAATATTATAGCAAGTTTATCATGATTTTCAAAGTACCTTGTATAACTTCGAACATAAATAAAACGCCATCATTGTCTCACTATGAGAGTATTCAAGTTAATGGCTACAAGCGTCGCAGTACAAAATGCTTACAGAAGAAGTTTCGCTGTGAAATTTTAAAACATTTCGCGATATCGTCCCTTTTTCTACAATCACATACAAAGCCGCAGGCTAAAGGACAAAGCAAATAGTGTTACTTTTTCCAGTAGCGAATAGGCGAACCAGTGCGAGAAAGCTTTTATTTGCCAAGTAGATATCTTAATTTACTTTTCTCTTTGTTTTCCTTTCCTTTTCTGGAACATAAACAGAACGAGACAAATAGCAATCTTATTTATTTTCTTTTCTAAAATGTCAAAGAAAGCAAAAAATTCTAGATAGATAGTAATTTGTAATTGCCAAATAATCTGTAGTTAATGTTAAATTACAGTGCTTTTATTATTACATACATTAAAAAATGTAAATTTGTAGAATACGTCGTCTAGGGACCTTTAGTTTTCATAATACAGAGATGGGCCGAAATTAAATGTCACATTTCAGCGAAATTTTCGCGACTTCAAAAAATTTTCTTCTACTTCTTCTTCTGATTATAGGATTTCTCGTGCTTATTCACAAAATGATGATATCCAGCTATTTGGAGGTCTTGACTGGTCTCTTTTTTTGGTAGTTTTTCGTCTCTGGTTATTCCTGGTAGTTGTTCTTCTGTCATTCTGTTTACATGCTCATTCCATTCGCTTTTTCATTCTTTAGACCATTTAAGCACATCTTGTACATTGCATACATTTCTTATAGCAACGTTGGCTTTTTTGAGGTATCCAATATTTTAACGTTTTCATTTCAGTTGTTCTCATTTTTTCTTTCGATTTCTGGGTTTCAGCTCGAGTTTCAATGCCATATGTTCACCGGACGTATTAGAGCTCAAGAGATTTTAACCTTGCTCTCTGTTTGCATGTACACTATGATTGTAATTATACAGTACCGAAATTGTAACTCTCTTCACGTTGTTATGAAAATGACACTTCTGTCAAACTTATTTTAGGTAAACATTAACCTGTTATCTATTAGGGTAGAAAACACTGTCTGTGAATAAGATGCTCACAAACGAAGAAATGAATTTTATATGTAAAGCATATAATTGCTCATACGAGTTTGGCGGAAATAATGGACCCAGCATTAAATGGGTTGGATCTCAATTTGAACAGATGGCAAGTGAAAAGGCAAGTAAGGAAGAAAGAAAAGCGTTCGAGTAAACGAAAATCACGAACGAGTAATGCTGCAAGTCTTACAATCACCGAAAAGAAACATACGAAGAACTGCCTTAAAACTGGATATAAAAAGAGAACCTGTGCGTTTAATAGTCAAGGATATTGGTTGTTTTTCTTACAAAATTCAAAAGTGCCATAAACTGAACCAAAATGATAAAACACAACGTTTAGTTTACTGTGCTCGGATTCTGACTTACATTTATGATGATGATGAGTTCTTGACTAATGTCGTTTTCAGATGAGTCCCATGTTTCACTTTCTGGCCATATTAGCAGGCAGAATTTTAGAAACATTGAGTTTAGTCCCCCCGAGGAATTCGTTGAAACATCATTTCATGAACAAAGAGTGACCATCTGGTGAGCAGTTTTTGGAAATGGGATTATCGACCCTTATCATGATGGACGAACTGCCACCGTCAACAATGAAAGATGTCAGCAGCAAGTTCTGATACCTTTTATAGAGGACCCCAGACGATTCTGTTGATCAAGGTATCTGTTGTTGCATCGACAATGGTTTCAGCAAGACGGTGCGATGAGTCACACGCTGATCAATCCTTGAGAATGATCATTTTGGAGTCATTTTGGGGTCATTTTGATGACAGAGTCATTTCCCGAAAAAACAGACTTTAATTATCCTTCACATAGCTCGGCCTTACTGATCCCGATGAATATATCTGTATGAATTCATACATCTTATCTACATGATACAAACAGTAATTTTTCAAAACGATCCACTTACTACAATTCCGGAATTAAGAATGGCAATTATTCGTTTCTTTCGAACTTTGCAAGAACCTACATTTGAAAACATGGTACGAAATCTCCAACACCGCCTTGAGTTGTGCGTTCAACAGAATGGTGGGCATATACACCATATCATTCGCCATTATAATAGATATTAAATTCGTAAATTTTGTTAAATTAAATGAGCAATAAATATTTTTTAATTCAGTACTGTATATTTCTGGTCCTACTGTATTTATTCCTCTATATTGATTCTATAAAGCAGCCCGATATTTTTAATGCTTTTGTTGACTGTATTTGTGCTTAGTTAAGCAGATTACGGTCGCTTGAAAACTCCACTGTCATATACTTGCTCTATTATTTTCCTTTCCATTTCTAGTTTGCAACGAATTGGCTCTTTGGACACCACTAAAACTTTTGTTTTTTCCGTTGCTATTTTCATGTTGTATTTTTTGGCAGCTGTATTGAACTTGTGTAATAATCTTTGGAGATTATCTTCACTATCAGTCAATAGTAATGCATCGTCTGCATAGCATAGTATACTTATATTGTTTCGGCTCATTTTATAACCTTCCATACTTTTAACCTATTCTATGATTTGGTCCATAACGAGGTTGAATAAGAATGGGCTTAATGATGATTTGACACCAAGTTGTTTTATTCTTAATGCCAGTAAAGTGTTAGCAAAGCCGTTGCAGGTGTTATTAATTTGGCTCTGAAAACGTGTGTTATTCCTGATCGATGGAAGAAAGCTAGAATTACACCGGTTCATGTATCGTGCTTGGAAAATTATAGATCCATACCGATCTTGCCAAATTTTGGTAAAAATTTTCAGTAGATTTTGTACACTCGTCCATACATATCCAGCAACCAACATGGATTCTTGCCATTGCGGTCTACCATTACTAATGTAACGATAGTGACTCAAAATATTTGCAAGGTATTGGATAATAATGGTTAACTAGACGATGTATGCACTGGCCCTTCTCGAGCCTTCGATACTATTGACCATCAAATTTTATTAAGCAAATTGAGTGGTTTCGGCTTTATTCTATCTGCGTTAGAACTTATTGCCTCATACGTTGTGAATAGAGTTAAATATATATTTTACAACGGCTTTTACTCTTACTAATTCATTGCAACATCTGGTGTGCCTCAGGGCTCTAATCTTGGACCTGTTCTCTTTCTGCTTTTCATTGATGATCTCAGATAATAATAATAATGTGTTTGCGGATTGGTGTAGGAAAAACAGGATAAATATTAATGTGAACAAATACTGAGTTGTATCTCGTCTGCTTCTAGAATATTTGGCTACGTTATGAGGTCTACCAGTCAGTTTCAGGATTTAACTGTTCTGAAATCACTGTAGCAGGCTTTTGCTTTAAGTAGATTGGAGTATGCTTCGATAATATTGTCTCCTTACTACTCGACGCATGACTCCTCACTTGAATGGGTTTAAAGTAGATTTCTGAAATACCTTTCTTTCAGATGTGATGAATGTGATGATAGATATCCCGAAAGAAATACTTACTACAACCACCTTTGAGACAGACATAACTTTAAAACATCGTCAAGAGGTTAATGCTTCGCGCACTCTTTACTTAAATCCATAGTCAGTTTATTTTTTAAAATGCCGCAATTATCAGAATTACAAAAATCTATTATCAAAACTAGATTTTTCATTCTACGCCAATGATTGGTTTGACTAACTTAAAAAAAGTTTACGTCGCTTAAAATATTTTTGTATTTAAGTGTCTGAGTTTTCAAGGGCCGCGACTGTACATTTTTTCATGTACAACATGAAAGCAAATTTTCTCGCAATATGATCTAAATGGGAGCAAAAAAAATGTTAAATTTTAATTGGTAAATTTTCAACAGTCTCTGTTCTATACACGTAGGCGTAGGCCTTACAATTGGGTTAATTATATATGAAATGTTGAAAACTTTTACAAGTTCCAACACGTGACATTAGAACGTTAATTTATTTTCCATCACGTGAATCTGACGTTTTTATGTCACTATTAAATTAAGCACAAAGTAAACGTAACTCGCATATCCGTATGCGCAACCTACCTATACCACGTGTTTGCCCACGCCTACCATATATGGGATATGAAGCTAGTTGTCATGAAGGTTCAGAGGTCTGTCCTCTGGGAACGGAAATTAGATTGTCTGACATTCCCATTGCTCATCTGGCAGTAGGAACCGAAACTAAATTTGTACGTGTCTATCATTAAATATCTCGAAATCTCAAGATCGATGTATGCAGGCGCACGCATGTACTATAGAATTTTAAACCATAATTCTATAGGTTAAATATAAAACATCTTAATATCAGTTTTATTTTAATATAGCAAGTAAACACGATACAATAATAGTAGTATGTTCGTATATAAATAAGTAGTAAAAACTCTAATATGATAAAATTCACCAAAGACTAGCCACCGATGCGTCATAAATTTTCGACTAAATTAACTACTCAAAGTAACTATATGACATGTCTTCACTAACGATGTTGAATAAAGATGCAAATATATGGGGATTGCCTCCCTTTCTACGCATTACATTCAAAATTATACATGTTGCTATGAATAGTGAGTTAGAAATTGGAAGTACCACTATTCACACCAACTCTGTCCAGCTTTGATACTCAGTCGGTTACTTTTTTTTTAGTGAGACTGCTTTCCTATCCGGGTTTCCAATGGAAAACGTGGAAAACACAATAATGTTAGTTAACTATTCTTATATTGGACGCCACTCAAAACTTGTTTGAGAAAATATTTAATAAAGTCTTTAAGTTATTCAAAAACACAAAAGAAAAAAGGTAGAATTCAAAAACACAATGAATTTAAACGAAACTTTGATACAGGAGTTAAAAAAAAATGTCTTTACGAAGTATAAAGACTAATTTTGCATCATTAAACAAAATTATTAAGGTAACATTATTGTACGAATATTGACCGTTGCGTATAATTAAACTTCCTTATATGAATCCCGAGCAAAGTTAAAAACTAATAAATTACAAAGACGTGTTTCAATTTCTCCCTCAATATAAAACGTAAACAAACTAGATGTGACAGACCGAACTAAACTCTACGCATGTGTGAACCACATAAAAAAACTATATGCCCTTGACTCCAACGTGCAAAATTTTATCGTTATAAAAAATTTACTTAGAAACTTTAAAATACGTTCTTTGTCATCTAATATAACTATTAAGATTAAATATAAATATATTTAACAAAGTTAAAACAAATAATGATAATAAAGATAATTAGTAATAATATAATTACTTACATCAATGAAAAAGAAATTTCTTTTTTTTCTTCGAGACAGTAGAGTTGGAAAACCGTATAAAAATCACCACAAGAAATACAAACTCGTATAAATAACGGTATTGATACCAATCACAACAACCAAATTAAATCAAATCACGAAGTTAATTACTTAAGATAAAATATAAAGATTTATATCTTATAAAATACGTGTTCACAACTCTGATAACAGTTAGTGTCTGAAGCGGATATCGGAACCGACATGCCACTACACAAATCAAAATAGATCAGTTCAAAATAAACTCTGCACTCATACATGATAAATTTATACACTGGCATCCAAAAATTTAGTTTAATATCAAATAATGTTTTTCTAAAATGTTGCGGGGAAAAATCCACTGCAATGTGTTACTGTGGATACAAAGTAATGAAACTGATTAAATAAAAACACAGATTTTATTCATCCAAATTTATTGTGTCTCCAATTTATTGTGTGTTCAAAGTAATCTCTCCCACTCGAAACGATGTCCACGAAGTGGAAATTTCAATCGAGCAAATAGAAAAAAAGTTGCACGGAGTCATATCTGGCGAATTCAGTTTTTGCGGAACGACATTCACTTGATTTTTGATCAAAAACTTACGAATAATGACGGCAGTATGTGATGGTGCATTATCTTGATACTAAAACCATGATTTGTTTCGCCATAATTGTGGTTCTTTTTTTTAGGAATTGACTCACGTAAATGACGCAAAATGCCTCAATAGTGTTTTTTGTTGACTGTTTAACCAGTTGAAAGGAACTCTTTGTAGACAATGTCACGATAGTCGAAGAAAACAGTGAACATGACCTTTATTTTTGACTTGCTTTGACGTATTTTTTTTTGTTTTCGTTCACCTGCAGCACGATATTCACTTGATTGTTGAGCTGTTTCCGGGCGCCATAAGCATAAATCCAAGTCTCATAGTTAGTAATTATGCATTTTAGATGATCATCAGTCATAGAAAGCATCTCTTCAGCCACTTCAACACGATGTTATTTTTTAAACAAATTCAATGATTTTGGAACAAGATGAGAAGACACCCGAGACAAGCTCAAGTCTTTCTTTACATTTTTAAAAAGACGTTGGTTCGGTTGTGGCGGCGTGCTAACAATAAAGGAAATTATTTAAAGTAAATAATTAGTGGTGAAGTTGCATCAAAGGTCCCGGACGTGTGTAATATATGCTGACATAAATATATTACAACTTATTAACTAAATAAATCATAACAACGTTGACCTTAAAGTTTTTATTTAATATTTACAAGAAAGAAATTGAGCGTTGATATATTTTAAAGTAAGTAAATAAAAGTAATATATACAAGGAACGTTGAATAAGTTATTAAAAATTAACATACAAAAATTGCGCACTGGAAAGAAAGTTAATTAATTAAATTAATGTGAACGAGAGTAAATAAAATAATTTCTACGGAACAGTACAGAGTTACCTTGAAAACATGTCGCGGTCGGACATGTTGGGGAAAATAAATAACGTTGTATGCTGTAACAGCACGTGGAGTAAGATTTTCTTTTTTACGAAGGTTTTGAACAGAAGAAGGAATTTGTGTAGAAAAGAACACTGGTTTGGAAACGAGTAGGTTTGTTTTATGGCCTATTTGGAGAGGGGGATGAAGCTGACAATTTTTTTGAATTAAGAACTAATCAAAAGCGAAAGCTAAAAAGTTGTGATATCGATGAAATAAATATCATTAAAATGTCCCTTGTGAAAAAAGCTTTAAAATGATATGCGACATGACGTAATTATAAAGAAGAGTACGCAATAAATTAAATAACTAAGTTTTAAAAACGAAATGGAATATATTTGTGAACGAACGTTAGATGCTTGGTGACCGTTCTCAGTCAGGTAGATTTCGAAGGGTACGTTGTAGTACGATAGCAAAAGAAAGATTTTCTCTTTGCCAACGAATATATACGCCGTTCACGATTCGAAGACGATTATATATCAACATTATTGCGAATGCATATTTATGTTGGTGCCAATGTCCCGTGTTGACACATATCGTTCTGTCATATTTTACATGTGTTTGTTTACTCTTGATTTGAAATGCCGAAAGCGTTTTGCTGCCAATGTAAGCGACTTGTTACTTCCGCAATTGCAAATGGTGAAGCAGAACGCGATAATGATGGACCGTTGCTGCCTTTATCAGCTGTGGGAGAAGTAAAATTGTATTTGTGTTTTGCTATAATTTCATATTATATATTGCACTTTTTTTTTGTAGCGTGCAGCAAAAGTTTTAGGAGTAAACGTGAGCACAATTTTCTTATCAATACAAAAAGGACACGCAATTTGCAGCCCCAAAAAGAAACCTATAGTAGAGATTGATTACTTCGCTGAAGGTGCAATAAGGATAATTCTCTTTGGGAATAGATCTGCATTGGTTTATAAAATTGATAATCTGGCCCATCAGTATGGCTACATAGTTCTCCGTCTGCCACCGTACCATTGCATATTAATGCGATGGCGAATTTATTATTAATCTTGGCGGAGACTTTGAGAATGACGACGATTTATTCTCAGATTAATGTGTCACTTATTTTTAAGTTGTTGGTTTATAATACCTGGTACTTTTCATTTTCTTTCGATATGTATTTGAAGAAATTTAATTTAAAATTAAATTAAACATTCTTATATATACGAAGTGTAACAGTATTGATCTGTTTAATATAGCAACAACGTTTACAAGATCTCTTTTAGTGAATTGACGATTGGACAGTACAAACTCCTTGATTTTGTTGAAATCTTCATCAGTAGTGGAGATTGATGGCCTTCCTCACCAAATAATTTGTACCACTTAAAAACTTGTGATGTTTTGATAAACACTGATCACTGCAACATTTTTCTAACATTTTTAATGTGTCCGTACAAGAAATTTCATTTTTTACACAAAATTTAATGTTAATTCTTTTTTCAATAGATTTATCCATATTAAAAAATCGCTCCAACAAATTTTTCACAATTACAAGAGACGCTATAATATCTAAACTAACAAAGTAAATGCCATGAGGTTTCTGTCAGCTGTTCAAAACAATCAGACCAACCTACCAAATAAATATATACATCAATATTCATAGCGAGCGTATTTTTTTTAATACAGTCTCATTACTTTTTGTCCACATACAGATCTTGACCTTTGATCTGCTTTGTCCTTCTTGTGTTCGAAATTGAAACTGAAGCACAATAGACACCATTTTCAGACGATTGAGGAGATTCAGACCGAATCGCAGGCACTGTTGATGAAAGGTAGTGAATAAGTAGGAACAGTGTAATGGACTAGTTGGAATTAATAACACATTTTCTTTTTACTAAGTATTATTATTTAATAAGTTATTTTATTAAACAATTCACAAAACATAATTATTACTACTAACTACTATTATTACTCTTATTATTACTATTACTATTAATTGTTGTATTGCGTTCTGTATAAGGCTTTGAATATGAATTGTTACACTTATTGTATAGTACTATACGTACTATGTATATGAGAGTTCCAATATGAATGTTAGAAATGTAATATTACTGTGTCCCTTCAGATCGATTAGATGGAACTTTTAGACTAAACAAAGCTGTTTACAATAACGTCGAGACGTAACAAGGTCAAGTAACCTTGATAAAGAAGTTAAATCTATGTGTGAGAACTACAAAAAATTAATATAATATAATACAAGTGTCCCTTATCGTTATGTTTAAATTTTAGGAGTGTAAAGTAGACTTCATTTCAAGTACCAAAAATGCAAAACTTGAATATCCATTTTTATTTGTTTCAAAGTTACAGGTCTATGAATGTGATTGTCAGATCATGAAAAAAAATGTAGTCCCAAAGTCAATAAAAACTGATTTTATCTTAAAAAAGTTCAATTAATAATATTTTCGAAATGTCCACCTCCTTGTTGCATGCAGGCTTGTGCCCGTAAGCCAACAGAAGAAGTACTTATCCGAATTTCATACTTGTTTTGTCGGATTTGCTCGGCAGCCAGGTGAATACGATCCAACAACTCTTCTCTTCGAAACTTGCGCATAGACTAAATTGTTCATGTACCCCCATAAATAAAAGTCAAGGGGATTAAGACTGAGTGATCTGTGTGGCCATGCAACAGGACCACCTCGACCAATCCATCTTGGATAATTGACGTTAACCCAATTTCGGACAGCAATTCCGAAATGTGGTGGTGCCCCATCCATATGAACCCACATGTCTCGTCGAACATTCAATGGGACATCCTCTAAAAGACCTGGCAGTTCGTCAATAAGAAATTGAAGGTAATTGTCCGCATTTAACCTCCCACGAAGAACGACAGGACCAATCAACAAGTCATCGATTAGGGCCGCCCAAACGTTAATAGAAAATTCATGTTGAAATTTAGATGGGCGTATAGCTTTGGGGTTTTCTGATGACCACCTGTGCAGGTTTCTCAGATTTGTAACACCACTTCTCGTGAACGTAGATTCATCTGTCCAGAGGACTGTTCTGCAGAAATTAAAATGAAGCCGTGACTGTCTTAATATCCAGATAGAATAAACTAGACGAGCATAGTGGTCTGCTTCAAGCAAACCGTATCCCCTGCGATAGTGATATGGACATAAGCCCTCACTTTTTAAAATTCGCCAAACTGTCGTGTCGTATGATATTCATGGTTTAGCACTTACGAAATAAGTAAGAACCTTCTTTATCATAAACCAATTTCTAGTACTCTTTTTTGTAGATCTCCAGGAAATTACTGTATGCACTACGACACGTGCTTATTTATTTTAGGATAACATTTTATTATGCGACGTTATCAATCACAGGCCTGTCATTGAATCGTATAACTTTTTTTTTAATAAAATCAGTTTATATTGACTTTAGGATTACATTTTTTTTCATGATCTGAATCACATTCATAGATCTGTAACTTTGAAACAAATAAAAATGGATATACAAGTTTTGCGTTTTTGTTACTTGAAATGAAGTCTACTTTACACTCCTAAAATTTGAACATAACGATACGGGACACTTGTATAGAGTGTGTAAACTAATAATTAGAAATGTAATGTAATATAATATAATATATAATATATAGGTAAGGTACATTACAACAGTTTATTTTGTTTTTTTCACATTCCGAGAGTTTCTGAGTAGCACCTGATATTACAGGTACAGAAACCAACTTCATTATTGTGTAAATTTCTTTTCGAGACAACGGAAAAATAGTTCAGATAAAAAATTTAATTTAGACGGGGCTAGATTTCTAGACGAAGATACAAGGAGATAATTTCGATTTATTTAAAATTATTATTCTATTAATCGCGATTGTTTTTTCATTACTCTAATTATTTTTAATTTTATTCAGAATTCGATTTATAATCTAATTTCCTGTAGTATTTAAGAAAAACATGAAAATACAACGGAAGAACATCAAACCTTTTCCTTCACGATTAAAAAAGCCTTAAGTAAACGAAAGAAATCCTAAGAACGAAAAGTCAAGGATCAATATTTCTCCGAGTATTATTTCCTTATTTCCTTTAGCGTAATTTACATCTTAATGTAAAAAGCTATAAATATTCTATCACCTTGCGCTTGCTTTCGCTTGATGGCTTTTTCAGAACATTATTACATTTTACATCGTCTTGCGTGTTGTTGTTTACGTCTTTTAGTATCTTCGGGAACGTTAATGCACTCTCCGCCTGAGGATCGGGCATTGGCACATTTGATATTTTCGTGTAGTTTTTACGGGATATTAAGTCACGCTTATTATAAATTTTAATTAAGGTAGGAAATCTTATACTTTAATAATCTATATCATCGTTTTTCAACCTGAGTGTCTCGACCACCCAATGGGGTCGTGGTGATATTAAAGAAGGGTCGCGAAATAGCTTAAACAATAATGAAAAATCATTTTATGAGAAAAAGTCATTTATTATAAACATTTGACAATATGTACACATGTGAAGAAAATAAATTGATTAAATTGATAAATGTGATGTTGCATTTGTTTTTCATTTAAAAGTTTCTCCATACGTAGATCTAGATTAGAAACACATAAAGGCAAATTGTTTTCAAGTGATAAGAGACGATTCCTGCCTTTAGTTTTTAGCGCAACCATTGCAAAAAAACCCTTGTCACAGAGACAAGACGTGGCGAAAAGGATTAATATTTTCATTGCTTCTGTAAGTAAATTTCATATTCATTCCGACCAGTACCGCGCCAACACTCGGTGGCGCCTGTGTGCAAAAATTTCCGTGGCGCCCATAAAAATTCAGTTTTCAAAAACATATTTGGTTTTGGTTTTGTTAAATAAAAATAGTAGGTAAGTAGAAACAAACAAAAATTTATTAAGTATAGAGTAATCCAGTAAATACTTTGTATATATAACATAAAAAACTTAAAATATAATATAAAAGAAATAAATGTAAAATTAAAAAATCTCTGGTTAAAAAAAAATAAATACTCTTTGCAAGGTCTAACTAATCAATAAAAATAAACAATACTTTTTTTGTATTCGGTATCTATCTAATACCTAATATCACAAAATAAAAAATTATAACTATTATATAATATAAGATATAAAAAAGTTCGAATACTATTAAAAATAAACAATACATTTCAGTAAGTAAAGTAATTTACAAAAAAACCAATTTTCGTGCTTACAAGTCAGTAAATTTTTTTATGATGTCGTGAATATATATAGTTTTTTTTTTCTTTCCTTCATGAGACATCTGAAAACCAATAATTTACATAAAAATAACTACATTATAAGGATTTCATTAATTTCTAAAGACGCCAGACTATGTGCCCCAGCAGTAGCGTTGCGTGGAGAGTTTAGCAGAATAACAGTGCGCTTACTTAAAAATAAATATATCGAATCCCTATACAAAACGTTAAGAAAAAACATAAATAACTTACCCAACATGTTTACATTGTTGCAAAAAAATGCGGATGTGCGCGATGAAAAAAACTGCACCATAATATATGTTTCTGTATTAGTCTCGGAAAGGTTCGTACGTAGCGACGTATATATATGTTTATATACAGAGAAGGATTGTTCGACGTTAAGAGATGTTATATTTGCATAGTTAATTTTTTCAAAATGTTTATAATTTATAAACATTTCGAAAAAATTAAAACAGTGATTTTACAATTAGAAGCAGCTGCAATACGGCTCAGCCAGGTTCAATTTAACAATCCTCAAGTTGCAGCAAATTTAAAAATTATTTACGACAGTTACGTTCCAATACTGGACGCAATAAAAAATTTACAGAACACTGCGCTGTCCTTATCGGACTCATTAGCAATTATTGACCACGTAAAACTAGTGCTGCATATCCTTGAAGATGAAAAAAGTGATTGTGTCCGATTGTGTGTGAAAAATTTAACAGTGTATTAAATAAAAATGTAGATTTTACAAAATTAGGGCAACTTTTTACCAATACTGAAGATCCGTTGTACAGATACAAAGAGCGCTTTAACTATGCAAATATAACATCTCTTAACGTCGAACAATCCTTCTCTGTATATAAACATATATATATATATATATACGTCGCTTCGTACGAACCTTTCCGAGACTAATACAGAAACATATATTATGGTGCAGTTTTTTCATCGCGCACATCCGCATTTTTTTGCAACAATGTAAACATGTTGGGTAAGTTATTTATGTTTTTTCTTAACGTTTTGTATAGGGATTCGATATATTTATTTTTAAGTAAGCGCACTGTTATTCTGATAAACTCTCCACGCAACGCTACTGCTGGGGCACATAGTCTGGCGTCTTTATTAATTTCGTATCAAAAATGTCCCAATTCTTTATATATTATTATTATATTAGTCCTCGCGGGCTCGGGCCCACATTAAAAAAAAGTGATTACCTCACCGTGGAGACTTCGTATATCTTGTCTTTTTTATTTGCGAAAATTATCGAAATGGAGGATGGGATCCCCGCAGTCACTTATTTGATACTAAAAAAAAATTATGACCTAAATGCAATATTTATTTTAATCGGAAGTTTTTCTTACTAAAAAGCAAATACATCTTGTCGGACAAATATATTGAGTTATTTTGGAGCGTCCGGCACCTCGAACATGGCAAAGTTACGATATAATCAAATTTAGATCCTCGCAACAAATTTTTCCAGAATCGTTTAATAAAAATATTTAAAATGAAGTGGTAAGCTTGTCCGACATAATTTTATGGAAATTCTCGTTGTCGCAGACGCCCTAAAAAGGGTTTCGTTCATCAGGTTTTCAAAAGAATACGCCCCCGCCCCCGTATTGAGAATTTTCGCAAATAAAAAAGGTTGTCCGACTCGACATAAAGAACAGATATACGAACTCTCCATTTAGAAAAATAAAACAGAAATAATGGCATGCACTTATATGTAATGACTTACCTTGTGAATAATAAATTAGCAAATAAACATCACTTGCACCCTTGCACGTTGCACGGTATGACATGACGGTATTTCAAATGTGAAAAATCTGGATTGCAATTTTACTTATATAGAATTTCGAAACCCGACAGTTGTAACAGATCGCGAACGGGGTTGTCCACAAAACTACAGCCAATGAGCCTGCAGGCAGCTATTAGGTGTGGGGAGTAATCTTCACAACTTCGCAATTCGCGATCTTGCTTGTCTGTACAGGATTTTTCTTGTTTATATGCAGATTATAATATAGGGCGTACTAGTCCACATTCTCTTTATTGAATCTCTATTATTAATTTCATACATACGGTTAAGGGGTTAAGTAAGTGTGTAATTTGCTAAATAAAGGTATTATTAATTGTAAATGGGAGATCTTAAAAATTCTATTTTTTATTTGTTATGCCTAATACGGTTTAGGGTCGCCTTTAGGTGCTTATCGAATTTTGGCGTTTTTTGGCGCCCCTTTGTACCTGGCGCCTATGTGCGCCGCACACATTGCACACGTGGACGGCGCGGCCCTGATTCCGACGAGCAAGCGAAAACGTATTTAAAGCTTCATATGTAAATTGAAGTTGTAGCGTTTTATCGGTAGACATTTCAATGAGCTGGTCGTGAATCTCAACTGGTAACTTAGCAGAGGCAACAACGTTTTCACTAAACCTATTTAGTATCCATCTCGTCGAGAAATCATTTTTATCTTCCGGGAAATACTCCGTCAACTAAGTTTTTAGCTCATGCAAATGCATCTTCATGCACTTCAAACTGTGATGAACAATAGTGTCTTGTATATTCAAATTTTTCTCAATATAATCTGAAGTGAGTAAGAACATATTCAAATTTTGGCTTTGAAGGCGAACAATCCAGATATCAAGCTTCTTAATAAAAATATGAACTTTGTCTGTCATTAATAAAATGCTTTTATTACGTTCATGTAAATCATATTTAAGTCGCTTCTGTATGGAAAAGAAGAGATTTTTTATTTTCCCCAATTTCAACGCATAGTTGAGCAAACAACATGTTTTGTAAACACCGGCTTTTAATAAAATTAACGATTTTTTCAGTTTTACAAAGAATTTTATTGAGATTTTTCTTTTTGCAACAAGAAAATGTCTGTGCAGGAAGCAGTGCGTCCATTCCGCCCTTGGTTTAAGACGATCTTTTAATATTTTCATTCATACACTGTTCTTTCCTGTTATCACCCTTGCACCATCATTACATACTGCAATAAATTTGGCTAATCTATGTTACTATAGTTTCTAGTAGCTTCATAAGAGGCATTGTCCTGTGCTCACTTCGTTTTTTCACAAAATTTCGCATAAGAAATGAAAAAAAAACAATTCAGTTTCACGGTGAGACGCACACTGAAATAAAAGTTCCAGGCACGCCTCGCGTTCGAAACTTAACTGAAGTTGTGCAATCGCAAGCGCTTCTTTTATACTGGTGACAGCACGACTTGTTCAAATGCATCCATATGCCGGTTCAAACATGCTCACATAGCGACTATTATATAAGGAGACCAAATTGTGATTATATAATATTAAATAATTTTTTACATTTATAAGTACAGTCAAAATTAAATTAGTAATAGCAAGGTTTACTGTTATTATTTCTTTGGATTGAGAAGGGTAGGGGATAGGTGGGGAGTTGCGAAATATTAATTTTATTTACATTTACTACTGATCTATATAAATAAAAATGTAAATGTTCGATTGTTCTTAAATCTCCGAAAGCTCTTCACCGATTGTTTTAAAATGTTGACGTTGCATTCGAATACACGCGTATTATTATATACCTATTATATAGATGTCACGCCTGTGACAGGTAAAAACATTCGTATCTCACACCTCTGTCGGGTAAGAACATGCTTTTGTTGAAAAATAGCGTCATCTGTTGGAGGTACAACGTACTTCTTGACAGCTACTGTCACTTAGCATTTTAAGTGTTTCCGATTGCATTGTTAAATTGAAACTTTAATAGATTACGATTTATTTTCATTTTGATGTAATTATTTCGTGTGATATTGCGTTGGAATTGTTTTGTGTCGTTTGCTATAGCGTTGATTTTGTGAGTATAGTCATTATATGTTGCATGTTCTATAGTCGGCAAACAAGATAATCTCTATATCAGTACATACAGTGGAATAACAAAAAATATTGTATTCCCACAAGCATTGACAAATTAAGCATACTAAAATATAATATAATCTCTAATAATCTAATATCATAGAAAGAAAATTGAAAGCATACGTTTCTAAAAACGTGTGCTTTCAATTTTATTGCTTTTCAGTTTAATCAGAGTGATCCACAGCAACGCATTATTAGTGCATAATAAACTCATTATTAACGCACAACTCAATGTTTCTGATATATTTTCTATCGTTTTTGTATTTTCTTAAAAGAAAATTAGTTTTATCTAGACATAACCTAGTAGCTCTATCTCGCCGCAAAGTAATTTTGGCATTTCTGGTGAAAGAAGCAGAAAATTAATGTCAAGTTTTATTAAACATATTTTTTTGAGTACTTGAACTTACAGTTCCAACATCATTTAAGTTTTAATTATGAAAAAGGTTTTAAGTATATCTATACGTTAATGCACGTATAACGCTTTTAATTATGAATTTGTTATTTTTTTCGTGTGTATAGAATTTAAGTTAATAGAGTTTAAATGCAAAATTATAAACCGACCACTTTAACCAATAATGAACGTGGAAGAGCTTCAACTTTCTTAGAAGAAGGATGTACGGTTGCGGGCCCTACAAACTCAGACAGTTTGACAAATAATAAATATTGGCTTCAATATTGAAGTTTATAAAATGTCACCTAACTGAAAGAAAGTCAGTGGCGTATAAAATAATAAAATTTAAAATGGAAAAATTCTAATACAAATAACGAAAATGCATTCCGGTTTGTTTCTCTTGGTGAAATCTGAATTTTTCAATATGGAAGCTCTCAAAAACCACGGCAAGATGAGAATATTAAATCTGTAAAAGCAAAATAAGTAGGTGGCAAAATGTATTAATTATTTAAAAAGTATTGGCATGGGCAATATAGCATTGACCTTTATCGTGTTTTTATCAACATTTATTTTATTTGCGATGTGCCTAATGCTCATGCCGTCCTCTAGCCTAGTTTTAATTATCGACTTTTGCAGTTCGTTTAATTGAGGCATTTTAAAAATTGTGTACGCTTCTGACTTACAATAGACTGACACTAACATAACCATACCGGATAAAAGTCAAATCTACAATTTTTTTAATTTGACAGAATGTGTCAAAAGTCGGTGTCTTAGTTTGTAGCGGCTGTAACTGCACGCTTGTATTCAAAAAAATCGCGTACATTAATTTTTTTCCCGTCTAATTGTGTATTTTTCTGCCGTTTATTAACGTCATACCGTGACAATTAAGTTAATCAAAAATGTAAATACCAAAAGTTTCCGAACAAGAAAAGTATTTCATTATAGCAAAAGTTGAAGAAGGTTGGTCAATTAGAGATATTGCACTTCATTTCCACTACAATAAGAGCACAATAAAATTATTAAAAAAAAACACAAAACCTTTATACTTTTGTCTAAATCACAAATTATATAACAAGTGTTCATTTGAAAAGTCAATCTAGGTTACTTTGAAATTTTGATAGAATAAGAAGCAAATATATTAATATGTGTTTGTTGTTCCGTAAACGTAAATCCAAATGACATTTGATAATTCACAAATGAGGATCTCCGTTTCAAAACGCAGTGTTTGCAATTAGTACAGCTGTTGTGCAAAAGGTGACGATGGCTTTATTAAAACAGTAGGAGGTGTGTAACTGGTTCGTTTGATGCTAATCGCAGTCTTTACCGCTTAAATCTGTACCAGAAAACTAACATTTGTTTCAAAACGCAGTTTATGTTGAAAAGTATTCGTTTCAAAATGCAGTTTCTGTATTACACGTGCTGCTCTTACGGTTCGTATAAAGGTGTATAAAATGGAAGCAGAGAAGGTCCTTGTTAAAGATGGTAGTAGCGGAACCAGGGAAAGAAACAGAAAAACCACTGCAAGGCAGAAGCAAAAAACTATAAGGTTTGTCACTCAAATTTAATGTGAGGTTAGGTTGGCTAAAAATCATACATTTTTTATATTCTCAATTATTTGTGTCGTAGGTTCTTGGTGAAACATTATAAATAATCGTAATTAAATAAATTCAAATAAAATTCTTGACTTTACTGTTTCACAAACTTATTAGTTTCTAACAATTGTCTCGATAAGGTTGACTTATTATCAATAAAAATACCTACATATTGCATGACTAAACTATGAGATAGGTCAAGAATTGAGGTCGAGGGCTGGAGTGTTACACTTAGACACGAATATTTTAGTCTTTCTGTATCTTTGTTAATGATAAGTCAACCTTATCGAAATAATTGTTAGAAACTAATAAATTTGTGAAACAGTAAAGTCAAGAATTTTATTTGAATTTATTTAATTACGATTATTTATAATGTTTGATTACATTTTTTGTTACTTTCAGATATTCAGATCACTTTCCAAACTTGGAAGATTTTGAGCGCCCATGCCAACATCATAATAAAAGGTACAATTGCATGGCAATTAACGTGCAGGACATTATAACGGCCAGGGAAAAATTGTATGCCGTACAAAATTGAGTGATACAGAATATTAAAATTTCCCACCTACTGACAGTAACAGCCCCTAAAAAAAGGAAAAACAACAAAAATGTGCAAAATGTTCGCATAGGTTACAAATTTTGGGATATAATAAAATAAAACACAACGTATGTCAAAATTTTTTTCGGGCAGCGCTGCACGTTTCTCAACGTAGAATTACAACCATTTCAAAACAAATGAAAAATGGTGAGGGCATAACCGAAAAGCGAGGAGGAGATCGTCGTTCCAATAGGTATAAACCTAAACGATATGAAGTTATTAAATTCATCGGAAGTCTGAAGGGCAGCGAGTCTCATTACAATAGGAATAAGTCTAAAAGAATTTATCTGGCAGCGGAACTAAGTATCTCAAAGTTGTACAAAATGTACAACAACTCGGTAAACGAAAATTTGCAAGTAAAGCGATGGTTTTTCTTTAAAATTTTTAATTCCAAATTTAATATTGGTTTTGGATCTCCAGCCTCCGACGTGTGTAGCTTCTGCTACACACTTAAGAATCAGATTAAGATGGAAGATGCTAGCACCAAAAACAAATGTATGATGGAACTGCGACTACATAAGCTTTCTGCAGAACAGTTTAATCTTATAATGAATAATAATCCTGAAAATAGTTTCTCCCTCTGTTTCGACCTTCAGCAAGTACAAGTACTACCGAAGTTACCAATTCAGGAAGCCTATTATGCTTCGCAGCTAGCACTATACAACTTTTGTATCACTGATATAAAAACCCTTAATCCTACATTTTATACATGGATGGAGACTCAGGCTGGCAGAGGACCTAACGAAATAGGTTCCGCGTTATATAATTTTTTGTCTAATTATGTAGAATTCCCAGAAGACTGCAGTTTACTAAGATTATTTTGCGATGGCTGCTCTGGCCAAAACAAAAACTCCATGATCGTTCACATGCTCATGTATTGGTTCGCAAATGCAGCACCACGCCAATTGAAAACAATTCTCCTAGTTTTTCCTGTTCGAGGACACACATTTTTGCCAGCCGATAGAGTTTTTGGGAGAATAGAGAAAATTGCAAGAAAACGATCAGAGATACTACTAAAAGAAGATTATTGGCAAATTTTTGAAGAAGTTGGAAATATGAAAGTATTAGGATCACAATGGAATCTACATGATATGAAAGATTTGTGCAGGTGTTGCAAGAAGTTGGATGGGATAAGGGATGCCAAGAGAATTTATATCGAAAAAAATGATACGAATAAAATGACAGTAAGGTTAGAGCAGTTCTACAGGAATGATGTTGGCGTTACAAAATGTTGAAGATAGGGAAATCTCTAAAAAGCTTAGCTTAAAATACCTTGAGTTGGGAAGGTATGTGAAAGAGAAGAAACTAAAGGACGTTGACTTCTTATTCTTATAGTACACAAAATATGCAAGGCGAGAAGGTTAACTGGAGAAACAGGGAAGCTCTTCAGTGGTACAAGGAACTAATAGATTCTCACAGAAATGGGATAACCAACGATGATGAGAGCGACTCAAATGAAGAATGTGACTGCGAGGAAGGTGACAGCCGCTTACGCATTTAATTTTTAACTTTTTAAAAAATTTTTGGTTTTATTTTTTAACTTAAGTATTTGAAATAAAATACGTTCCGTGTACGTTGTCATTTTGTGCTGTTATATTAAGTTTTTTTGAATTTAGTTTTAATACTTAATAAATCATTTGCTCCAAAACGCAGTTTTTTTAAGTACTTGTTTCAAAACGCAGTTTTGATTTATTGTTATATAGCTATTAAAAAAAGTTCACAATAGAATATTTTGTGTTAAGCTATGAAACTAAATTTCTTGTTAAAAGGAACATCTTCCGATGTATTTGACAAAAAACGTCTACTTGGCAGAGCTAGAATAGAAAACGTAGTTTTTCTCGAAACAATGTTTCGAACAAAAGCTGCGCTTTGAAACGGAGCTCCTTAAATATCAGTTAGTGCATAAAATAATCGTGCGTCGATTCTGGTTTAAATAAATTGCTTCTCAGTTTTAAAATGCCTTTCACTTTAGAACATAAAATTTTTTTAGTCCAGGCTTATTTTCGAAGTGGTAATAAAACTGATGGTTTATGGGTTTATTCAGTTCAAGATTGCATGGTAGAATTTCAAGTTGAGTTTCCATATTTTGTAATAGGTTATATACAATTTAAGAATACTTTGGGTAGAACTTTTTTCTGAAACTGGTAGTCTCTTAAGAAAATCAGGCAGCGGAGCAGCTAAGAAACGTACACCTCAAGTTGTCAATCGTGTTGAAGAAATAATGGAAACTGAATCACAAACATCTGTTCGACATTTGAGTCAACAAATAAACCTTTCTGTTGGTACAACTCACAAGTTATTAAAAAATATATGCAACTTTATCCATACCGTGTCACAGCAGTACAAGAATTGTTAGAAATTAATTACCCACGTAGACTACAGTTTTGTAATTGGTTTGTAAATATGAACAATAATGGAGAACTTTCGCAAAGAGTCATCTTTACTGATGAAGCATGGTTTTATAGAACGGGATACCTAAATTCACAAAATACAAAAATTTGGAGTAGTGAAAATCCACATGTAATTAATGAAGAATCGCTACATCCAGAGAAAATTGGCGTGTGGGCAGCGATAAGCCAAAGGCGAATCATTGGACCAATATTTTTCAGGGAACGTTAACTGCTCAAAGGTACCGTACGGAAATTTTACAACCATTTGTCAATCAGTTGCATGATGATGAACTATATAATGCATATTTCCAACAAGACGGAGCACCTTGTCACTGTACTGCAGAATCTTTGGATTATTTAAGAGAATGTTTTGATGAGCGTATAATTAGTCGAAATACTGAAATTGCCTGGCCTACAAGTTCATGCGATTTAATACCTTGCGACTTCTTTTTGTGGCCTTATCTAAAAAATAACATATTTCGACACCTATATTGAATTTGAAATGCATAGAAATTAATAACAATCCAGTAATGTTGCAGAATATCATCAGAAATTATGAACGGAGGATTTTAAAGTGCATTGATCTTGAAGGACAACATTTTCAACATTTGTTATAGTTTTCAATAAATACCTATTATTTGTTATTTATTTGTTTGTATGAAACTGTCAACATATACGACTTCGTAGGTTAAGTAGGAAATTTTAATTTACGGCATACTTCAAAATGTTCTCAGTAAATCACATGCTACTAGATTGACTTTTCAAAATGAACACTTGTTATAGATGTATAGCTTGATTGGCTATCCACTTATAATTTTGCGGGGTAAGGCATCCAAACAAGGTGAGGGGAAGGAAATTAGTTATGCAACATAAACATCACAAGGGTGTTGCATTTAGAAGTTGTTCTGGGGTAGGTATTTCATATGTTAACCAAAAATTTAATGTTGACTATCTTGGTCGCCGTATTTAAATTTTGTGATCTCGATTTATTGTTTGTTTGTGTAAGTCACATTTAGGACTATGAATAATATTGTATAGTCTTACCATTTATGTCTTACCAGTGCGAGAGATGATCCTTTTTTGCAACTGAAAGCTTTCAGAAATAGGCGAATAGCAAGCACAGAACTCAATAACCAGCTTGAAGCGGTCAGAAATGTCAGAGTTTCAGCTTTAACTGTAAGGAGAAGGTTGAGGGAAGTAAGATTAAAGGAGGAGTGCAGTAGGACCAATACTTGCCGCAGCACACAGAGTACAACGTTTGAAATTTGCCAGAAATCATGCAGATTGGACAGTTGAATATTGGAAGCGAGTTTTGTTTTCGAATGAAACTAGAGTAAGTTTAAAATTACCAGATGAGAAGAACTGAAGAAAGATATCAGATATCATGACTGCACAATCTCCGATTCAGTAAAAATGAAATCAAAAAGGTGCCCTTTGGTGGTGGATTAAAAATGTTCTGTATAACTATTTGCTTTAACGCCGGCTCAGAGTTAATCCTTATTCGCCAAAGTCAATGAATGCTGAATACTACCTCGAGAACATTATTCAGACCCCATATCGCTAGGAAAGGTTGGGATTACTTACAAGAGGTCCAGATTCAAGTCGTGGGCTGCCTATATTTAAATTATATAAAGCAGGTATGTGATACTCTAGCCAGTAAGATGACATTTACCAGCTCCTATTGATCTCCAGGAATTGGAACAAGCTGTTCTTTTCGAGTGGGATAATATTCCCTAAGTAGTAATCCAAAATTTAATAGCGAGCTTATCACGGCGAATACAAACAGCTAAATTATCAGATCTAGAGCAGGTGTCGCACGTTATTAACTTACTTTCGTTCCATTTTTTTTTGTTTATAAAGTTTTTTAAGATTTCTAATAATTTCGTTTTCTTTTCTGAATTTGTACTTGAATGTAATTATAATTTTTTCCATAAGATTGCATTTAAAAAAATGATAATTATCAGTTGTTTTTTAATGATGTTAAAAATTAATTCACCAATAAAACGATTTCGTAAAAATTATATCGAATTATTTGAGTGGTATGTTATTTTGAACATGAGTTTATATTATATTTATAACTTTGAAATTAGCCAATTTGCTTGTTAAATATTCAAGTAAAGTGACATTATGTGGAAACGAAACCGGTTGCTTGATGTCTTTTTTAAAATAAATAGTGCTTAACTCTAATGAAGTAAACATAATGAAGAATAAAAAATGCAAATTTTAAGATTTTATTTCAATCTTCAGGGTCACATATTTAAACAGTACGACTTGTTGGTTTAAATGTTGTTGAACTGTCGTGAATTGCTGATTTTAATGTTATGAAAGCGGAGACTTTGTCGAAGTAAACGAATAATGAAAAAAATGATCCACGGAAAGTTAAACCGGAAAACATATCCAAGTATATCATAAGTATCAAGTGTATCGTGTCCTATGAGTAAAAAATTAATTTTAACTGACATTCGCGTTTTCTAATAAAAAGGTGGTTTGACATACTTTTTGTAATTTAGTGTAAAAGTGCATTCTATTCAAAAAGAAATTGTGGTTCGCGTTTCGTGATCGTTAGTGATGAAAATATTAATTACAGTTTGCAGTTCCTTTGACGGATGTCGAGGCGTGTAAGATTACGTCCTTTGTAGCACTTCGCGAAAAAGTTGAAATGAAATTTGAATCGAATTTAAAATAAGATTAGCGTGATTCACGCATGAAGTTCTAGCAGAGTTTACACGTAAGTACACCCAGACGTAAGTTAATTTCGAGAGATCATTAAATGAGTTAAAAAGTACCGCTTCAGTAAAAATGAAATCTTTATAGAATGGACGACATTTATGTTTTTAAATTGTTGGATTGTTTATATTAACGAAGTATTCAAGCATCATCACTAAGTTTTTTAATTTATAATTTATTGAGATATTAATATTTTAAACCACACTGTGGCTTCATTAAGCGATGACAAATTAATTCAGAATATTCAGTTTACAATATTTATCCTTATACAATATGTCCCAAAAACATACCGACAAACTTGAAGGAGTAAGAGGGGACATCGAAACAAACATTTTTTGTTTAATAAACTGTCTGCAAATGAGCCGTTTGTGCTGTAAAGCAATAAATTGTTTTAAATCATATCCAAATAACTAAAGTAATTCTTGATTGAGTTGGAGTTGGATGCCACTGTCGTTCGTTAAACATTTTTTTTGCAATAAGGTTTATGTTGGGCAGCAGAAACATTCCTTTATCACAATAAACATTCCACCGATGACGATTTTGTGATCATAGTAGTTATTTGTGACATTTAGTTGTCATCATAACAAACTTTGTTGATTACACAGGCCTGCGATGGTAAAATTGTCTGGATTTTATACAGTGATTTCTAGATTTTTTGGTGCTGAAAATGGGAAAATTATTTAAAAAATTCCATCACGTAAGGTTTTTTTACAATCTGGGGTTTTTTGACCTATCTGCATGTATTAGTCTTTTTGAAACGGACAATTCTGTTAAACCGTTGTTTAAATAAAATACTATAATTTTTTTACGTATGATGATAATTCAAGAAGTTGATATTCTGAATAAACATACACTAGATTTATGTTAAAGAAGTTACAAATAGAAATAATTGAGCATGTCGCAAGACATGACTCATCATCTTCCTGTTACTGCATGTCTACCTCCCCACCTCCACTACAAACATATTGCTATTCTAGACAAAACAGTTAGTTCATCCAATATCTTCTTTACAACTGTGGTGTGAATTTGTGTAATTAGTTGACATTTGTGATTAGTTGCTGAGTTAATTTAATTTTTATTTTACGAGTTTTTTAAAATTAAATTCCAATGGCATCAAGAGGCTGTGTCAATGTACAAAACTCCTTCTGCTATATTTGTGGAAAGTTTACAGTAAAAAAACAACAAAGAAACATTACAGATTTTGTAAAAAAAGTATATTTTGCATATTTTGGTGTGAAATTAGTAGACCAAGACAAAGCTTGGGCTCCTCATAAGGTTTGTTCAGTGTGTTGAAGAGCTTCGCCAGTGGTCACAAGGAAAAAAACAGTCTTTTCGCTTTGGAGTGCCTATGGTTTGGAGAGAACCGATCAATCATAGCGATTATTGTTATTTTTGTTCGTGTGTAGTATACGGATTCAATTTAAAAAACAAAAAGGACATCGTTTACCCAAACCTTCGATCCGCAACACGTCCTATACCTCATGGACCAGAAGTACCTGTTTCTTCACTACCAGATACATTAGATGATATATCTGATGACGAAATGGTTTCACGTACATGCGCAAGTGAACTGGATGAGGGAAGTGATTACTATAATACTGGAAGTGATGAGCCAAAACTGTTTGACCAATCTGAATTAAATGATTTGGTGAGGGACTTAAACCTTCCTAAGGACTCAGCTGAGCTTTTAGGCTCAAGGTTGAAAGACAAAAATTTGTTAGCACCTAGCACAACATTTTACTGGTTTAGGAACAGAGAAAAAGAGTTGGCTCGATATTATTCCGAAGAAGATGCACTAGTTTTCTGTAATGATGTACCCGGGCTCATGGAACAATTCCACGTAGAATATAATGTTTCTGAATGGAGACTCTTTATTGACTCTTCAAAAAGGAGCCTTAAGGCCGTTCTTCTACACAATGGAAGTAAATATGCTTCTGTACCAGTGGGACATTCAGTTCATTTAAAAGAGTGTTATGAATATCTTGAGCTACTTTTAATTAAAATTCGTGACAAGGATCAAGGCTGGACAATTTGTGGTGATTTGAAAGTTCTTTGTTTGTTACTTGGACAACAAAGCGGTTATACTAAATATCCTTGTTTTTTGTGTGAGTGGATAGTCGTGATAGAAAGCAGCACTATTGTAAAAAGATGTGGCCATCAAGACAAACCTTACAACCTGGAATGAAAAACATTGAAAGAAAAAGTTTAGTAGACCCGAGCAAAGTTTTGCTTCCTCCATTACATATAAAACTAGGGTTAATGAAACAATTTGAAGACATTAAAAAAAGATGGAGAGTGCTTCAAGTATCTTTGCAGCCAGTTTCCTCGCTTGTCAGAAGCAAAGATAAGCAGATAAGCAAAGGTGTTTTTGTTGGGCCGGATATAAGAAAGCTTATGAAAGATGAAAATTTTGAATCTAAAATGGAGGAAGCAGAAAAACAAGCATGGATAGCCGTCAAAAATGTGGTTACAAATTTTCTTGGCAACAAAAAACAGGAAGATTATAAAATATTGTGCAAAATATGTTAGAAAAATTTAAAACCTTAGGCTGTAACATGAGTTTGAAGGTGCATTTTCTAGATTCGCATCTCGACTAGTTCCCTGAAAATCTTGGTGCAGTAAGTGAGGAGCAGGGGGAAAGGTTCCACCAAGACCTAAAAGAGATGGAGAGAAGATACCAAGGAAGATGGAATATAAGCATGATAGCTGATTATTGTTGGATGTTCAAAAGGGATGGTCCACTACGAGATTACAGAAAAAAAAGCACAAAAAGGAGTATGGAAAGACAAAGAAAAAGATATTATAAGGACTTGTAAAGACATAAATAGTATTTTACTGTTTCTTTTCATTAGATTTAATAATATTTGTAAGTAATTTTGTTTTTTATATTCTTTGTAAATAAATTCAAAATGTAACTAAAAATTATTTTTAATTTTTAAAAAATATAATTTGAAGCTTTTTTGTGAAAAATCCTTACGTGATGGAGAAAAATAGAGTTCATATTTGGATTCAGCGCCCAAAAACACATAAGAATCAGCTATCAAATTTAAAACAATTTTTAAGAAAGTTAAAAAACGCAGGCCTGTGTTACTAATTTATAAAATTAAATTGAAAATGAATGATAATTTCTCATTTGAAGAACTTGCCGATATGCACCTTGCTTATGGCGCAGCATAGTGTAATGGCAGAGACACAGCACGCTTGTATAAAGTTAGAACTAGTAGTGCATGTCCGTTTCATTTGTAACAAATGCGTAATACGTGCTTAACGTATTGATGTACTCAAATTTCTTCATCGTGTTAATGGACTTAAACCTATATGCGTATTTTTTTCCCTTCTGTACAGGCATAGCTGGACAAGAGAAAATTGCTATTTTCGGCGTAATCTTTTTTATCCGTCAGATGTCACTAGAATATCTGGTGTCGCCTGATAGGACAAAATTTGCTACTTACTTACTTTACTTCATTAGCCAAACTGACGAAGTCTATTGAGACAGAAACACGTGTCTTTGGTTGAAGTAAACGTTGAAAAATACGGGGTGTATGTCCGTGTGTACAGATACAAATGTGTGTAATACATGTTTGTTTCATTTGTATATAAATTCGTGTTTAGTGATTATGTAGCAAAATTGAACGTTTTATAGTTTTTCATTTAAAGGTCAGGATCCGGAGAGTATCCCTCTTAAGCGATGTCATTCGTTTTATTATGAAACTAGGATTTGATAATCGGTACCTGGATGTTTTTATTTTATAATAAAATACTATATATAATAGATTTAATTTAAAATGATTTATTTTTCCTACGATCAAGATCAAAAAAATTTATGGTTAGTAATGTACAAAATATTAAATTAAATATTTATCACACAATAGATTGAGTGAAAATAACCAATAATTTATGTAGCAGAAAGCGTCTCGCTGTAACAACTGGAGCATTAATACGAAAAGCTTGTATTCTCTTGTGCCTTCCTATGGCATTTCAGTGAAAACATTAAAAGCTAATGTTTTTCACGATATCCTGTTATATACACTTAATAAATCTTATACTTGGATAGTTGCCATAATGGTTCGTGTAATCATTTTCTTTTATTTGTCAGAAAAGTCTAATATTTCTGAGCGAGTAGATATTCATGAATTGTATGCTGAAATTTCTATGACAATGTTGTATTTAAAATAGAAAAAGGTACTGTCTGATGCACGAATATATTTGTATCAGTGAAATTTATTGAATTGCGGAAGCTGATACATGTTTACAGTAATAATTTTCAGTAAATATTTCAATAAATTCTTCGTGATTAATTAGATTTGCTTTGTAATGGCTTAAATTTATTGAATCTACATACAATCTTTGCATTTGCACATATTGTAATCTTATTTGGTCATTTAATTATAAATATAAATACTAGGGTCACCTTTGATATTTTACAAAATCTGGGAAGAAAACAAAATTTTTGGGAACAAACTATATTATTGTTTTTCAAAATATTCGCCTTTATGGTCTATACACTTTTGCATGCGTTTGAACCAGTTCTCAAAACATTTTTTCCCCTTTGAAGGTTGTATCTCAGAAACATGGTTTTCAAATGCTTCGACTGCTTCTCGAGGTGTTGAAAATCGCTGTACACGCATTTTTTGTTTCAAGTTGGGAACAAAAAGAAATCATTCAGCGACAAGTCAGGTGAATATGGACAATGAGACATTATTTCAAAATTTTCTCCTTGAAATAGTCAACTGTTAGACGTGCTGTATGGGAACTCGCATTGTCGGGATGAAGAATAATGCGGTGTTTTCGGTTGTTCTTCCTGGTTTCGTCTATAACTTCTGGCAAACAAATTACTGTATACCATTTAGCGTTAACAGTTTTTCGATCCTCTAAAGGAATTGTTGTGATGTGTCCTGTACAGCCGAATGAAAAGCGATCATTTTCTTGGAAGTGCTCCTTGCTCTAACAACTTTTGTGGAGTTCGGTTCGTCTTGGAACACCCATACAGTAGATTATTGCTTGGTTTCTGGCTCATACGCATATATCCATGTTTCGTCACCTGTGACGATATTGTATACGGATTTTGCGGTTCCTACGTCGAATCTTTTACGCATCTCTTTACACCAATTGACACGAGTTGCTTTCTGTGCTTCGGTCAAGGTATGTGGAATTCATCTGGAACATATTTTTTTTACAAATAAATGTTTATGTAAAATCGAATGAATTGCAGTCTGCGATACGCCAAGAGATGCCTCTACCTCACTCTGAGCTACATATCGATCGTGTTCTATCATTTTCCGCACAGCATCGATGTCTTTTTGGAATCACAACAGTTTTTGGTCGACCTTTACTTGATTCACTGAGGCACGACCATGACGAAATTCTGCAAACCAATTGTAAACTGTCTTATCTCATGGTAATTCATTACCGAAAGTTGACCGAAACTATATAATGCATTCTTGTGGAGTTAGGCCTTTTTTATAATCGTAAAAAATCATGCAACGAAAACCTTCACGAGTAATTTCCATTATTTTACAAACTCACTGTCTTAAAACTGTCACTGTCAACAAACAATTGTCTCAATTTCTAAGCTATCGCAGATTTCTCATAGACACATGTCAAACTTTAAGAATATAGTAATTACATCTGTCAAAAGCACCATCTAGTAGTCTATTGTAAAAATATAAAGGGTGTCCCTTGTATACACATTCTTACAATTAAATAGCGAGAGAGAGAGACAAAGAGGAAGAGAAATGACATCAACAATATACTGCATGCCATCGAAATATCAAACCTTGGTTTGGCAACATTGTATCGTTGTACGCTACATATGACAGGGAACTATGGCGCTATTGTGTGTCAGTAGTAGACCGTTGTCACGTTAGCGGCATGGAGTAGAATGCGAACATTAAATTCTATTTTAAAGTCGACAAAGGTTTAATATATATATATAATCAGGGTGAGTACGTTAATCTATACCCTAATATACCCGACATAACGAAAAATTTGTATCATCCTGGATCTCAGCAACCATTAAAGCTTTTTTAATTGTGTTTTTTAAAATAATCCTCATTATAATTGACGTCTGTCAGCGTTTTTCACGAAAATCCACTGGTGCTCGGGTGGTGCACCTTCAATGGTATAAGCGATATAAGAGCCTCAAGCTTTGGAAACTCTCAAGTCAGTCAGTTTTGAAGTTAGAGCGTCGCGGGTGGTGCCAATCGATTCCTGTCGGTGAGATACACTTAGATATGTTTTGACTATGTAAATATGTAAAAAAACTGCTCGTAAGAATAAAAATTTCTCTAATTTTATTGTTACTGAGAACGAAACTTCGTATTTTCGCTATGATCTTACAGCTAAAAGCAAGATTGCTGAACTGAGGTAACGAGCAAAAGAATTTGTCTGCAAAAGTTGAAATTAAAGACAATGTTAGTGTTATGACAATTATGTATTTTAAATTTAAATATTCTACTTCGTGGGGGTAGAAAATGTAGTAGGTCTATTTGACTATACGTAAGGGTGAGCTGGGTGTAAGACACCAAGTATGTAACGCCTAATAACATATGATCAAAAAGTCTTTGGATCGCGATAGCCATGAAGTGTAAAAACCATCTATAGAATTATTTACTTCTGTAGTTTGAAGTACACATAAGTCACAAATAAAATAGATTTTAGGTTATGGTAATTAATTGCATTTTATGTATATTTTATAGCCAGCTGACTTAAAAGTTGTCAAGTAAATGTCAAAACTAATTGAAATAAATAATTTCATAGATATCTCGTAAATTCCACGGCAACAGCGATCCAAAGATTTTTTGATCATACGATATATATTAATGTATATGTTAAATTTACTCTTAAGTAAATAGGTAAAAAGTTACAAAGTGCGTTTTCTTGAAAATAAATAAGAACTAACAGTGCAATAAACCTCAACAGTTGGTATGCTTTTACGACAGTAAGGAACTTATTCATCATAAATTTATCCATGAAGAACAGAGTTTATAGGAAATTTTTATTTAAGTGTTTTGGAACGTCTATAGAAGAGGATTCGCCACGCGTGGCGTGAGTATTCAACATTAGATAGTTTATTTATGCTCCATGACAATGCACCAGCTCACAAGACAGAAGTTGTATAGGAATTTTTAGCCTGAAAACAAGTGTGTGCTCAGTCAGTCACTCTTGTAGTAGACCCTTTTGACCAACATTAGATAAGCAGGCATCACAGAAAAGTGTAGCCATCAGTTTTATTTTCAAAAAGGTGTGTTTTGACTTTCTTTGATGCTATGTATTTAAGTCTTATTCTCGGTGATAATTTGAGAAATAAATTTCTGTTCCAGAAGAGAAATTTCTTCTCTCAACAGTCTTTACTCACTTGTGACTTGACTAATTTGAAAATTTACCATGCACACATCTTATTCATACCCAAATCGTGATATCAAATTTTCAGAATATTTGTTCTTACTACACGTAACTTCATTGGCAATAAGAGATTTTTAAATGCCGACATTGCAATACCAGATTTTCGTGTTTCCACACCATCTCTTCACTTTAAGCTTCAATAAGTTGTCCCGACTTTGGGCGATCATTAGTTAGGCGAAAAAGTTTTTGGCAAAAATTTAATTTGAAAATAATTTTCATTTTCTCCACATACAACAAATATTCTTTGATGAATAATATTTGGCTCATTGCCTTCTATTGACAGGAAATTTATGACACTGGGATATTCCACTTTAATTTCACTCATTTGATAATTGGTTTGACATCGTCACTTTTTTGTTTCATACATAGGTTGATAACATAAAAATACGCTCTCATCAGCAATAATTTTCAAAAGAAAAGACAATAAAATTTCTTATTAAATTGTTATTCACTGTAAATTTTACTAAAACTACGGATATTTATATAGTGCAAAAGTTTGTTATTAGAAGTCTTGTTGGTGTGCCCTTTTTAAAATCTTTTTCCCAATTTTTGAAAAACTGTAGATATTGTCAGCGCTGTGTATTTACGTATTGGAAGCTGCATGCTTACATTTTCAAGAATTTACATAAATTAAAACATTATTTGGAATTATACACGGCGACGTTGTCCGATGATTAACTTCCATTGCTCTTGATATATCTTACATCGATGTCTTTTCCTTCAGAGTTTTCTAGGATTTGGTGGTATTCATTGCATAATTCTCTTCGGCAGCCTTGAGCTTTATATGATTTGTACATATCCATAATACGGTACTCGCCGTACTTAGTATTCGCCTAAATGCATTCGTCTCTACTGCTTCGAGTTTTCGTTTGTTGTTATCTATGATTCGCCACGTCTTCACACCATACAATAGATTACTTTTAATAAGAGATTCGTATAATGGGTATATTTCCTCCCTTTTCCGAAGACTCCAAAATATTCCGTTCAGACACTGGATCATTTTTCTGGTCTGTGCTACTCCCTTCTTTATTTTTTGTCGCCTTTCCCTGTTCTGTTAAGGTCCAGTTGGAATTAAATGAATAAAATTTTTAACGTAAGAACGATTTACGGAGGCCTAAATCCACGTTACGTACCACTAGATTAGGCCCTATAAATCTTAAACTTAAAATATTTCATCATGAACCAGGTGACGTAAAAGTAATTAAAACTTATAATTTGCTTAAGAGAAGTTAATATGTTTCCTTTAGAGCAAGCTGTATTATGGCGCATATAAGAATTTTTGGAAGACAGGCGGCTGCGGAGGAATTTTATTTTATTTATAGCATCTATATTTTTTATTAGATATTTCTTAGTTTATTTCTACTTTGTTTGCTATTGACTAGTTACGTATTTTTGTATTACGTAATAAGTATTCTTTTCTACTTTTATTGATTAGGAAATTTTCATTTTATTGTAGAACTTGACTCGATGTAATCTATCTAGTTTTTCTGTAATGTGAAAAAGGTACATATGAGGGAGTATTGATATATTCTTAGCCTACTTTTGAAACAATTTAAAGTTAGGGCTTAGAATATTTTATTATTCAACATAGTCTCTTCTTAAATTAATACAGCGACCCTGCAACGACTTTAACCTTTCGAAAAAAATGTTCTTCTAGGTCTGCAAATCTGCCCTACACAGCTTCTATTACTTCTTCGTTACACAAAAATTGACGTCCTTTTAAACTTTTTCAATCGAGGGAACAGATAATCGGACTAAATCTGGGGAATAATGTGGGTGTTCCAGTAATTCGAACCCTAGATTCCGTATTGTATTCATGGTAATGCGCGTTTTGTGTGCAACGGCATTGTCCTACAAAAACAACACACCTTTCGCTAACATGCCACGTTTGGTTTCCTTAATTTTCTCTCTCGGGGAGGTTAGCAATTTAGAATAACAATCTCCAGTGATGGTCTGATCCTTTTGAGGCAATAGATCATAATTATTCCACGGATATTCCAAAAAACTGAAGCAAGGACATTTCCAGTGGATTTTTGAACTCGAAACTTCTTTAGCCTTGGAGGACCATGATGCTTTCACTCCGTCGATTGCTGTTTTGTTTCTGGATCCTAAAAATGGACCCATGCTTCATCCATAGTCACAAGACGGTTCAAAAAATCTGGGTCTTCTTGGAAACGGGAACAGATTGACCGTGATGCCTTCAGTCTTGCTCGTTTGCGTTCGGCGTTCAAGCATTTAGGAATCCATTTTGCAGAAATTTTTTTCATATCTAAATCGACGTAAACTATATAATGGATGCGTTCGTATGAAATCTTTAGAGCCTCAGCTATATGTTTCAGCCCAATTCAACAGTCTGGTAATATCATGTTATGAACTACGTAAATATTTTCGAAGGTGGACACCGAAATCAGGCTTCCTGGTCGCTTCTCATCTTCAACGTTTTCCTCTTTTGAATAACGAAATCCAATTCTTGACAAGCGCATATGATGGGGCATTGATCGCCAGGTGTGTTAAGCATATCTTCGTAAATTTCCTTACCATTTAACCTCTTCAAATACAAGTATTTGATGATGCCTCGAATTTGACATTTGCATTCGACAATATTTCTTTTAAAAAATTTACTGCATAGCAATACTTCAACTTCTTGACGTAAGATTTTAGAGTGACACTTTTAAAATGTCATTATTTCTTGCCATTATAACAAAATTTTGTTTTGTTCAAGAAAAATGGCCTAGGCTAACTAGATATCAATACTCCCTCGTATAACTGATGCAACTCGTCAGTTATACATGGTTAGTTAAAAGTATGGAGACGGCGATTTATTGTCGTTAATATTCATTTTAGGGAATTATGTTCAATATAAAAGTTTGTTAGGATATTATGATCTACATTTGAGAATATTTGAATTTTTTTTTCTTCAATTGTTTTTTAGTTACGCCTGTCCGCGCAGTTTTTTTAAATGGGAACTAGTAAATTTTACTCTACCATTCGATAGAGAATTTTTTTCTCTTTACAAAAATATTTTTGTTTTTTTAAAATTCATTTTAATAACTTTTTTTATAAGAAAACAGGTTCATGTGTTTAACAGATGTTCAGTACATCGCAGATAGACAGAAGCGCAGCGATAAACAAACTTAAGCGACATATTTTATCAGTGTCATCAGGTCATTGTGTACGTCAAATCATTGACAGAAATAATTCATTTGCGCAATTTGTTGCTGTTAATATTAACAATGGCGAGTTTAAGTGAACATGAAAGAATTTAAATACTTATGATGTTGGGTTATGGAGATAGACGCAGAAGTTTACAAGACGTTAGTAATTTATTTAATGATACGCATCCAAATAGAAATTTAATTTCTAAATCCGTTGTTGGTAAAACTTTAGGACGCTTTGAACAAACGGGTAGCGTTAAAGATTTGCCAAGGAGTGGTAGATCTAGAACACCAAAAAGCGATGATAACAAACTGGATATTTTATTGGCTGTATCTGAATATCCCCATTTATCAACCAATCAATTAGCGGCCAATTTCAATATTTCACAGTCATCGATCGTGTCATTTTTAAAAAGTGAAAAGTATAAACCTTATAAGGTACACCTTGTACACGAGTTAACGGAAGATGATTTTGATAGGAGATTACAATTTTCTGAAGAAATGTTAAATATTTGCAATAATAATGAAAATTTTGTCAACAATATTCTTTTCTCTGACGAAGCTACTTTTTGCCTTACCGGTGAAGTAAACATACATAACTGCAGATACTGGTCATCGGAAAATCCCTCTTGGTTTTTGGAGCACCATACGCAGTACCCCCAAAAGGTTAATGTTTGGCTTGGCATTCTAGGCGGTCATATTATCGGTCCATTTTTCATCAATGGCAATTTAACTTCGGCTATGTATTTGCAGTTATTGCAAAATGAAATAATACCTGCTAGTGCTACGCTCTATCCTCATGAAAACAATGAACACCTGCCCAATGACAGTATCTGGTTCCGTTGTTTTACCAACAACGGATTTAGAAATTGGATTTCTATTTGGATGCGTATCATTAAATAAATTACTAACGTCTTGTAAACTTCTGCGTCTATCTCCATAACCCAACATCATAAGTATTTCAATTCGTTCATGTTCACTTAAACTCGCCATTGTTAATATTAGCAGCAACAAATTGCACAAATGAATTATTTCTGTCAAAGATTTGACGTACACAATGACTGATAAAATTATGTCGCTCAAGTTTGTTTATCGCTACGCTTCTGTCTATCTGCGATGTACCGAACATCTGTTAAACACATGAACCGGCTTTTTCTTATAAAAAAGTTATTGAAATGAATTTTAAAAAAACAAAAATATTTTTGTAAAGAGAAAAAAATTCTCTATCGAATGGTGGAGTAAAATTTAAGAGTTCCATTTAAAAAAAAACTGCGCGGACAGGCGTAACTAAAAAACAATTGAAGAAAAAAAATATTCAAATATTCTCAAATGTAGATCAAAATATCCTAACAAACTTTTATATTGAACATAATTCCCTAAAATGAATATTAACGACAATAAATCTCCGTCTCCATACTTTTAACTAACCCTGTATATATCTTTTAGTAAAGGCCACATCAATTAATTAGTTTAGGTAGTATTTAAATATTAGATGAAAATTAATTGTTGATCATGAAGATTTCTGCACTATAATACTATAAATACTAGCTTATGCACGAAAGAAATAACAGATTTATATTTTTTTCAAAATTTAGAACATTTTGTTGATTTATAATATCACATTATGTTTATATTTGAAATTGTAAAATAAATCTTTACATAACCTTGAAAATCCGCAATTATTTCATAGAATGTTTCACAACACAAATATAAAGTCTGCGGGTAATCTAAGTACAAATCTCTTCCACATTTACATATATACTGATAATACATTTCGTAAATCCGACCCCATCTACGGAGCTTGGGCAAACGACGCATTATAAACTTTATTCGTATATTATTTCGTTTTTGTGTTAAGGTATATTCCCTTCTTCGGGATTAGCTGTATATTTATATGTAATTTAAAATAAGGTTTCGGTAATTTTACCCTGGTGAACATTAGTGAAATTTAAAAAATATCGTACATTTGCAGAGGTAATTCTGCGTAAAGCCTTTCCCATTTCGCTGACAGAAATGGGGGAAATGTATTCCTTTCCTAAAGAGACTTCATTTAACAATTGGAATTGGAAAAAGCTTAATCCTAAAATTAGAAAACATTTCTTAAAATCGTAACCGTAACAAAAGCAATCTCTCCACAAAAATAAAACACACTGATGTTGGCTTTCATCCAGTAATTTTGTGGACGACTTCGGAACACGCGAATTTACGGAAGTAAATATGCATCTTAAAACAGAGAAAATAGGACGTGCTTGGAGGTGTGCACGGTCTCTTATTCGTGTCGAAAATTGTAGAACTCGCTCATTCTTTTCTAATCCGAGCAGTGAATTTTCAATGCGGTGATCCTGCAATGCGGACTAAAGAGCAACCGCTTATTAATAGCTATTGGATATAGTAAATTTTCATGTTGATAATAAAACTGTTGTTTTATACAATGATGGCTTATATTGATTACGAGAAGAGAATAACATTTGAAGAATATGCGTCTTTGTTTAAAATGCAATTTAGTTACGTATTTGTCTTCTCATTTCATCTAAAAAAAAATAGAAAATAATAAAAAAAAGGTAATACGAAGGCGAATTAATATATAAGAGCCTTAACAATGCCATTGTGTGAGTAGTGGGGGTAAAATGAACAATGACTTCGAGTATACAAGCCTCTAGGGCACAACTTTTTTCACAACAAATTTTCACGTACATTTTCGCATGCGTCCCTGACGTTTTATTATGAATCGTAATGAATAACAATATGAAAAATAATGAATAATAACAATATCAATAGTAACAACATTTGTATGTGTGTTAGTTGTGGAAAACAACTTTCTAGTTTGTATAATTTGAGACGACATGTATTAAACATTCATCCAAATGACAATAACCTGTTGCCTTCATTGCCATCCAAAGTGGCTGAAAATTTCAAATATAAATGCGGTGAATGTAACATCTTCTTGAACAATATTTAAAAAATTTAATCATCATAATAAGAAGCAACACAAACTGCAACAAGAAAACCAACGGAGTGGAAAAGGAAGTGTAAATTTTGTGATAAACTATGTTAAGCATTTTAATGGGCTACATAATTTGAACATTGAATTCAAGAATATAGACTTTTCTTCGCGTGAAGAATTCCATAAATGGCTATGTAATTTTGCAAACGGTTGCTTAATTTATATATACGTATATTTATATGTATTGGTATATACATATATATATATATATATATATATATATATATATACTGTATGGAACTGGGGTGAGAGAACACCAGTACACTAGATCAGAGAGAAGGGACGGTTATAGCACCAGGCGCTAGGAGTGTCTGTGCTCAGTCTGATCAGATACGTTGACGATAGATCTGCAGAGTAATTATACGTAGAATATCGATTGTAATGGCAAAGTATGCACAAACAAAAAACAATTATTTAACACATATTGCTATGAGTAGTTGGTAAGAATGAAGATGAGCCACTATTCAACACAACACTGTCCAACTTTGATGCTCAATCGGTTAACCTCTTTAATGAGACAGCTTTCCTCTCCGGGTTTCCAATGGGAAAACGTGGTATTTATACTCCTACAACATTTATACGGCGCCAGTAAAAAGTATAGACGAAAGTGTTAATTATAAATAAAAATCACAATAAAATTAAAATGAAATTTATTACAAAAAAAAATAAAAAAAAATCTTAATAAAGTATTAAGATAAATATTGCATCATTAAATAATATTCTTAAGGCAAAAATATTATATGAAATATGACTGAACCATATAATAAAAAATCCTTATTGACTCCGATCAAAATTAAGAACTATTAAATTACAAAGATAACTTTTTCTTTCACCCCTGATAAACAAACTCAAAAGTAAACAGATAAACCTGTCAGATCGAAATCTCTAACACATGCGCGATACCACATGTACAAAAACACCAACCTTGAAATCTAAAACGTTCTAGAATTTAACGTTACAAAAAATTACTTGATACGAAAAACTATCTTTATCATTTATATTTTAATTAATATTAAAATATATAGAAATTCATACAATCAATAATACAATAATAAATGCATTCAGTAAAGAAATAATATGATATAATATAAAATAAACTTAAGTAGTTTTATTTTTTTTATATACAACGTGTCCAGGAAAGTATGCAACAAAGGGAAAACTTTTTTATTGTCTATTTCTCAGGAAATTTTATTCTTTATAAAAGTTTTTGCTATACTTGAAACCAATTTACCCGTTAAAATATCGCTTTAAATAATGAAAATATTCTTTAATAACTTGAAAATACAAAAAATGCTATTTTTATGTATTAAACAAACGTCACTCGATATGATGCCCCTCTCGCTCAATACATAAATTTGTACGTCTACTTAAGTCCCTGACGGCATTTTGCAGGAAATTGGGATAATTATTTAAATGCGTTACCGCTTCCTTAATCCTGTTCTGCAAATTTTCTTGGTTATCAAATGCCCTTTCTGAATACACCCGATTTTTCAACCAACCCCATAAAAAATAATCCAAAGAATTTAAATCCGGCGGAGGGCGGAGGCCATGGAAATGCTGAATATCTTCCTATCCATTTTTCTTGAAATTCTTGGTTTAAATATTGCACGACTCGACGAGAACTATGTGCAGGTGCACCATCCTGCATAAACCACAAAGAACGTCTTGTTTGTAAAGGTAAGTTATCAAATTCATCTTTTAATTCAGTAGTCAGAAATGCTAAATACCTTTCAGCATTTAGAGTTTGTTGAAAGAAATACGGCCCGATCACTCTTCTGTCCAAAATTCCGCACTAAACATTTATCTTTCGTGAATATTGGTTTTTACACTCCATTTGGAAATGTGGATTCTCTTGAGACTACCAACGGCAGTTTTGCGAACAAACTACACCAGTTGTGGTGAATGTCGCTTCATCGGTAAATAATATTTTTCTGGGAAATGTTATGTCTATTTCACCTTGTATCATGAAGGAAAACTCTAAACGCTGGTCATAATCTCGTTCTTGCAACGTTTGGACATATCTTGGTTTAAATGGAGTGAACTTGTATGTTTTCAATATTTGATGTACTGATGATTTACGTAATCCTAAATTAGTTGCACATTTTCTTACAGATAATTTAGGTTTCTCAATTACACTTTGTAAAACATTTAAAGAATTATCTAAATTTCTTGCTTGTCTATCATGTTCCTTTTTAAAATTAAATTCCAAAGAGCCTGTTTGTTTAAATTGTCGCAAAATTCGGGATACCGTAGACCAACTAACGTTTCAATTGGGATGCCTTTCGTTAAAAGTCGCAGCTGCATCTCTACATGTCTTATAATTATCGTCACATATAAGCATTAACTCTGCTCTTTCCTGCAATGTTAAACGTTCTGCCATAGTAATATATTTTGTAGGATGTCAAAGTTACTGTCAAATACCATGTATACGTGATTAAAAGTAAAAAGTAATGACTGCACACACGATATTAAGTAGGTACGGAATTTTTGTACAATTAATAAAATAATTGTATTTTTACTATCTAATATGATAACTCATTTATTTTAACGTATAAATAGGTTTCAAGTAAAGCAAAAACTTTTATAAAGAATACAATTTCCTGAGAAATAGACAATAAAAAAGTTCCCTTTGTTGCATACTTTCCTGGACACGTTGTATATAAGAGACACCTCGAGTAAGAGTTTAATTAAATCAAAACTACGAGATATTCAAACTCGTATAAATTCGGTAATGACTTCAGCAATCACAAACACTATTAATTCAAAAATAAAAACCGAAATTACTTGAAATAAAGATAAAGAGTTTTATCTTCTAATATGCGACTCTCTTACTCGGGTAACAGAACGTGTCTGAAGCGGATATCAAATCCGGCGTGCCACCACACAAATCAAAATAGATCAGTTCAAAATAAACTCTGCATTCGTAAATAATAAATTTATACACTGGCATCCAAAAAATCAATTCAATATAAAATAATGTTTTTCAAAAAGTTTGCGGAAAAATCCATATCAATATGTTTATTCTTTATCATACCATAGAATTGCGTTTTTATTTTGTTGCGTTAGCAAACTTTTTATTTTCTTCCATGTAGTGGGTTGTGCATCAGTACTTTTTCACCCGAAATCCATATTACAGGTTTATGCAATTTACTAATAGGTACACAGAATTTTTTCTTTTCTTTGATGGAATTACGCGTCCGTTTTCGCAGAATATTTTTAATTTTCTCTTTAAGTGCAGCATTTGATTTAGTTACGTTGGCATAGTTTAATTTTTTTATCATTTGTTTATATTTTCCTTGATGTAGCGTTTGTACATCACCGGAATTTAAATATTTATCCAATCACAGGTTCGTGCTATTTATAAATACAAAGATTTTTCTTTCGTTTTAGTGGAATTATGCGGTTGTTTTCTCTGAATATTTTTTATTGTACAGCATTTTTATCATTATTATCTGCGGTGCAAGACCTATCGTCTTTGAAATACGTTGTGGACACATATACACAATACGTATGTGTATACCGCACCTACTCCTGACGTATCATTGCTTATCCAATCATAAGTATGTGTATACCACACCTACATCTGACCTATCCTTATGCTGACCTATGCTTATCCAATCAAATGCTACACTATACATTCAATAAACTTATCGGAGAAGTAAACCGGCGGGGACGCGTCTTGCGCAGCAGTCCCGTTTTCTTACCTCTTTATACACTGTATATATTTATAGGAATACCCAATACGTTAATCATTTCCATGTTTAATAATAATAAAACTTTTCCACGCAGCTGTTACTCTTTTGTTTTATTTTTTTTCGTACATCAATTTTAAATATATTCTTTTTATGCTTCTTTATTATCATTAGTAAGTAATGCACATTCCACAGAACACTTACATTGCATTCTATTTTAGGCAATGAAAGCAACAGGTTAGGTATTTTCATTGGAATGAATTTTTTTTACATGTCGTCCCAAATTATACAAATTAAAAAAATTGTTTTGCACAACTAACACTCATACAAATGTTGTTACTCTTCATATTGTTATTATACATTACTTTTCATACAAATGAATCAGACATGCAATATACATATCTGTAACTGTACACATGGACAATACACCTCGTATTTTCAGCATTTACTTCTGCTTAAGACACGTGTTTCTGCCATCTATAGGCGTCATCAGTCAAGCTAGTGAAGCAATGTAATACAAATGATACAAATCTTTTTAAGAACAGATTTGTATCTGTATATACATTACACTGAAATCGCCTACAAGATTAAGCTAATTTCGTCCTATAAGGTGGCACTATTTAATAAGTGACATCTGACGGACGAAAGAGACTATGTCGAAAAAGGCGACCTTTCGTTGGCTAGCTATGCTAGTATATAAACGAAAAAGTACGTATAAGTGTAGTCCATTAACACGAGCCAGTTGGCTTAAGACACGTGTTTCTGCCATCTATAGGCGTCGTCAGTCAAGCTAGTGAAGCAATGTATACAAATGATACAAATCTTTTTAAGAACAGATTTGTATCTGTATATACATTACACGGAAATCGCCTACAAGATAAAGCAAATTTCGTCCTATAAGGTGGCACTATTTAATAAGTGACATCTGACGGACGAAAGAGACTATGTCGAAAAAGGCGAAAGAGCTCAAAAATTTTGCATGAAGAATTGCTTGTAAAAACTTAGTTTCTCGTTGGATACCGCATCTGTTGACCGAAGAACAGAAAACAACTAGGGTAAATTGGTGTCAAAAACTCAATACTGCTTAAACGCAGGAAACTCTTAAAAATGAATTTTGGAATATAAACGCCAGTCGTCTATTTGTGTGTTACAAGGTGAAGAAAACCCGAAAAAGTAATCCATTCTCGAAATGTCTTTAAAAAGATGGTCGCGACGTTTGCCTCGAAAGCAGGTCATGTAGCAACAATTTCTCTACAAGATCAAAGAACTGTTACTGCCAATTGGTATACAACCATTTGTTTGCCGCAAGTCATCCCTGAGCTTCGAGAAACCAACCCATAGCGACGAATCACCATTCACCAAGACAATGCACGTTTGCACACAGTTCGCAAGACAATTGAATTTTTAACGCAACAAAACGTAGAATTGTTAGACCATCCTCCGTACAGTCCCGATCTAAGTACCAACGATTTATTTACCTTTTCGAAAAGCAAGAGCGGAATGCGTGGCCAAAGCTTCCAGTCGTCAGAAGGAGCAGTCGCAAAAACTTTAAAAACGCAATTTTGGCTGTACCAACGAGCCAGTGGAATAAATGCTTCCAGAGTTGGCTCGAGCGAATGCAAAAGTGCATTAATCTTCGCGGAGAATACTTCGAAATACAATAAAGTTTTTAAAAGTTAAGGTTTTATTCCAGCTCTATATGCAAAATATAATACACAACCCTTGTGTCAAGCAACGATTCGTGATATAATTTTTAAAGCTGGAAGGTTGCGCGCCCATCTAAATTTACAGGCGTTTGAAAGCTGTGTATGGCAAGGATTGTATGGGTGTGAAGAGCGTTCGCCAATGCGTTCCACGTGCAAATCTCTGTGATAGAGGCGAAACGAAAGTGTGACGAAAGGCGATCCGGTCGACCAGTACATGTTTTGTCAAGAACTTCTGAACCTGTATTGAACATCACCGTCAGGGACGAATCTTGGATTCATCATTATGACTTCGAAAACAAGCGGTAGTCAATGAAATATCGTTGTCCTGATTCTCCATGTGTACGAAAATTCAAAAGAATTCATCAATACAGAAAGTGATGCTCACTATTTTTTTGGGACACAAAGGGAGACGTCATACCGAATATTTGCCGAAGGGATCAATGATTAATTCAATTAGATATTGAAAAGCTTTACGATTACAGGGAATTGTATCAGGAGAGCAAGACCAGAAAGAGCAATTTTTTTCTTGCACCACGACACTGCCAGACTGTATTGTAGCAACGACCTAAAATTCACGATTGTTTCGCACTCTTCGTACAGTCCTGTTTTGGCACCTTCATATTTCTGGTTCTCTCAAAGTTGAGGAGGTGCCGAAAGGTCAACAGTTTTTATCAGACACGGAAGTTGGGGTTGCTGTTTGCAATTGAATTAACAGTAAAACAAGAATGTTTTTGTTGGACGGAATGAAGAAATGAATTTGGCGTTTTGAAAAATGTGTTGCACTAAACGGCGATTATGTGGAAATAGGCCGAAATAGTATATTAAAACACGTTTCACAAGTTTCATAAGGTTCACACAAGTTTCATAAGGCACCATTTTGTCGCACGAGTTCAATTTAGAAAACGAGCCATTGAATGTTACAGACTATATAACCACCTATTATGAAAAAAAGCGAAACATTATCACTTGGTTACATAATAGGTGGTTATATAGCCTGTAAGCCTGTAACATTTAATAAAACCGATGTATTAAAAACATTTCTTCGTAAATAAAAGTTTTATGAAAATTTAACCCGTTTCGAAATCATGTACTCTAAATAAAATTAATATAGGAATATATACCTATATAGTATTTAAATAGCGCGGGTTTGTTATTTAGTTCGGAGCTACATTATAGGGGGAGCAAAATATTGTATACCGCTCCACAACAAAATTCTGTATCCTATTACTTTGATATTAAACTTCACTTTTGACAGTTGTCAAGGAAATAACAAAATACTAACCATATTTCATAACTGGGTATATTTTCCCGCACCCATTATTATTTGAAAAACATGGACTTCCTCTGTCACACCCTATATTTATTAATACATTTGAAGGGCATACTTCGTTAATCGTATTTAAACGCGTTTATTTCAATGCATGTTCCCTTTTATCAACCTTACCCTAATATAAATGACACAAAAACAACGCGGAAAAGCCAGCATCTGCAGAAATAATCTCGTGACATTTTTTATGAGCGCATTGTCAACCGTACGCTTTTTCGGCGGTCGACATTTACATGCAGTTAATGACATAGAGAGCGGTGTTGGTTTCCATTTCCCAATGGATGCGAAATGCGCTCGGGAGTAATTTTGCTTGAAAAAGGGGACTTATTCGATACTGTATCATTTGAACAAGCATAATAATAAATATATGTTTATGTCATAATAATTATAGTCATGTAACTTGCAAACTTCGTTCTTTTAATGTATATTATTAATAGAAAAAGACATATTATATATTAAAATTCAGATTTCAAAGGAAGCAGTAGACAATATAGTACTAATGACAAACAGTTGGAAGACACTACAAATAAATTCAAGAATATAAAAGTATTTATTGCTTGATAGTTAACACCAATAATAAGACAATAATATTGAGTGTATCTACAATTTAACATTGTCTTCTTTAAAGTATACTTCTTGGGAATGCAGAGAGAATCTCTAGCGATTTTGAAATTCCTGGTAATAATTCTGGTAGTCTTGTTGCTTTAGGTTGTTTAGAACCAGCATCGTGGCTTTTTGGATGTTGTCTATTACTCCGTAATGGTAATCTTTCAATTTCCACTTAAGTACTGGAAAAGGAAGTAATCATATGAAACCATGTCTGGACTGTAGGGTGCGTGATAGTACTGGAATCTTTTTGTCTGCCAAAAAAAAGTGACAATGAGGTTTCAATGGAATATTGATGCAAGATTAAAAAGCTGGCAATATCAAGTCCCAAAATCCTTTTCCACAAACGTTCAAGGATCTCATGATAAAAAGTTTGATTTCTATCTGGCTCTGCGGTAAAAAAATTTTGTGGATAATTCCAGGACAATCAAAAAAGATGATAAGCATGAACTTGATTCGAGATTTGTTCACGCCAGCTCTTTTCGGCCGCGGTGATGATGGTGTGTGCCACTCCGCGCTTTGTCTTTTAGTTTAAGGATCCTATTCAAATACCCATGATTCGTCACCTATTATCACTCTGTGCATGATTGTGTTCCATTGTAAAGTGATCCTACAGTTATTGGCTTATGGATAAGCGATTTTCTTTTTATTCAGCAGACAGGTTCTTGGACACCAGCTTTGCAAAAATTTTTCTCATGCCTAGTTACTCTGTCAAAATGCGATGAACAGCATGCTTACCTCATGTGCAATCATTCTGACTGTTAATTGTCTATCTGGTGCTAACACAGAGCTCATCGTCGACACGCTTTCATGGGTTTTCGATGTGGAAGGCCGTTCGGAGCGATGCTCATCTTCAATGTTTTCGCGGCCCTCTTTGAAAGTCTTGTGCTATCTAAAAACTTGTGCTGAAGACAAAGTAGAATCTCCATATGCTGTTTTTAACATTCGAAGTGTCTCTGAAGCAATTCTTTCCAGTTTAACGCCGAAATTAATTGCATATCGCTGCTCGATATTTGCCTGCATTTTTCGTGTGACGCGGTATTGGAAGACAACTGCAGACAACTAGCGATGACACCACTAGCACTGAACTGAGTGGTCTGCACCTTTTCATGTTGCGTATCTACCCCTCCCACTCGCATGTAGTAGTCTCCAGCCTGATGGAGTGTTGCTATATTGGAGTCGGTAATACAAATGTTGAAATATACTTAGATGGATGGCTAGAAACATGAAAGTCCAGTTTAAACAGTAAATTCATGGAGTAAATAATCCCATTTACCAGTTTTCACGGAAATTTTGACTGATGTCTCGGTTCAAGAGGGGATTGGAAAGCATGGCGTTTTACTTACTTTGTTATAGGTATCGACTTACTGTCTTATTCAAGGCATTAAACATTTTCAGGAATATTTTCTAAATATTGTAATCCATGACGAATTGTTCGAAAAGCTTTAACCATCTCTTCGTTTGTAGGTTTTCGTACAGGTTCATCCGAATCGTTTTCTTCGTTATCATCATTTGATGTTATTTCACTTCTCTGGTTACTTGCTACAATCTTCAGGATGTCATCATCACTTGGATATTCAGTTGTAACAATATCTTCATCAATGCCAAGGTAATCTTCTACTGTAATATTGCTATCAATATTACCAGATATTTCTAGTGCTCTCCAATAATTTCTTACTTTGGAAAGCGGCAATACATCTTCTGTATCCCAATTTACTGCAACTTCAAAGAACCCTGTTTTTGAGAAGCAATGCTGAATAGTAGATTCACTAACTTCATGGGTCCACACTTTTGACAATTCAGAAATACATTCACGTAGGTTAATTATCTGCTTAATAAATGTGGTGTTGTCTTTTTCAATTGCATTTATCATTTTTACTAGAATCATTTTGCGATAATGAAATTTGACATTCTTTATTATTCCCTGGTCCATTGGCTGAAGTTTAGACGTCATGTTTGGGGGGAAATAGATGAGCTCTATGCTTGTAAATCTGTTTGAAATTATATAAGAGTGCGTAGTAGGACAGTTGTCAACAATTAAAGCTATCTTTATGTGTTGCATACTCATCTGTTGATCTAATTTTAGTAGCCAGTTTTCAAAAATCTCGCCTGTCATCCAGGCTTTCTTATTGAAATGATAATCTACTTCTAACGACTTTGTACCTTTGAAACACCTTAGATTTTTGGTTTTTCCAATAACCAAGAGTTTGAATTTCTCGCTTCCTGTCATATTTGTTCCAATCATTACAGTAATTCTCTCTTTGCTTTGTTTTCCAGCGAAACATTTATCGTTTTTAAAGATGAGGGTTCTATTTGGTATACATTTGAAAAACAGACCGGTTTCGTCGGCATGAAAACTTTTTCTAGGTTCGTATTGTTTTAGTATTCGTTTCAATGTTTTATTCCTCTAATCATTGCTTCATTAACATCCGCGCTTTCTCCACTAATAACTTTTTCAACATTACCTTGCCTTTTTTTGAATTTATCAAACCAACCGTTGCTTGCTTGAAAGTTTAGATGTCCAAGGGATTGAGCGAACTTCAAAGCTTGTTGCTTAACTAGAGAGCCTGATAGTGGAACAGAGGCGCGGGTCGTGATGACGTATTTAGGAGTGCAAGTACAATGATGCGAGTGCTTCGTGTATTCTCGTGTACTAACTGTAACGTTTTCTTAGTAAACACCGAAAACACACGAGGTGCTCGCATCAGTGTACTTTCACTCCCAAATACGTCATCACGAGCCGCGCCTGAGTGGAATATTCTTGTTACGAACGACATGTACCCATTTTAAAACTGCCTCATCTACGTCTTCAAAGACACACATTTTAACCCGTTTTCTCTCACGTCCTGCATTATCACTAAATTTTAAAATTGAATCTTAATTTTTAATTATTGTCGATAAGCTACTGGGAGGTATATGGAATTTTTCTGCAACGTCATTTTTCTTACAACCTTTATCGATGCTTTCTAACACTTTAGGTTTGTCGTTTATATTCAAACATTTTCTTTTCGACATTTTCGCAGTCGTTAAATAACCCATCGATTAAAATACAACGAACTGCACAAGTACACGAACTAAATTATGTGTTTAGTCTGGTTGATCAACGGCTTTCGTTAAAAAATTTCCCTGAAAATTCGCTATATAGAAGTTCGAGGTTTGTTATTGGGAGGTAATTTTGCACGCAATTTCAATTCAAGTGCAACGTTTGCGGAAAAAATTCGTTAAATAGAGAAATTCGCTATTTGGAAGTTCGTAATATGGAAGTTCCACTGTAGTTGTATTTGCCTATTAACCGCCCTAAACTCTACTCAGCAGGCCGGTTTGAGAAACCAAAGCTAACCGCGTTTAATGTGACGTCATTACTTTATCGCCAAAATAACAAACCAATTCAAACCAAGCCAAACTCACTCCAAACCGCAGTCGCGGAAAAAGGTCTTTATTATCTTATAGTTTTTACATTTTGACTGACATTGGTAAATCGAACCTTATTTAAAAAGTGTTTAGAAATGTCAAATGTCATAGAGTAAATAATAAATAACTACAGTGCAGTAGTGAAGAAGTTATAGTTTCTTAATTTACTATATGTTTAATGTTACTAAAGAACAAATATATATATATTTATTATGAGGGTCATTACTTCGCAAAACATTTCCGAAGTAAGGGCTTTGAAAGTTCTACAATCTACTCTAAATTGCGCATGTTTTACGTCAAGTAGACGCCAAAACTATGAATATTATGCAATTATATGTTTTCCTTTCGATGTTAATAACGAAACTGTATCTTGTTAAAGCAAATAGTTCATCGAAAATAACAGGTGGTTTCGAGTGCGAACATAGAAATGTGCCCTACCTAGCTAGTTTGGAACACAAAAATATGATTATTTGCGGAGGCAGCATTTTAAGTAGTTCTTGGGCAATGACAGCTGCCCATTGCATTGGTGCCAATAAAGAAGAGTACACTATTTGGACTGGCCTTATTCAAAACTCACGGAGGCATACTCAATCAGCAAAAATAGTAAATGTGGTTGTTTATGAAGATTACAAATCATTTAAAGGACACCAGACGATATTTGACATTTGCTTATTGAAATTAGCAAGCATTATAAAAGAAAATGCTTTTATAATATATATAAAGGTTCCTACATTACCCATGTACCAATATATGATCAAACGAGAACGATGCAAGAGAAGTATTACGTTAGGATTTGGCAAAACACATATATACTTCGAAAATGACACTGTCTTGATAACTGGACCAGAAACTGGGAAACTGTACTGTGCATTTCTCGTGATAATATCCGATGAGGATTGCAAGAAATACAATGTACTTTCAGACAGTACGACATATCTATGTGCCCAAGGGATTCCAGATATAAGTACAAATGCTTGTCAAGGCGATTCGGGTGGACCATTAATTTGTGAAGGAATACAAGTGGGGATAGTAGCATATGGAGTAGGTTGTGGGCTAGGATATCCTGTTGGTTTCGTTAAAGTTGCAGCATTTCATGATTTTCTTAGTAGATATGTACGTAATTTGAAAACAGTACACGATGATTCAATAGTAAATTTTGGTTTAAAGGTAATTTCATCTCTTGCATATTTGACTTTTTGTTATTATATGCTGTTCCTACTCAATGACATTTCCCGCTATCTCTAGTTTACTTTCTTTAGGATGTTTATTTATTGCCATTATTATTTTAGCATTTTAAGTAAGAACTGTTGCGAGCAAGTAGTTTAATATTATTTGAGAGTCATCTAAATTAATGTTGAGCGTAAGTGAGTCATCCTCATAGCATATAATATTTAGTTGTTATTATTTAGCCGTGTATCTGTTTGTCGAATACTTTGGATCCTAATGAGTTCCCATGTGCAATTGTTTTGCTGGAAAATTTTGGTAATGCAAGTGTATTATGGGTGATTACTTTTGTTACGTATAATTAGTTGGCGCGGAATCTATTTCTTAATTTTAATGATGTCATTCTTCTATCAAAGAGACACTGGGCTATTAGGCTATCTCAACATAAGTATGACGCCTGAAACGCTTTATTTTTTTCTTCAAGAATAGTTCTATTTTTTTAAACTCTAGTGTTCTTTGGTAATCTCAACATTTTTGTAGTCCATTTTTATAAAGAAATTAATTATTTATTCTTAACAAATTCGTATCCCTTCTATTTTATTCAATGATTTTTCTTGGAAAAGTATTAAAATCCTTATCTTGAAGAAATAAACAAGTTCAATTCACTCTTCATGCATTATAGGTGAACCTTAAATTTACTATCTTACATTTAACTGACATTTATAAATTGAACATTATTTAAAGAGTAAAAACGTCAAATGTCATAAAATATTAAATTAATATAGTGCAGTGTGAAGAAGTTAAAGTTTGTTAATCTTCCATATGTTTAAAGTTAATAAGGAACAAATATATAGTTCATAAAGTATAAGTTTTCAGTTCAAGGCCAAATTCCAAAGGCCAAATTGTGAAGAAGTTAAAGTTTGTTAATCTTCCATATGTTTAAAGTTTATAAGGAACAAATATATAGTTCATAAATTATAAGTTTTCAGTTCAAAAGCCAAATTCAAAGCATGTGATTCACATCAGTACTGCAGAGTCAAATGAAGTCAATATTCAATCGCGGAAATAACTGTTTGTCATCATAAAATTTAAAGGTCATGTTTTGCAATATTGTCATAATTTTAGTTTGCGACTTGCAATGTAACCAAAAAAAGCGTATACATAACCTACATGCTAAAATAATAATAATGAGTAAGGTAGGAACATGAACAGTTAAAAAGTATTGTTTCTTTTCTAGTTTTCTAGGAATATTCTCGTGAATTTATAATTATTATAAACTCACGAGAATATTCCATCAAAAATTTATTTAAGAAGAAATATTTCAAGTCAAATATCAATAGTGAAATGCACAGATATTGAAAAAGATCTTTAATGTTAAAAATGTTTGCATTATTAAGAATGACATACCTACCGAAATAATTTTCTTGCACTATATCTGGGCTAAGAAGATTGGGAATGTATGAATTCGATGTATTATTTAGATTTCTACTTAATTTATATATTGCTTATATTTTAAACAAGTTTTAATATATTGGAAAAGAATTTAACATTTATGTTTGTACCTCCTGAAAAGGAATTAAAACATTTTGAGAGTTGTCAATATATGTTTTCAAATTACATTTAAAATTATACATAAAAGAAAACATTTATATAGTCTACATAGTAATATCAATTAGTGGCAATAAGTACGAAATTGCTTGATTATCACTTTGGCATTTCTAACCTAATATTTTACAGAATATTTCTTAGATGCCAGGTAAACCTCTTGGTTCTATTAAATCTTACAGCGTATTTTAATGTCCATCGACTGTGTTCATGAGGTAATTCACATAATCAGTTAGATAAGGCGGTGTTATGAAATAAGTTTTATTTTAGAGGGTAGCAGTAGCCCTTAATATTTCTAGTAGAACGGTCTACACTATTAAGCATTGTAGCATTCAGAATCCAGTCTTATCGTCTCCTGGCAAAAAAAGGTCTTGTAAGAAGCCGAAAACTAAGGACTTAGCAGAAGCGTATAAAATGGAAGTTCGAAATACTGTTTATGACATGTATAAAGAAAGTATGTTTTAATATATTGTAAACATTTATTACATGTTCAAATTTTTCAGAAAAACATCTTACCTTAAAAATTCTAAACAATGTTTTGGCTATGAAAGAATTTGTTCCTACATGTACAACTACTTTAGCAATATTGCTTAAAGATATTGGTTTTTAATATAAGAAAGGGTATTACAGGAGAGCGCTCACAGAGAAATTAAATATAGTCTGCATGAGAAATGTGTTTTTAAGGGAATATATGAATAACTTAAATTCAACTTTACGTCAGGTCATGTTCCTTGATGAAACTTGGAACTTTTCGAAATGAAATAGAATGACATCCTGGCAAAATGATAATATAAAAAGTGTTAGGAAAAATGGCAAACGGTTTATTATTATACATGTTGGCACAGAAAGTGGCTTTATTAAAGGAGTCTGATTTTTCCATAAAAAACAATCACTGATGATTACTATGGAGACATGAATGGTGACTCCTTTAAGCAATGGGTAAATGATAAGCCTATACCAAATCTTGGGGTACCATCACTTATAATAATGGATAATGCTCCTCATCATAGTGCTATTCAAAATAAACAACCAAATACCTCCTCAAAAAAAAACAAATTATGGAATGGTTGAGAAAAAAAGATAGAAGCTATTCACCTACAATGACTAAGAATGAATTAATTCAATTGGTAAAATATCATAAAGAAGAGAAGATATTTATTATAGATGAAATAATAAGAGAAAGTGGACATGAATTTTTAAGATTACCCCCGTACCATTGTGACTTGAACGCAATTGAAATGATTTGGGCTAAGGTTAAAGATTATTATAATTCCAATATTGAAAGAAATGGTTATTCAGATGAAAGAATTAAAGAAATGTGGAATGAAGCTTTGCAACAGTGTGATGAAATTACTTGGTATAACAGGGCAGAGATTGCTCCAATAATAATTAATGTTAAGTTCTTAAGTACTGAGTCAGAATCTGACTAGTTTTCATTCATTTTTGTAATATATACTTCATTCACATTAAAAATAACATATTGCAAATAATACAAGTAATATTTTTAAAGTTTTATTTGGTTGAAACAAGGAAGTTTACTTCTATAAGTTCACTAAACATTAATAACCAGGTAACTATCTTATTTTGACAAATTATTTTTGTATAAGTTTAATTGGTAACATTAATACTGCCATAAAAACCATCAATGTGCATCATTTTGCATGCACATAATATGAAGCAGCGAAGAAATTACTGCCCCTGGTTCAACGACACATTACATGATAAAGATCTCGTGGCAATGTTTTATTTGAATTAAGTTTTTTTTTTCTTATTGGTGGTGTACTAACTTGCAAAATTATCAAATGTAGTTTTCAGAAAATCCTCATGTGTTTGTTAAATATCTTCATCTAATAAAGAATAATATGGATTTGGATTGTATTATATGCAAGACGAATTATTATACCATTATTTTCTAAAGAAATAATAAAATATTAAATATAGACTATATAAATATTTTCTTTTATGTATAATTTTATAAATGTAATTTGACAACTCTCAAAAGGTAATTCTTTTTTAAAGAGTTACGAACATAACTTTTACATTCTTTTCCAGTATATTTAAATTTATTTAAAATATAAACAATATATAAATTAAGTAGAAACCTAAATTATTCATCAAATTAATACATTCCAAATCTTCTTAGCCCAGATATAGTGCAAGAAAATGATTTCGGTAGGTATGTCATTCTTAATAATGCAAACATTTTTAACACTAAAGATCTTTTCAATACCTATGCATTTTACTATTGATATCTGACTTGAAATACTTCCTTTTAAATAAATTTTTGATCGAATATTTTCGTGAGTTTATAATTACAAATACCATTTAAAATAATTTTTGTAATATAAAGTAATAATTTCCGCATAGTTTTTTTGGATAGAATATACTTATACAGAACTAGAAAAGAAACAATACTTTTGAACTATTCATGTTCCCACTTTACTCATTATTATTATTTTGACATGTAGGTTATGTATATGCTTTCTTTGGTTATATGCAAGTAACATACTGAAATTTTGACAATATTGCAAAACATGACGTTTATATTTTATGATGACAAACGGTTGTTTCCGCGATTGAATACTGACTTCATTTGACTCTGCAGTACTGATTTGAATCATATGCTTCGAATTTGACCTTGAACTGAAAACTTATACTTTATAAACTAATATTTCAGCATAAATATGACGTCTGAAACGCTTCTTACATTTAACTGACATTTTGTAAATTGAACCTTATTTGAAGAGTTTAAAAACGTCAAATGTCATAAAATAAATATTATATTAGTATAGTAAAGTGGTTAAAAAATTAAAGTTTGTGAATCTTTCATGTTTAAAGTTAGCGAGGAACAACTATACATATTTATTATGAGAGTCACTACTTCGCAAAACAATACCGAAATAAGGGCAACTTTGGAAAAGTCTACAATCTACTCCAAATTACATGTTTTATGCGTATGTTTTATGTCAAGTAGACGCCAAAATTATGAATATTTTGCAATTATTTATTTTCCTTTCGATGTTAATAACGAAAATGTACCTTGGTAAAGGAAATAAGTCACCAAAACTAATAGGCGGTTTCGAATGCCAACCTATGAATGTGCCGTACCTTGTTAGTTTGGAATACAATAAGATTATTGTGTGCGGAGGTAGTCTTCTAAGTAGTTCTTGGGTAATGACAGCTGCCCATTGCATTGTTGAAATTAAGGAGAATTACACTATTTGGACTGGGCTTGTTCAAACTTCACAAATGTACATTCAGTCAGCAAAAATAATAAATGTGGTTGTTTATGATGATTACAAATCAATTATGGGAGACCGGCCGATAAGTGACATTTGCTTATTGAAATTAGGAAGCATTATAAAAGAAAATGCTTTTATAATATACGTAAAGGTTCCTACATTATCGATGTACCAATATATGATAAAACGAGAACGATGCAAGAGAAGTATTACGTTAGGATTTAGCAGTACACATGTATATTTCGAAAATGAAACTATCATGATACGTGGGCCAAAAACTGAGAAACTGCATTGTGCCTTTCACACGATACTATCCGATAAGGATTGCAAAAAATACAATATACTTATAGACAATGGGACATATCTATGTGCGCAAGGGACTCCAGATATAAGCACAAGTGCTTGTTATGGCAATTCGGGTGGACCATTAATTTGTGAAGGAATTCAAGTGGGAATAGTGGCATATGGAGTAAGTTGCGGATTAGGGCATCCTGTTGGTTACGTTAAAGTTGCAGCACATTTTGACTTTATTAATAAACATGTTCGTGATTTGAAAATAGTACATGATTCGATAGTCAATTTTGGATTAAAGATAATTTCATCTCTTGCATATTTAGCCTTTTGTTCTGTTGTACGCTGTTTCTATTAAGTAATAATAAATAATAATATAATACTTGTATTTTATAAAAAGGAACGTCAAGTTGATATAGGAAATTTTTAAAAATTTAAAATGTTATAGTAGGTATTTGTACAGGTTTTCCGTAATCTGATTCGGCTTTGTTTATTTACATAGTAATGACACAACGACACAGTAACAGCTTCATTTTTTGTAAGTCGATTTGAGTTTTAGTTAAAAATGAGTCTTGTTACTAAACATACTTTAGAACATTATTCTGAAGATATTTTAAATGCCGCTCGAGAAGCGTCTTCGGGTTTACTTCCTTTGAAATCAAAAGAAAAATACGAGAAGACATATGAAATATTTTGTAATTGGAAGATAACAAAAAAAGCACTAATAATTGATGCAAGTGTAATGCTAGCGTATTTTTTTGAGAAGGTAAGCTATTTGTTTCTATATATTTTAGTGTTATTAATACAATGTCTTTCATTATTTTAGGCAAAAGTCCTTAAAGCATCCAGTTTGTGGTCTACATATTCAATGTTGAAAAGTAACGAGCGATCATTAAAATTTTCACTCGTAGCTGGCCGTGTATATAAAAATTATGTCGTAGTTTTAGTCATTAAGATGTTATTTCAAACATCTGTCAGTGTCAAATATATATTTTAAAGTTTCATCAAAAGAAAAAGTAATGGCCTTTAATGATATGCATAAAGCGTTTATGGTAGAATGTTACTTCCTCACATCTCAAAAAATTGATGGTATTTGGCAGTATTCAATAGAAAATTGCCTTGCGGAGTTTGAAGAGAGATATCTAAATACTGTTCCTAGCTATAAAACTTTCCGTGATACGCTAATGCATTGTGTAAATCTATTTCGTCAAACAGGCAGTATTTTAAGGAAAAAAGGAAGTGGTCCTCCTCTCAAGAGAAGTCGCGGCGTAATTGAAAATGTCAGACAAATTATTAACGAATCTTCTCAAACATCTATTCGCAGAGACTTTCGCAACAAGTAGGGCTTTCGTATAGAACATGTCAAAAATTTTTAAAAAAGGACTTGCACATGTCTCCATATAAATTAACTTCAGTACAGAATCTATTACCTACGGATTATGAAAAAAGAACACAATTTTGCCAATGGTTTATTCAAACAATGACAGACAATATTTTAAATCATACTTTTTTCACCGATGAAGCTTGGTTTTATTGGAAAGGTTATGTTAATTCGCAAAATATGCGTATGTGGTCCAGTGAAAATCCTCATTTCTAAAGACAAGTTCCTCTACATCCAGAAAAAATAGGAGTATGGGTAGGTATGAGTTGTCACCGATTAATAGGACCAATATTCTTTGAGGGCACGATAACATCGGAGAAATATCGTTACGAAATTCTCAGTGTTTTTACTAATCAATTGACTAATGATGAACTCCAGGTCGGACATTTTCAACAGGATGGGGCTACATCTCACGTTACACTTGAACATATTCAGTTTTTGCAACGATTTTATGGCGATAGGATAATAAGTAGAAATACAGCGATTCCATATCCACCACGATCGTGTGATTTAACAGTTATGGATTTTTTTGTGTGGCCATATATAAAGAATATTATTTATGAAACACCAATTAATAATCTACAAGAGTTAAGACATAAAATCATAGAAAAATATGAACACATCAATAACTCACCGCAAATACTGATCAATGTTTTCAATGCTCTACGAAATAGAGTGCGATTATGCTTGGTGGAGAATGGTCAACATTTTACACATTTTTTATAATATTCTATTACTTTGTATAAAAATTATAAATATATTTAATATAAAAGTCAGCATTTCAAATTACTTTTTAACAATCATGACGTTTGAAATTATAATGACAGATCTCCTCTAATAACTTAAGTTAGGACACACTTTTTGTGTACATGGCTTACTTGAGCGAAAATTTTAATGATCACTCCTTACTATACAAATTAACGATAATATAGATACATATATCGCAATATAAAAAACTAACTGAAAATAAAATTTAAATAATTGTACTTTTAATATATTTCACAATAGTTCCAATTCCAATATTTAAATAAATAATTTTCTGTCAAACTGTGTTTTATTGACATGACATAACTATGTAGTAAAGTGACGTATCTATGTGGTAAAGTGCCACTTTAATAAACGATTTTGATTGTAACGGGTGTTCAGAAACATTCGAAGTCAAGCGGGCTCTGAACAAAAAATCGTATATCTATACTTAAGTATCTGATTTGTAATAATTATTAAATGTCAACTGTTGTCTGTCAAAAATTGTCAGAATCGAATATCGATGATACTAATTTGATAACCTATAAAATTGTATTAAGTAAATGTATCAATCTATCTCAGACATGACTTCATATTTTCAAGGACTATTTTGACTTTGAATGTTTCTGAACACTCGTTAAGTAAAGTAGCACATTACTTGTCAAAATGCGAAAATAGTATATTAAAAAACAAGTTTCATAAGGCACTATTTTGCCGCATGAGATCAGTTTAGAAAACGAGCCGCGATAGCGGGGAGTTTTCTAAAGAGCGAGTGCGGCAAAAGGCCTTATGAAACGAGTTTTTTATACTATTTTTTCTATTTTGCGTTTTTACATTAATAAATTGCTTAAATTGGAATTATTTAATTTGAAAGTTCAGAGTTTAATTTTTATATAAAGCATGCAGTTGGTCACATTGATACTTGACATTTTCAAATTTAAATCTTGCTATCCGCGTAGTATATTATATTACATATTATTTACTAATTTTCGTTAACATTACTTGATAGTTCATTTAAAAATATAAACATGAGTGACATAGAAACATATATATGTTGTTGTCAATTGTATACAACATACGTTGTTTGTGTAAAATACGGACACATATCATATCTGTCAAATGTACATAAATTCTTAAAATCAAATGACAGCAATGATATTTATTTCTGTATTCGAACAACGCCAACATTGAAAAATGAAAAAAAGCGTATCGAAATAAAGCTCATTTCGATACTGTTTGGGTTTCATAATGAGTTTAAGATATGCATTAGCTTAAGACCACACTGTATATGTAAGTGGTCGGTGGAAAATATCCCTCGTATGAATAAATATGTCGTAAGATCATTTGTGTCGGTTTATACAAAAAATAACTGTCAAATGTCATTTAATTATTCAATGATTAACGTCGATCATTACAGATGTAATAGAAAACGTAGTTTCTCAATATTTTAAATATTTGAGGTTTTGATGCACATTCTAGAATTAAAGAAGAAAGTTGCCAGTCCACGAAGAGATTTTTAATTAAGGGCAATTATACAGAAATGTAAGAACAACTGAATGGTAATGTATTGGCTTTAGTAGTCGTATACAAATATAATGAATATTAAGCGACTATATCTTCTCTTTACAATATTAATAATAAGATTATGTCTTGGTATAAAAGATTTAACGCCCAAAATAACATTTGGCTTTGAATGTAAACCTAGGACTGTACCGTTTCTTGCTAATATAGCAGATAAGAAAAAAGTTATCTGTGGAGCGAGTGTTCTGAGTCGTTTTTGGATATTAACAGCGGCGCGCTGTATGTCTGGTAATATTGCGAAATACGATATTTACACCGGGTTTTTTGAACTGGAACGATCGTTTACTCAATCGTCAAAGGCGAAGAATGTAATTGTTCATGATAGTTTTAGACCAATAGACGCATCGCCGAGTATAAGTGACATTTCTTTAGTAGAACTGGAAACACCTATAAAAGAAAATACTTTTACCACGTATGTAAAGATCCCTACATTATCGAAGTACCAAGAGCTAATAAAACAAAAACGTTGCAATCTGAGCATTACTTTAGGATTTGGTAGCCAAGGCGTGCATTTTGAGAACGACAGTATTCAGGCTAGTTCTTCCAACTCACTAAAACTAAATTGTGCATTTTATACAATAATGAATAATGAGTATTGCAAACGATATCAAGAATATCTAGACACAAATTCATTCCTATGTGCATATGGCACTCCTGATAAAAATACAGGTGCTTGTTATGGAGATTTGGGTGGACCTCTAATATGTGAAGGAGTGCAAGTGGGAGTAGTAGCAACTGTAATAGGTTGCGGACTGGGGTATGCTACTGGTCATACCAACGTAGCGGCACATTTTGATTTTATTAGCAAACATGTCAGAGACTTACAAGTAGTAGGAAAATCAGGTATAAGTTTTAAATTAGCGAAAATTTCATCATTTACACATTTAGTCTTATCTTTTGTTGTATTTTGTATATATTAAATAATAATATGATGAAATATAATGCCTTTCTGTTGCTTGCACATAACAAGTGTTCATTTGAAAAGTCAATCTAGTAGCATGTGATTTACTGAGAACATTTTGAAGTAAGTCGTAAATTAAAATTTACGACTTAACCTACGAAGTCGTAAATTTTTACAGTTTCATACATACAAATAAATAACAAATAATAGGTATTTATTGAAAACTATAACAAATGTTGAAAATGTTGTCCTTCAAGATCAATGCACTTTAAAATCCTCCGTTCAAAATTTCTGATGATATTCTGCAACATTACTGGATTGTTATTAATTTCCATGCATTTCTGTTCGATTCTCTGTAGCATATCATTCAAATTCAATATAGGTGTTCGAAATATGTTATTTTTTAGATAAGGCCACAAAAAGAAGTCGCAAGGTGTTAAATCGCATGAACGTGCAGGCCAGGCAATTTCAGTATTTCGACTAATTTTACGCTCATCAAAAAATTCTCTTAAATAATCCAAAGATTCTGCAGTTCAGTGACAAGGTGCTCCGTCTTGTTGGAAATATGCATTTTAAAGTTCATCATCATGCAACTGATTGACAAATGGTTGTAAAATTTCCTTACGGTACCTTTGAGCAGTTAACGTTCCCTGAAAAAATATTGGTCCTATGATTCGCCTTTGGCTTATCGCTGCCCAAACACCAATTTTCTCTGGATGTAGCGATTCTTCATTAATAACATTTGGATTTTCACTATTCCAAATTCTTGTATTTTGCGAATTTAGGTATCCCGTTTTATAAAACCATGCTTCATCAGTAAAGATGACTCTTTGCGAAAGTTCTCCATTATTGTTCATATACAAACCAATTACAAAATTGTAGTCTACGTGGGTTATCAATTTCTAACAATTCTTGTACTGCTGTGACACGGTATGGATAAAGTTGCATATCCTTTTTTAATAACTTGTTAGTTGTACCAACAGAAAGGTTTATTTGTTGACTCTAATGTCGAACAGATGTTTGTGGTTCATTTTCCATTATTTCTTCAACACGATTGACAACTTGAGGTGTACGTTTCTTAACTGCTCCGCTGCCTGATTTTCTTAAGAGACTACCAGTTTCAGAAAAAAGTTTTGAAGTTCTATCCAAAGTATTCTTAAATTGTATATAATCTATTACAAAATGTGGAAACTCAACTTGAAATTCTACCATTCAATCTTGAACTGAATAAACCCATAAGCCATCAATTTTATTACCACTTCGAAAATAAGCCTGGACTAAAAAAATATTATGTTCTAAAGTGAAAGCCATTTTAAAACTGAGAAGCAATTTATTTAAACCAGAATCGACGCACAATTATCTTATTCACTAACTGATATTTGTGATTGACATTATCAAATGTCATTTTGGATTTACGCTTACGGAACAACAAACACATACTAATTATATATGGGTCTTATTCTATCAAAATTTCAAAGTAACCTAGATTGACTTTTCAAATGAACACACGCTATAGAAAATGTAATTCTAATATAAGAAATTATAAACAACTGTAATTAGTCCTGGAACATACTATTTTAAATTTCTTATTAAAACCACTTTTACTATTACTATACATAAAAGAGTACAGAATAAAACGAATACTGGTAGCCGTAACTTTGTGGTAATTCATTTTGAAAATTAAAAGTTATTGTTTTATTTTATTTAATTTTCAGAAGAAAACGAAATTGTTATTTATGTAATAAGGATCATAAAGACAATAATTACGGTGCTAGCCGTGAATATTATCAGACGAGCCGTTAGCCGAGTTTGATGACACGGCGTGTAGCGTAATAATTGTTTATGATCCGAATTGTATACAAAATTTTAACTGCTGACATCAATATAAATATATTTGCTTAAAAATTTTTAATTTTGTATTTTTGAAACGACTGATGCAATAGTAACTTTGTTTAAAAAAATAGTAAGTGACCTATAATATAACCAACTGCAATAATTGTTTTGTTTATAATTTATAATATATAGGTATAGAAGAACAACATTAAGTCTAATTGTACGTCATTGATGACATTTACATGTTGTCATAACTGTATTAGAGAAACTGTAAAAAGTTATTTTGTTAAACTATATTTGAAAGCTTTTATTTCATTAATTCAAATATAAATAGATGATAATATAGACATTCTTGAGAAATAAAAACAATTTTCGTTTCAATACTAAATGCTTCTTTTATATATTTTTAACAGGGTAATAGCTACTTGTGGTGGTGAAAGATAACATATATTTCAAATAAGCCTAGTGCTGTGTACATTTTCCTGTTTATTTTGATTGTTTAAAAACAGTTCCTTCTAAAACTACATTGTGTTTATTATCTCGTTGCGTCATTTGGATATAATGCGGAAAGGTTTCTGTAAACAGTCGAAGCAATTAATTGCTACATTATTGACCTTCTTATAGTTGACATCTTATAATTTTATAACTGGCATCTTGCCGGCAACATACGAGTATATAGGACGTATCGTCATGGATCTAGTATGACGTACAATTGGATGTAACGCGTTTTCTCTATGTCTAAAGCAAAACGCACGAAGCAATCCGCTTTCGTCATCAACCAAAAACAGTGACGTCGAAAATAGCGATTTTCCCATCTGTACCGGCATAGCTGGACGAGAGAAAATCGCTATTTTCGGCGTAATCTCTTTTGGCCGTCGTAGGACAAACTTTGCTGTACTTATGATGCTGTAGACAGCAATGTTTACATCCTCATTTACCTCGCAATTACATACTAATTTGATAATATATATATATATGGTAGATTCAATTAGTTGTCAATTTAAGGTCTGGTTTTACTTCAATATATATATTTAAGACATCTTTCTGCATCATATGCCGAAACATGTAAGATTGTTTTAAATATAAAGAAACAAAGAGATTTGTCCAAGACAACCCTCACATTATAATAACAACAGCAGATAAATCAAATAAAATTGTAATCATTCTTAAAGAGGAATATGATAAAAAAATAGAAAAACTATTAGACGATAAATTCACCTACAAAAAAGAAAGAAATAATCCAACAGAGAAAGCTCAAAAAGAAAATAATAACTTATTAAATAAATGGCATAGATAAAACCTAATAGATTTCAACACTAAAGACAAACTTCGCATTTTTAATTCCCAACCTCTGTATATCTGTACATTTGCTTATCATGCTGACAGTTCCGTATCTAGATTCCTGACTGGCTGTCCGAGTAGGTTTTCGTGGTTTTTCTTCTCGCTTAAGGCGAATGCTTACAGCTTAACATCTTAACTACAACTAATTGAATCTACCATAACATATTAACGTCAAGAAATAATTATCTTTATATATATATATATATATATATATATATATATATATATATATACATACATACATATATAATAATTTCTTGACTTTATTATGTTATGGTAGATTCAATAGTTGGCGATTTAAGATCTGGTTTTACTTCAAAATGTATATATTTAAAACCAGACCTTAAATCGCCAACTATTGAATCTACCATATATATATATATATATATATATATATATATATATATATATGTATATATACTTTCTGAGAGGTTCAATTTAAGTTTCTAGAGTGATAGACCTTTTTATATCTTCAGAATGCGATTATTAAATGCTAGTAGTATATATGTTGAGCACTTGTGAAATTATTACACTATTAAACTTAAATAAAACACCTTATATTTCACAAACAATAGTATATTGACTATATGTACATTTCATGTGCACTGCACACATCCTCAGTAGTTACTAATTTAAAAGTATTATTTTTTAAGTACATGTATAGTAAAAAATATCTATTTTTTTTTTGGTTAGGGGTGTATAAATTACAATTATAAATGGTCAACAAATGGTCAAAAACAAGCAAATAAAAATATAAAAATAAAAATAAAAATAAAAATAAAAAATTATGGTCGTATATTGTAACAGTGCCTGCTAAAATCTATTGAAATTCCAAGAAGGACAAATTATGGGAAAGACCGTTACCTATGAAAAACAAGACATCTGACTGTGTTTGGTATGTCGGGTTCTATTAAATAACAATATAGTAGCGTGAAAAGGATCTATTAGTTATTAGATACTGTAGGTATACAATTTAAAAGTTTATTATTAATAGGTGACATGTCATTGTTAAGGAGGTAATTTTTGTATTTTTTCATATGTATGGCTTCCCACATGTCTAAATTTTTGCTATTACATTTTTTAATTAATTTTACATTATCTAGGCTGAAATTATGTCCGGTATCTAAATGATGTAGAGCTAATGCTGATTTATCTACATTGTGAAGTTTTACATGAGCTAAATGTTCTTTGAAACGGGTTTGAATATTTCTTCTTGTTTGGCCGATATATAATTTTGGGCAGGAATTACAGTTAATTCTGTAAATACCTGATTCTTTCAGTGGGTCTGTGTTAACTAACTTTGTTTGAAGATATTGTTGTAACTTATGAGTGTTGGAAAATGCAGGAGTTAGATTATATTTTTTTAACAATTTAGTTACGTTATTCTGCCAACTTTTGTGCAAAGTAATTTTGCAATATTTTTTGGTATTACTCTTCGTATTTGGAGTTAAGCTGGTTTTAAAGAAGTTTTTAGCTTCTTCTTTTCTAGTTTGTTTTTGATTTTATCCACCAATTGTTTATCGTATCCGTTAGATTCTGCTACTTTTGTTATGTGGTCTAGTTCTTTCTTAAAATTCACTGGTGATAGAGGGATTGATAATAATCTATTAATTAAAAAATAAAAACTACTTTCTTTATATTTGTTAAAAGTGTCTGATTGTTTATGTATGTAATTGTCAGTGTGTGTTTCATTTCTGTAAATGTCAAATTCAAACTTCCTGTCTAAAATAGTAATTTTTAAATCTAAGAAGGGTAAAGATTTGTTTTTATCCAACTCATACGTAAACTTGATTGATGGATATTGGGTATTTAATATATTTAAAAACGAAACTGTATCGAAAGAATCAGGTATCACTGCCAGAACATCATCTACGTATCTTGCCCAAAATTTGGGAAAAAAATTGCACATGGTTTTGACTTTGTTTTCAAAGTTGTTCAGAAATAAATTCGCTAGGAATGGTGATAAAGGGTTACCCATGGCTGTGCCGAATGTTTGTTTATAAAAATTATTATTAAAAGAAAAAATGTTTTGGTGCATACAGAGAGTAGTTAATTTTATGTACTCCTCTATTTGATTGGTAGAAACTGCATTAAACTCTAAAAATTCTCTGAACATGTTTAGGGTGGAATCTATTCCAAGTGTACCCATAGATTCCACCCTAAACATGCTCAGAGAATTTTTAGAGTTTAATGCAGTTTCTACGAATCAAATAGAGGAGTACATAAAATTAACTACTCTCTGTATGCACCAAAACATTTTTTCTTTTAATAATAATTTTTATAAACAAACATTCGGCACAGCCATGGGTAACCCTTTATCACCATTCCTAGCGAATTTATTTCTGAACAACTTTGAAAACAAAGTCAAAACCATGTGCAATTTTTTCCCAAATTTTGGGCAAGATACGTAGATGATGTTCTGGCAGTGATACCTGATTCTTTCGATACAGTTTCGTTTTTAAATATATTAAATACCCAATATCCATCAATCAAGTTTACGTATGAGTTGGATAAAAACAAATCTTTACCCTTCTTAGATTTAAAAATTACTATTTTAGACAGGAAGTTTGAATTTGACATTTACAGAAAAGAAACACACACTGACAATTACATACATAAACAATCAGACACTTTTAACAAATATAAAGAAAGTAGTTTTTATTTTTTAATTAATAGATTATTATCAATCCCTCTATCACCAGTGAATTTTAAAAAAGAACTAGACCACATAACAAAAGTAGCAGAATCTAACGGATACGATAAACAATTGGTGGATAAAATCAAAAACAAACTAGAAAAGAAGAAGCTAAAAACTTTTAAAACCAGATTAACTCCAAATACAAAGAGTAATACCAAAAAATATTGCAAAATTACTTTTCACAAAAGTTGGCAGAATACCGTAACCAAATTGTTAAAAAAATATAATCTAACTCCTGCATCTTCCAACACTCATAAGTTACAACAATATCTTCAAACAAAGTTAGTTAACACAGACCCACTGAAAGAATCAGGTATTTACAGAATTAACTGTAATTCCTGCCCAAAATTATATATCGGCCAAACAAGAAGAAATATTTAAACCCGTTTCAAAGAACATTTAGCTCATGTAAAACTTTACAATGTAGATAAATCAGCATTAGCTCTACATCATTTAGATACCGGACATAATTTCAGCCTAGATAATGTAAAATTAATTAAAAAATGTAATAGCAAAAATTTAGACATGTGGGAAGCCATACATATGAAAAAATACAAAAATTACCTCCTTAACAATGACATGTCACCTATTAATAATAAACTTTTAAATTGTATACCTACAGTATATAATAACTAATAGATCCTTTTCACGCTACTATATTGTTATTTAATAGAACCCGACATGCCAAACACAGTCAGATGTCTTGTTTTTCATAGGTAACGGTCTTTCCCATAATTTGTCCTTCTTGGAATTTCAATAGATTTTAGCAGGCACTGTTACAATATACGACCATAATTTTTAATTTTTATTTTTATTTTTATTTTTATATTTTTATTTGCATGTTTTGACCATTTGTTGACCATTTATAATTGTAATTTTTACACACCTAACCAAAAAAAAAAAAAAAAAAATAGATATTTTTTACTATACATGTACTTAAAAAATAATACTTTTAAATTAGTAACTACTGAGGATGTGTGCAGTGCACATGAAATGTACATATAGTCAATATACTATTGTTTGTGAAATATAAGGTGTTTTATTTAAGTTTAATAATTAAATGCTAGTTTTAGTAAAAAACACTGTTTAATCTTCTTAGAATATTTTATAAACCTTAACCACCATAAACGCTAAATTTTTAACCTAGTGATTTATTATTTCTTATTTTAATTCTGCTAAAATTCTTAGAAAGAAGTTCTAGAATTCTCTCTGTTATACAGCAGATCTTTGTAAATGCATTGACATACTAGAAGATAAACTTTTATTATATAAATAAAATTTAGTCTTCTTCAAGATGCGTTTTCTCAAAGTGGTTCTATTGAAATCCAAGCCCAGTTTTCCCACAATCGAACAACCATCCATGTCTCACATTAGACAGTAAAACTGTTTCCATTACTGCAATCTAATTACGTTTTCGAAAGCGGAGCGAGTTTTAAGACATGTGCCAACTTTCCTTTCATTAGATACTTTAACCTGGATTAATACGTTTTAGAACTACGATTTTGGTGGAAATAGTTTTCGTCTTTTGTAATTTTCTTTTAAAATACGTTATTTATATTATCGTAAATGTAACTTAGATATTTTGTCTTAGAGTGTTGCTATTCAGAGATATTATTTATATGTAAGTTGGAACAGTTAGAATAGAAGGAGTTTTAAAAATGAAAACGCCTTTGTTTACTGTCCATGGTCATGTTATGAATGTATGTGAGGAGGATGAATGCTATGAATCATTGAGATTTTCTTTCAAGTTAAGTACATAAAGAGAAATACATTTTTGACTTTCTCCAAATTATTGTTAATAAAGAACAGAAAAATTCTTTTGACACTTTTTTAAAGTTCCAGAATACAGTAAAACCTGTATTAATAGTCACCTGTTCAAAGCGGCTACTTGAGGTAACGGACAATTTCAAAGTTTCCCGAATCCACTATAAGGAAGTTCTTATATACGAAAATCCATTATTTACGGCCATCCTTATAAAACGACCTCGGCCAAATAAACCCAAATTTTTACGGCCTATCTTCATAGAAATTTATCTGCCGACATTGGCCGGACTATTTATGATGTATCTTTATTGATGGAAATACCCAATATTATTTACTATGTATTTGTATTAAATTGCCCATAATTATGTATTCCTAGTATGTACACATAATTAAAAAATTAAACTTGTAGAAATGAATGTAATCTCAGTCCCGAACACACCCCGAAAGCAAATTACCTGCGGAATACGTGCATGTTTATGTTTGATCAAACAGAGATCGCCTTTATTTTTACAAGTTTACGCATAATGCGGTCTTCAGTTACTTGGTTAGTTTAAAATTCTCTCTGTATGCGAAAGATTCTTTCGGTTATTTGATTAGTTTAAAGTTGTCTGCGTACTCGAAAGGTTCTTAAATAAGTATGTCGCTAAAAAGAAATCGTTTGTCGCTAAAAGATAAAATAAATATAATCGCAGGAAGTGAAAAGTATGCGTTAAGTTCGCGAAAGTTGGCCGAAAAATATGGGATTGGGAAAACACTACACTTGTTGTCAGGAAAGATGATCCCTGCGTCATCAATATAATAATAATCTTTATTGCCCAACAGATAATTCCATTTACAGGACAAATACATTAAAAAAAAACGAAAAAAAGAATAGAAGAAAGAAACAGATGTGTGCTAAATTATATAAAAATAAAAATACAAGATATAAATGTATGAAATAAAAGTACACTAATAAACTAAAACAAAAACTTATTTAAATACCTCCAGTAAAAATGTCACCATAAAAATTATGCGCACATTGATACATAAAATTAATTGGAGCTCTTAGTAGCGCGTTAGTTTTAGCTCATGGTGGGTAAAAAGTCGGATTAGATCTTGACGTCATTCGAGGCACATGAAAAGCTATACAGTTTAATATTTCATGCGAGTCAATACGACCATCAATGAACCTACACATAAATCGCGCAGCATTAACCTCTCGACGATGTTTTAAAGATTTGATGTCTGTCTAGAAGGTGGTTGTAGTCAGTATTTCTTTCGGGATGGTATCCGAGAGGTGCAAGTTGAAGGACATATCCGAGTCGAATTTGACGCCAAGATCACAGATGTAGTTCCTTTTCACTAACTTTTGGCCGCCAATACTCTATGATGACTCCACTTTATTAATTTTATGCGTTGTAAGATACAACACAGCATTTGTTCACATTAATCTTTATCCTGTTTTTACTACACCAATCCGCAAACACATTAGTATTATCCTGCAAAACATCAACACCATTCTGTGATTCAACGGATAAGTATAATTTGATGTCATCAGCGTAGGCCAGCACAGAACAATTGAAAGATGTGAGGAGATCATCAATGAAAAGCAGAAAAAGAAGAGGTCCAAGATTAGAGCCCTGAGGCACACCAGATGTTGAAATGAATTGGTAAGAGTAAAATTCCTTATAAAATACACAATTAATTCTATTCACAACGTACGAGGCAATAAGTTCTAACGCAGATGGATTAAAGCCGAAAGCACTCAATTTGTTCAATAAAATCTGATGGTCCATAATATCGAAGACTCGAGAAAGATCAGTGAATATAATATTGTATGATTCAAATCAGTATTTCGGCGTCATATTAAATACTATAAATTGAAAAAGTACTATGGCCAAATAAGTTTGTTGACAGTCGCAGACAGTCGGTCGAATTTATAAGTTATGTGAATAAATATAATCGAATTACATCTTAGTTATATTACTTGAAATTACCATAAATTGAACAAAGCTGTGTAAACAGCAAATAAAATTAAACTATAACACCATATGAAAAATAAAATGAACTATCAAGAATTTACAACATTTATGGCAACATATAAGATTATATAATTCTTTAATCATTTATCACAGAGAATTAATAAATGGCAAAACCGAATAGCTTCAAGTTAGTTGTAAAAGCATTATTATGGGAATTGAAACCATGCAATAGACCAGAGTATCTACGTTGTATAACTATAATTACATATTCACTGTTATGACAGTTTCATAGACATTATTTTATAAAAAAATCGTATAATATTTGTTTAGAAAAAAATAAACAATTTAGTTACATCAAATATACATTTCAAGACAATTTTTAATATTGTATATTCATATTCAATACACATTAACCCATTAATTATACCGTAGAATAACCCGAATGACGATCAAGTTTAGTTAATCTCTAGCTAAACGTTTTGCAGTGCATAATTTTAAATAAAATTTGGAATATATTACAGTATCACTTAACACTTGTGCCAAAGCATAGATAAGTTGAGTTTTGCATTTTTTTTATGTGTAATGATTCATTATCTACATCTTGTAGTACACATGTATTAAAACACCATCTTGGTTTCTCTCTCGTTCAAAATATTGCAACAAATTTAAAACAAGTTGTCGCGACTGCTAATGTAATGTTCCGCCATGTGCTGCGATTATAGTTTTAAAAAAATAATTTCAAAAAATATATATTTATAAAAAGAAAATTAATTCCATCAAATATCAACGAAAATGCCCGTCTTTGTCTTACTCAAGTAAATTGCCTGAGCAGTATGTCTGCTAGGCGAAGTTTCGAAATACATACTTTCGTTCAAGCTATCCTTGTCATACAAATAGGTACTGTTTGTTGATGTGGAGATGTGGACATTCTTTCAATGTCGTTGATAGAATTATACGTAAGTACCGCAGGGATCATCTTTGGTGATTTTGAGTGTAATTAACGATATTATGAAAAATAAAGGTGAATTAAAAAAAATTGGTTATTAAAATTGAAACTGTCGATTTAAGAGGTTCCATTGTCCGGTCCATACCATGACATTAAATACATACCGTAGTCGACAAATTTTAATTTCTGTTTGTGTATATAGTGTATGCTTGTTATATCCAACGATGCCTGCTTTCAAACAGTGGTGGGAGAAGCAGAGTGGTGGACACACATCATAAAACGGTATTATGACGGTAATCACCTCAATGTACCTGTACACAAAAATTAAATGTATGGGCTGGTATTTTAAATAATTGAATTGTCGGTTCTTTCTATAGAGACATATCATACAAAATCTTTCACGAAAGAATGCCTAATATAAATGAATTGCGAGAAAAGATATTGAGAGCATTCTTGACTTTAACACCTGACATGCGCCAAGAATTTTATTATAGGTTGGCATACTACCAAGAACAACGTGGTGGATTATTTGAACCTTTAATTTAGAATATTTATTTTTTATTATTATCGGAGAAGAGTTAATTTATTTTCTTTTCATAAGAGTTACATCTATTTGTTTTACATAATTAGAATTAATGTTTAATTTTATTTTATTTATTCCCGGAAAATATAAGCTTTGTTGTACATCCTTATAAAAGTAATACACCATGAAATAAATATTTTTCTGTAAATATTCGTGGCGAATTTTATACGTATTTCTAAGATGCGTTCTACAACCCTTTAAAGCAATAGACTTACTGACTAGCTATAATCTGACCAAACCTTATCGTATCCCACTTAATCTATTTGCATACATTCATTGGCAACCTCGATATATGTCTTTCTTTACGTTTCTCAATCGCGCTCTTTTCCTCTTCTACTTTCGTACCAGAAATTAAAATTTGTCGATTACGGTATACCGAGTGAGCAGAGGCGAGTTGTCGATAAGTATTACCATTAGTAAGACAGCGACAGTCACAATACTTCCGAATATTGACACAGGAAAGGAACATTAATACTGCTTTTCTGGTCGCTTGTACGTATGCAAGTTAACTAATAAGATGGCTTATTATATCATTTTAACCAATGCGATAACGTAGAAATAATACATGGAAAATCCTATCAACAGCTCGCAGTGTTTAAGTCACGCGAGATTTGCAAACGTCATTTAAGTCAAGTATACCTAGATATGTCAGCCAGATTTAGAATGTTGGCTGAAGGTTATCCATGTCCAAAGTAGTAAAGGTAGTAAATTATTATGTCGTGTTCAGGAATAAAAAACGACTCTCATCTAACACATGTGGTGAATTTTATTTATTTATAAACATAAAGGATCTTATATCACTGTTCAGAATAGAACTATTATTTATAATTCTTACTTTATTATTATACAACTCTTAGATTATAAATTTAATATAACATTCCGTATATATCTCTGAAGTTAACATTTTGTATATATTTTTTTTTATGATTATTTCGTTCGTCGGTCAAACATAATTTCTCCGATTTGATACAAAGGGCCAGATGGGACAGAAACCCTCTGTCGAAGTCAAGTGTCTGTTAAAGGATTCATTGTTCCCTAAACTAAATAACTGTCGCCTTAAATGAAAGGCTCTTACATATGTACATATATACGCACCTTTTTTAAAAAAAAAAAGACAATCTCGTGCTAGTTGTCGAAGAATTCAGATCTCTTCCGAGTAAAGTGAGATTCAAACGCATTTTGTACCTTTTATTGTGTTATGTGTAAATTAAATACTGTAAGTTCTACATAGAAGTGAAGTTTTATTTTATCAACGTAACAATATCAAACAAAAATAAACAAGCTCGTCCAGTCGGCCTTGTTACACACATTTCATCGGTCCTTCGAGCCGGATACAAGCTTTAAAAACATTTAAAGTAACATATCAGCGACAGCAAATACAAAGCAGTTCCACAAAGGGAGAAAACAAAGCTATCGAGTTCAAGAAATAATCTTTCAATAACTCTCAAACAATCAAGTAAGTGTTAATCCATTTCTTATCCTTAATTAAAACATACCTCTATTACGCACAACTTTAATACAAAATGACTGACAAAAAGCATCTTGTAGTAAAACGCGGACAAATTAAAGGTCAATAAACTAGATTTGAAAATTATTTAAATTCTATCGATAAACCAATCGCATTACCGGAGGTTGTAGAGGCATTAAATTGTCGTTTGCTAGATATTAAATCAGTTCTAGAAGAATTTAATGAGATACAATCACAGCTCGAATTATTAGAATCAAATGAAGAACTCGAACTAGATCAATCACATATAATAAGGAATTTCAAAAGATAACAAGATAAATTAACAACAAGAAAATTTTCGTACTAAATATCATAATTGAATTATAGAACTAATTATTAACTAAATGTTCAAATAGACCTCTTTCCTGCATGAAACAGTAACCAAACCGATTATATAAATTTTGAAAAATATCGTTTATCATTTGTGATTATTACTATTACTTAGGTCAATAATCCTCGCGCACAATTCTTTCCTATTTGATGGACGTATATCGCCGTATTCGTACATTGAATTACTTATCAATGACCAGAAAAAGAAGTCATTTGGCGGTAAATCAGGTGATCGTGCCGGCCATTTAATTGGGCCTGAATTGCCAAATGTTTTATTAAAACAGTGAACCGTGGTACGAATAGTACTTGCGCTAGGAATATTTCTCTCGGGAAAAATTTACTGCAAATAAATCCCTGGCCACTTCTGCAGAATTACCGGCATAAAACTGCTTAACTATAAATAGTTATTCTTCGGAAGTATAATAATTCATTTTAATTATTTACATCAACACACGAATTGGAATTAATACATGTCACGCGTAACGTATTGACAGTGTAATGACAGTTACTGAATCTGCTGACATTTGCATGAATGGTGACACCTCTCAATTATAGTCGACCACCTATTTTGAATATATTCATCCGTAGCACGATCGTGCGGTTACGGTATATTTTTAGTTCTGAGTTAATGCTGTTCTTAATTAGATCGCAAACTGATGTTGTATTTTGTTGTCTGATTAGGTAATTTTCAGTTCGAGTATTTATTCCGTAAAAGTAAAATAATATATTATTTAATAAATTGAAAGGTAGATTGCACGTAATCAATGTTTATCCTAAACCCAATGTTCATTGGTTGTTCAACCTTCTTTTTTGTGCTGTGCGCTATCTACGTGTCTCTTATATTAAAATATATTCCGGAATATAAAAGATTCGTCACAAACTTCAAAAATTATTTTACTTCTATCTTATATTACATCTGGAAATTAGCCGATTAGTTTCTGTACTTTGTGAACCAATGGTCGCTTTGTCGACGTTCGTAATTACGACATTATTACTAAATTAACTAAACCATACGAAACTCCTAAAACTAAAGGCAATCATGCGAAGATGATATATGCTAGGCTCAAAGAACGCTAGCTAATTTACGGTCCCTCGATTATAACATCTGCTAAACCCCTTTCATTTTTTCGAAACACACGCTACTAATCAGACGATTGCAGGACCCAATCCACATTCATTATTATAAGCAACTCCATTACTCAGCATGTCAAAAATAAATTTCAAGGATTGTGTTTAATAAGTAGAAATAAATGGCTTGTATTTCCATAAATATAGAAAATATGTTCAGAAAATTCATATTTTCGACTATAAGATGTTGGCGGTCATAGGAAATACAAAGGTTACTAGAAAAATTTTCCAATATGACGCAACAATGACCGCAGGAGGTTACTTATCGCTACGTGTTGAGACATGTTCATACACGCACAGTAGCCGCTGTGCCACATCTGCGGGCTCAATTGTTCATTGCGAAGTGTTTGCTTTGGCAACGTGGACGCGAAGTGAGATACGTGCAGTTTTGCGGTATAACTTTGCGCGTGGTAAACGTAGACCAGTGCTTAGAAAAAATGATTGTTTGTCCATAGCGTACAAATATATTCAGGTAATATATCGAGTTCCAATGGTGAAATATCACCCTGGAGGACGCTGAGATGGTGGAAAGGACATAACAGTTAGTTACAGAGGAAAACGTTACTCTTGTGAGGAAAATGCTTGACGAAAATAGGTGAGTGACCTACCAGCAGATAGAGTATACCTTGGGCCTAAATGCATCAGCAATTCGTTCGATTCTACATGACTATTAGCACGTGAAGAAACTTTGTTGTCTCTGGGTGTCGCGTAGATTAACTGAAGAGCAGATGACGGGACATGTCACCTGGTGCCGGGAGATGCCAAAAAAGTTTGTTGAGGAACAATCTTGGTATGTGAACAATATCGTGACAGGTAACGAGACTTGGCTTTACTATTATGATGTGTCGATCAAGACTCAAAAAGAAGTTTGGGTCTTTGATGATGAGAACACACCCGTAGTTGTCAGAAAATCCCGATCTGTTAAAAAGAAAATGAAAGCTGTATTTTCAAATCGAGTGGAATTGTGAAGCGTGTCGTTTTGGACACACAGAAGACAGTGACAGTGAAGTGGTATACCGAGCAGTGCCTCCCTAAGGTAATCGAGAATGGATACTTAGTTTCCCCATAATGACAATGTTCCACCTCAGCCCGCCAAAGCCTGCACCGAATTTTTGACTACTATAGGACTGAAACTTCTTGAACACTCTCCTCAGTCTGGAGGTTGCTCCCTGCGGCTTTGCACTCTCCTCGCATGTGAAAATGAAGCCGAAAGGATGTTTACTAGTGATTAGGACCTTTGAGTGCTTTAGACAACGAATTCTTCTTGTTTTCTAATGTAACTTGAGAGAGCTGGTATAATGATTGGTTTCGGAGGATGGAGAGATGCATTGAATGTGCTGAAAATTACTTTGTAAAAATGTAATAAATAAAGCTGTATTTCAAAACCTTCCGAGCACCCTTTCCTTTGCACTTTGAGAAAATGAAATTTACAGAATAATGTATTTGGTTTTACTGTATAAGATTCAACGTTATTAAGTGGATATCACTTGTAGATAAGTCGAATATCGTATAATAAACTGCGTTAGATAACATATTTTTTATTTGCTTTTCATTTACTTTAAACGTATTTTATATTCGTTAAAATATTAAAATACATCCAGGCAATATTCATTAACATAGTGAAGTAACTAAAGTCAAACTTCTGAATATCTATCTATGTTTCCACATATCTACTCTTTCTTGTGTATTTTGCTGGTACATTTGACTTGCACAAAGAGATGTAAACCGACTATTTAGACAACGGTGTTTATATTATAGCTATCTGAGGGAGCGTACGTTTACAAGCCAAACACAATTACCCGTACTACGTGGCATTGAAACGAGATAATCAAACATATTCTATTGTGGGCAAACACGTGTATGATGGGATTTAACTCTGGAAAGTTTTACTTCTGATACACTAAGTTAAATAGTAATGCTTGCATATTTACAGATAAATGATCAGCATGGGGCTCATAACACAGGCCTGCATAAAATTTGTGATGACGTGATTTTTGTTTGTTAAGCTCAGTTTTTATATAGCAATAACTAATTAAAATACATTTGGTCTCTACCACCCACAGATTTCTTTTTGCACAAAAGAAAAAGAAAAGAATATAAAAAAAAAGACTTATAATACGCATTTTAATACATTTTAAAATGAATGTACTACTTCAAATTCTAGGTATTAACCCAAAAATGATTTTCTGTTGTGGTTTTAAAGAAATTTGTTAAGTAGGCTCTCATTACCTGATGTAAATCTTTTATTACATGTATTAATTTTGGACAAGATTTCCGGGAATTTTTACCTGCTAAATCCTATTTATTATTCTTTCACTTTATTAGTACTGCGAAGAAGGATTTCAAGTTTATCACTCCAAACAAAATGTATATTTTAATGTCATTTACTTCATTATAGCTCGGAGTGTCGATCAGTAAACAAGTAAAATTAATTTGTCTTTAGTGTTGTGCGTGGTATTTGATAAATAAACATTGCTTAAAAATATGTCTAGCCGGTGTTGCAAAGACAAACCAGATGATTTCTGTTATATTTGTGGATATTTCGTCTTGAAAAAGTTTAAGAGACCAATTGGTGAATTTGTGAAAAATGCATATTATGCTTATTTCAAAATCAAATTAGCAGATCATGATAAAGATTGGGCACCGCACGTTGTTTGTAATGTATGTGAAGAAGGTTTAAGGCATTGGACCAAAGGGAATAGAAACAGCCTTCCTTTTGGAATGCCGATGGTTTGGAGAGAACCGGAAAATCATCATGAAGATTGCTACTTTTGTCTCTGTGATATTAAGGGGCATAATAGAAAAACTTTGAAAGATATTTTGTACCCAAACAATATTAAATCAGCTGTCAGACCAGTTCCTCACAGTGATCATGTACCTATACCTATACCCCCCAAAGTACTACAAGAAGATATTGAAGCCTCTTCAACTTCCGGCTCCGTACAGATGGATAGTGATTTTGAACCATCAACCTCAGGTCAAAACCAACCTCAGCTATTGTCACAAGCCGAACTGAATGATTTAGTAAGAGATTTGGGACTTTCAAAAGATCTTTCTGAGTACTGGGGTCTAGGTTGAAACAAAAAAATTTGTTTGCCCCAGAAACTACCTTCTCTTGGTATAGAAATCGTGAGGCTGGATTTGTAAAATATTTTGCACAAAACGGACCACTCGTGTACTGCCAAGCAATTGCTGATCTACTTACTTTCCTCGGAGCTCCTGAGTACACACCTTCTGACTGGAGACTTTTCATCGACTCTTCAAAAAGGAGCCTTAAAGCTGTTCTTTTACATAATGGCAATGTTTTTGCTTCTGTTCCGGTCGGCCATTCTGTTTATTTAAAGGAAAACTATGAAAATTTACAGGAATTACTTTTAAGAATACAAAATGAAAATCACAACTGGGAAGTGTGTGGAGATTTAAAAGTTTTAGGCCTTCTCTTGGGTCAGCAGTCTGGATATACTAAATTTCCATGTTTCCTGTGCGAGTGGGATAGCAGAAAGCGAGAACAGCATTGGATAAAAAGAGACTGGCCACAAAGGGTGACTTTAACACCTGGAACCAAAAATGTAATTCGCGAAAGTCTTATTGACCCTCAAAAAGTGTTACTTCCACCACTTCACATAAAACTTGGACTTATGAAACAATTTGTTAAGGCATTAAACAAAGAAGGAAATTGTTTTAAATATTTGTATAAAACATTTCCGACTCTGTCAGAGGCAAAGTTAAAGGAGGGAATCTTGGTAGGCCCGCAGATTAGGAGCTTGGTGAAAGATCAAGAATTTAAAAATGTGATGGAAGATAAAGAAAAACATCATGACATGCTTTTAACGAAGTTGTACATAAATTTCTAGGGAATTATAAAGACACAAACTATGTTGAGATCGTTGAAAATATACTAGAAAAAGTCAGGATTCTTGGTTGTAATATGAGCATAAAAATTCACTTTTTACATTCCCATTTGGACTATTTCCCAGAAAACCTTGGGGACGTGAGTGAAGAGCGAGGAGAAAGATTTCACCAGGATATTAAAGCGATGGAAAAAAGATACCAAGGGCGCTGGGACACAATAATATTTTATTCGTTATTTTCGGCGTAGTCTCTTTTGTCCGTCAGATGTCACTAGATTATCTAGTGCCGCCAGATAGGACAAAATTTGCTACTTACCTAGAAGGCGAAGCCATCAAACAAAAAGTCTATTAATACAGAAACATGTGTCTTTGACTGAAGTAAACGTTGGAAAATGCAACGTGTATGTCCACGTGTATGAAACAGATATGCATTAAACATATTTATATCTGTTTCATTTATAAGTAAATGTTTTATAAGAAAAATATTATTTATACCTTTTTTAAATAGGTATATAACCCCTTACCACAATTATTAGTCGTATCCTAAATACGTATTTCGACAACTAAGTTGTCATCATCAGTAGGTAAAAACTACTAATTAAAGTCACACGGGGCACAATAAAGTAAGATAAACGCTTCCGCACAACTACTATACACTGCAACCCTGTAAAGACTGGGATTACTTTATTGTGCCCCGTGTGACTTTAATTAGTAGTTTTTACCTACTGATGATGACAACTTAGTTGTCGAAATACGTATTTAGGATACGACTAATAATTGTGGTAAGGGGTTATATACCTTTTTAAATTATTATTTAACCACAGTCTCCATTGAAAGAATTTATACCTTTCTATAAAACCTGTATATGCCTAAATATGAAATTTCATTAATGATACAAAAAAGGTTTAAGTATATCAATACGTTAAGCACGTATTACGCATTTGTTACAAATGAAACAGATATGTAAAAAAATACACATCTGTAACTGTAAACATGGACAACACACCTCGTATTTTCCAAGTTTTTACTTCTGCTTAAGACATATGTTTCTGCTATTATTTTAAGCGTCGTCAGTTAAGCTAGTGAAGTAATTTAAAAGCTTAAATCGCCTATATGGTATAGCAAATTTCGTCCTATCAGATAGCACCATATAATACAGTGACATCTGACGGACGAAAGAGACTATGCCGAAAATGGCAACCCTTCCCTTGAACGGCTAAGCCGGTACAAAAGGGAAGAAAATACGCATATAGGTGTAAGTCCATTAACACGATGCCAGATGGCAGTGAATATACAAAAAAGGTTTAAGTATATCAATACGTTAAGCACGTATTACGCATTTGTTACAAATGGAACAGACATGTAAAAAAATACACATCTGTAGCTGTAAACATGGACAACACACCTCGTATTTTCCAGCTTTTTACTTCTGCTTAAGACATATGTTTCTGCTATTACTATTAAGCGTCATCAGTTAAGCTAGTGAAGTAATTTAAAAGCCTAAATCGCCTATATGGTATAGCAAATTCCGTCCTATCTGATAGCACCATATGCTATACCATATAGCAGGTACAATATGTCGGGAGAGAAGTGAGATGAATGTCACACGGCGTACCACCAAAAAAAAAAGTATTATAAGAAATCAGAATAATTGAAACATAGATGAGAAGGTAAACCCATCATCAGCACCATCTTTAGATGCACCACGGCTGTAAGGTACGTTCTCGTAATATGCGTTACCATCAGCATCTTCGCAAAAACGCTTAAGTTGTTGAAGGTTTTGACACTTAATGGATATAGGAAGTCTGTCGCTGTACCTTAAAGTAGGCAGTTCAAACTGTCCAAGAGGAGGTCCACAGAAGTTTTCCCGTTTGCGTTTGGGAGGAGCAGCGACAGAAGAGATGCAAAGTCTAATGTATGTTTCTCTGTATTGAATCATTCTAGGTATACTTACAGATACGGTCACTTCTTTGATCGGTCTGCTTTCAAACGGTCACTTTTTAACAAAAAAAACTCAGCCAAGAAAGTCCATGATCGAAAAAGTCCTTGGTCTTCGCGAATTATTACCTGAAATAGGCTAGGCTTCAGTCTTGCTAAGGCAATTTGTTCGTTCCAGCCAGAAGGGAGTTCTACAACAGCTTTTTGATTGTTTAGGGCCATGTTACCATTGCAATCAATATAGCTGTGATAAGGGATTGGAAATGTCATTTTAATGTTTTTTAAACGTTTGGTTTTATACAACGTAATGTATCAGGCGAAATATTGTTTAGATTTTGTTTTGACCGTAACATGAATCGCAGAAAATTTCTAATTGTACTACATACTACACTTTTTAACAAAAAAACTCAGCAAGAAAGTCCATGATCGAAAAAGTCCTTGGTCTTCGCGAATTATTACCTGAAATAGGCTAGGCTTCAGTCTTGCTAAGGCAATTTGTTCGTTCCAGCCAGAAGGGAGTTCTACAACAGCTTTTTGATTGTTTAGGGCCATGTTACCATTGCAATCTATATAGCTGTGATAAGGGATTGGAAATGTCATTTTAATGTTTTTTAAACGTTTGGTTGTATACAACGTAATGTATCAGGCGAAATATTGTTTAGTTTTTGTTTTGACCGTAACATGAATCGCAGAAAATTTCTAATTGTACTACATCATCGTCCAAATGGTTACAAATAAAATCAAATAGCATAGATGCCACTTCATCGGATCCCTTTTTCTTCCAGCCGTTTCTCAATAAGTATCAAACAGGGACTCTTCAGTACACAGAACGTGAATATTGAAAGCGTAAAAGGACAACTGTGTCTTATAATACACATCGTTAGTGCTTATATTCGGCACTGGCAAATTCTTCTGGAAGTCTATAGCAATAGCTTCCTTTTTTTATTTTTTTTGAGACTCTAGACGAGCGGTTCGTTTGCGCTTAAAAAATCCATTTGCCTGTAAGAGATGCAGTTTATGTTCCCTGTCCAAACGAGCAACAGCATATTTTGGTGTCTCTTTCCAGGATGGACGTTTGTGTTTTGTATTTATCACAGAATCTGCATGTATCACCTCTGGTGTATCCAAAGCTAATATTAAATTTGGTAACAAAAATAGTTCGGTAAGTTTAATAAGAAACTTGTTTATTAGGGTAGTCCTCCATAAACATTCTGTGCAACTTCTTGACATTCAATAGAGTCTTTCTGACTCACGAAGACTGTAATGAGCTTTCCTTCCTTTGAAGGATTTAATATGTTCGTACATTTTTTGTATCCTCTTTAAGTTTATGATGGTTAGAATGTCGACCACGTTTATCTAGTTCTACGTGTCTAACAGTGACTAAGTGACGCTGAATATTCTGAAGATGTTTGGCATATATGCCGTGTAAAGCAAGCATTTCTTAGAAGCATTTTGTTCCTTATCATAATAACATCAACGAGATGGTACCGATGGTACCATCTTGAACTAATCTTGTGCCAGATAGGCTACGATTATACATTTGAATGTATAATTTCCTTCTAGTAGCCTAGCTACTCGTGGAAACCGTTTCTTCCTATCTGATGTCTTGCGACGTTTTCTCATGATATGTATTGTATAACCACAAGATTGTGTATATATTAACAGCGACGCACTACGCGCGAAGGAGAAGTCTACTTCGTACGCTGACGAGGACTAGGGTAAGTTCGAAACATGTGTCCGTCCGTAGAAGTCACCAATGCGAAATAAGTATTTGTTGTGTATATCCGTGTGTAAAGATATGTTTTTAACATTTCTGTATTATAGATTTTTACATTTAATGTTAGTTAGGGATCTATTACATGATTCACAGATTATATACTCAATACATATTCAGCAGGTGAATATAGCTCGTAAATTTTAAGAAATAGAGTAAATTCGAATCGTTAATGAAACATCGTGTTACAGCCTTCTATAATCCCAACATAGTGGAGAGGAGAATCATGAAAATGCAATAACAATAAAATATTCGTAGAAATTGTAGTAGATACAGTTCTATGATGCATACCAACACTGCAACATCAGCCGAGTACAACCGAGTTCATGCCCACAGATATGTGGCTTGTGTAAAATGTTTTCCGGTGACAGGCTGAGGAAGTGCGAGATAACTCGACGCAGTAATAATAATAATCTTTATTGTCCAATAGATAATGTACATAATATATATATATATATATATATATATATATATATATATATATATATAACAGCTACAGAATATAGTTAGCCCATACATGTGTAAGTTTCATAATCACTTGGATTTTACTTACAGCTCAAAATTTCACAATTAAGTTAGAAATGTATTAGCAACTTATGCTTTACTTTGCAACTATAAAGTTTTCGACTAGAAAATTTGAACTTTAATTAAAATGAACCCAACTTTTAAAATAAGATTTATTTATTTATTTATAATTTGTACATAATGCATATTAATATTTAGCAAGATAACTTTTCGCTTAAATAGTTAATTTGTATATTAATTATTTTCGATTCTTTTATTTAATTTATTTTACTTACGATTTAGTAGTCTGTCAGCACATGCGCCGACGAACACGTAAACCCTTTTCTTAGTTTTCAGTTTTGAGCTACCATACGTAAAACTAAGGGGCGCTTTCCATCTACGAGTATTTTAATCAACCCACACCCGTCTCCACTGACTTACACGATAAATAGAGGCTCCTTTAAATTGTGCATTACGGCTACCGATTTCGACAACAAACCGACCATCTTCATTACGTCAGAACTACAATTACATGTACATTATTACATATACAAGGAGGGAAAAAAGTACTGTATATCGCTTGCAACTTTTTAATGACCAATTTTATTAAAAAATTCCTTATACAAAAAATGGTTCATATAATATTTGACATCATTTGGTAGCATTTGTTTTTTTTTGGGTTCACTATTTTAATGCAAGGCCAACTAATTCTTTTTCTTAAATAACGTCATTTATTTATTTTTTTTTTAAATACTTGAAATACAAAATACAATTTATAGGGGGTTGTACAAGAAAATTTTCAAGAAAATGGTCAAGCTTCATGATTCCGAGTGACAGTTCAGTTGTCTTGATTTAATAAACTATTCTGTTTTTAAATGTCAACATGAAACTCGTAATATGAAAAAACTTGACAACCACGCGTTATTCGATAAAATTTTGTTAAGTTAAAGTTAATTTATGCAAGAAATGAAAACTTGGTTACGGTAATAGAAAACGTACGCAAGCTGAGGTATGTGATTTATTTAATAACAAGTATCTTGAGCGGGTGTCGATGAACCAAATAACTGTAAGCCGTATTGTAAAACGGTTTAATGAGACGGGCGCTGTTAAACACGTTCCAAAAACCTGCAGACCAAGAACAACAACTGATAGAGATAAGGCTCTGAACGCACCCAAACTCTAACTTTAAATAATATGTGCACAAAATTCGCTCGGAAAATAAGAAAAGTTTAAACCTTTTAAAATACATCTTCTACATGAGCTGAATGAAAATGATTTTGATAGAAGTTAATTCTGTGAGGCTATGTTGGAAAGGGAGAATAATTTTCAGTTTTTCAAAATATTTTATTTTCTTATTTTAATTAAATTATAAATCGACATAATTGTCGATATTGGGCCACAGAAAATCCGCACTGAGCAGAAGAAGTCCATATACAACGACCCCAGAAAATAAATTCATGGCTGGGCATAATTGGCACCAATATTATTGGCCCGTTCTTCATAGAAGGAAATTTAACCTCCGAAAAGTACTTGCATCTGTTGCAAAATGCTTCCTACTTGTGCAACCTTATTTCCTATACATAATGGCATTCTTGAGCACATATGGTTTCAACATGATGGTGCTCCACCTAATGATGGAGCAGTAGTAAAAAGTACTTAAATGAGGTGTTTCTTGGCAGGTGGATTAGTAGAAGAGGTCCTATCGAATGGCCTGCTAGGTCTCCAGATTTAAATCCTTTGAATTTCTTTATGTTGGGCCATTTCAAGACGCAAGTCGAAATCGGTCCAATAATCTCGAGAATTTGTAGCTTAGAATTCATACTGAAGCCAATAGGATTTCACTAATTGCACTCCAAAATGTTTTGCAGGGGTTTAGAGACCGACTAGGTCATTGTTTGGCAGTAAATGGTGCCCATTTTGAGCAATTAAACAATTAATTTCGTCAAGTCCTTTTTTTTTTCTAGTTTTTAAATTAACTCGCCGTTTTTGTTTCTACATTAAAAATATAATATTATTGTGGTTTCCTAAAGTGGCTACTTGTAGAATGTAGTTGCGGCAAAATAGCATAATAAATTGTGGTAAAAAAGACACTATACGCCGTAGGAACTCTTAAAAGTTAATGTATAAAAATAGTACTAATGTATATTAAATTAACCTCTCTTCCGTCATTAACCTTTTCGTTATCAATGGGCGGACGAACCAAACTGTAGTATCATTTTTTATTATGCGTTGCCCATCCACCAACTGTCCGCGGTAATATCTGTTTGACTAAGTCAGTTGCATAGTGCTACCTTGTTGAGTACAGACCCGCTTTGTGGGTTCTTAACTCATGTCTGCTATACTTATATACTTGTAAAGGGTTATCAAATAAGTATTATAGTGTTCAGTATTGGTTGACAAATCAACATGGAAAGATATACAGTTGCGCAGCGTTGAGAAATTGTTAAAATTTATTACAAAAATAATGAATCTGTTCGGGCTACGTTTCGCGCATTACGTGAAATTTGTGGTCAACATAATCGACTTACAGAGCTTACTATTCGCAATGTTATTAAAAAATTGGAGACAAATGGTAGTGTTTGTGATATTAAGAAGCCAACTCGACAAAAATGTAAGCGTACTGCTGAAAATATCAATGCCGTGAACCAAAGTCTGAATGAAAATCAAGAATAATCAATTGGACGTCTTTTTCAAGAACTTGGATTTTATTATGGCACTACATGGAATATTCTTCACAAGGATTTGCATTACAAGGCATATAAATTTCAGTTGGCACAATAACTTAAATCAAATGACAATGTATTGCGTAGAAATTTTGCAGATTGGGCTTTATAGCAACTCGAAACAGATTCATTATTTTATTGAAAGATTATGTTCAGCGATGAAGCTCATTTATGGTTAAATGGCTTCGTGAATAAGCACAATTGTAGCATTTGGAGTGAAGACAACTCATATGCTGTTAATGAAACATGTTTACATCCACACATCCACAATAAAAAATGTTCAGATGACTGTTAACGTTGCCTTTTTTAATAAACATGACGTTTGTTTACATGACGTTTCAGTTCATAGAACAGCTTATTAGTGAGTGGATACGTTTTCTTTATTCAAAATGCCTTACCGATTTTTCTCACGAGTATGCATTTTGCGTATGGCTACGGTAACGGTAATGCACGTCAAGCAGTTATTGAATACCGACATCGGTTCCTCGATAGGCGCATTCCTCATTACAGAACGTTTCTGGAAGTACCCAGACAATTTCGGGAATGCGGACTGCGTGATTATCTTTTCGACCGAGGAGTACATTTGCCAGCAGACTTAGAGGAAGAAGCAGTAGCTATTATTCAAGGGATCCAACTCTCAGTGTAAGTCGAATCGCTAGACAACTAGGAGTGCCACGAACGAGAGTTTGGCGAACTTTAAAACGTGAGGGCTTATATCCATATCACTATCACAGGGTACATTGTTTGCTTGAGGCAGACCACTATGCTCGTCTAGTTTATTCTATTTGGATATTAAGACAGTCATGGCTTCATTTTAATTTCTGCAGAACAGTCCTCTGGACAGATGAATCTACGTTCACGAGAAGTAGTGTTACAAATCTGAGAAACCTGCACAGGTGGTCATCAGAAAATCCCAAAGCTATACGCCCATCCAAATTTCAACATGAATTTTCTATTAACGTTTGGACGGCCCTAATCGATGACTTGTTGATTGGTCCTCTCGTTCTTCCTGGGAGGTTAAATGCGGACAATTACCTTCAATTTCTTATTGACGAACTGCCAGGTCTTTTAAAGGATGTCGCACTGAATGTTCGACGAGACATATGGTTTCATATGGATGGGGCACCACCACATTTCGGAATTGCTGTCCGAAATTGGGTTAACGTCAATTATCCAAGATGGATTGGTCGAGGTGGTCCTGTTGCATGGCTACCCAGATCCCCCGATCTTAATCCCCTTGACTTTTATTTAGGGGGTACATGAAAAATTTAGTCTACACGCAAGTTTCGAACACAAGAGAAGAGTTGTTGGATCGTATTCACCTGGCTGCCGAGCAAATCCGACAAAACAAGTATGAAATTCGGATAAGTACTTCTTCTGTTGGCTTACGGGCACAAGCCTGCAATCAACAAGGAGGTGGATATTTCGAAAATATTATTAATTGCACTTTTTTTTAAATAAAATCAGTTTATATTGACTTAGGATTACATTTTTTTTTCATGATCTGACAATCACATTCATAGATCTGTAACTTTGAAACAAATAAAAATGGATATACAAGTTTTGCGTTCTTGTTACTTGAAATGTAGTATACTTTACACTCCTAAAATTTGAACATAACGATACGGGACATTTGCATATTACTATAAAAAGCTAACTTCAAAAGTAGCGTTTTGTTTACATATCAATCGTTACCACACTACAATACCACACTACAAGAAAATAGTTTCTAGTATTTTTGCTTTAATTGGATTTAATATTCGTTTTTGTTTGCTGAACTACATATTTGTATAATACAATCACTACAAATATTTTGTTGTTTGTACAATTACATTTTTCTCAGTGTGCCATTGACATACTAAAATTATCTTTTCTAATACGTTTTCTTTAATAAAATTTCACTGAAATTATTACGAACGATAAACGTAAACTTATAAAATTAAATTTTCTCGTTAAATTCACTGGTAGGAATTTAGAGAAAAAATTAATTTAAGGAAAACATTTTTCTTTCATCGGATATAATACTGAAAACGCGATTCGCTTACTTCAGTTAGGATGACTAGCCTCAGACAGTAAACAAGCATGCCAAGCAAGCGCCTAGAGGGCTTTCTCCCTGGAGTATGAGAGACTACTTTCCCAACTAGAATAATACTTTTAAAGAGAATCGATTTTAATTTGTTTCTTGTGCGGCTATTCGTTGAAGAATCTCATTGTGTGGTACTTTTATATGTTGTAAATAAGATTGAAACTTTATCTGTTTAGTTTAAAAGTTTAATAAAGTAAATTATGACGATATCTTATTACAACAGACTATATTATTATAGTAAAATAATCTGCAAATGACACCTTAATTATGTTAGTTATTTTAAAGACATTTTTAGTTGTTTCGAAAGCAATAAATTGAATTTGAACATTAACAAATTTCATTTATTCGTTTTGCTCCTGATATTGGTTAATGGCTGAACTGTGCAAGTGTTAAAGGTATAGGGAAACGGGAATGAGCCCCGTTGTCTGACAGTTAAAATCTCACGACCAGTGGTATTTTCTTCGGCTACCCTGAAATGTTGATGATGTGAAAATCAAAAGAAGAAGAGATTTGCTTCGCTGATTCTGTCACAACTACCTGTTTTAAGTAATGGGTAATGTCTGCTAGTTATTGGTGTACTCATGGGTGTAAAAAGAATTTAATGTAAATATTTTTGCCAAAAAAATGCGCTTATAAATTATAAAGGAAATGAAGGTGGTTGGCTCAGTGAAATACCGTCACATATTAATTAATTTAGTATTCTTCTGTCACAACCCAGTTCATTCTGTTATTACGGAGTTATTACGGAGTTAATAAAATGTTTTGTATGTTTAAAAAAATGGGTTCACAACTTAAACGTAGTGTTATTAATTATTGCAGATGAAGCAGCGCGAGCTTCTAATATTTCATGATCATGTTCTTTACGAATTATTCGGAATTTTATGTAACGTCCTTGTTCCAGAAAATAGTCTCAAATTAAAACAGAACCGTTATAACCCTCTCTGTGTAGCATAATTAAGGCCGTACACTGTGCAATACCAGTTCATTGTCGCGGGGAATTTTGCATGCTTTCATTAAATTTATGTAACATCTTTCCTAATTGTTATCATACACGAACTAACCCACTGGTAATAATCAACATGCTTACGAATGAAGCGTCCGAGTATTAAGGGAGGGGTAGTGAAAGGGTGTAAATTTAGAATCGCACAAGATCTTTAGCTGCTTTGTCATACCGGGGCTTTCATTGACGAACTTGTGGGTTTTATCCTTAATTACATTTCAATACTACCAAACATATTTACAACTTACAAGAAGTATCGACAGTACCATTTTGGTAAATAATAAATTAAAAACTGGTAAGCGATCTGTCAATTGAAACTCATTTATTTTTGCTCTCTATATTTCCCAACGAGTTGGGTGCACCTTAATGAGATGCTACAAGGTTAATGAACAAGACATTCAATAAATTAATGTATAAAGCAATAGAAAAATACTCACAGAATGTAGAGTTAAAAAATGGAAGTGATAAAGTCTTAATATTATCAAAATTAGAAGAAAGATGGTCCATAAAAATGTAGATAGAATATTTAATATAAACAAATCTATGATTTTGAGTGTTAACAAAATAAAAAATTGCAAGTAGATGGAAGTGTTAAAAGGAAAGAAGATTCAAGGTGATCGAAAATTTCAAATCAAGCAACAAGATGAATTTTATTAGATTATTTAAGCGAAAATCCATTCAAAACAGCAAGAGATGCTGTATTTCACACAAACTTTCCAGGGTTTTCGTCAACAGCATGCATTGAAATTAGCACTTTCCAATTAAAAAATTATGCAAGTGCTAAAATAAATTATATACATCGCGAACTAAATTTCTGGGAAAGTGTAGTATTTCCGGACGAAAAAATATTCCATTTAAGCCACAATGGTCCCGTAAATGTGTACCGTCCAAGAAAGTCAAGATGTGATAAAAGATATGTGACTTCGTCAAATAGATCTGGACGACTTTCTATCAACGTCTGGGCATGAATGTATGCACAGGGTGCGGGAGTTGCATGGCAAATTGAAATAGATATTTTAGAGAATGTTATACTTCCGGCACTATCACAAACATACCCTAGTAATACTTTTTTTCAATAAGATAACAATCCTGTGCACACCGCATCACGCAGCTCGGATTTAAATCCGATTGAAAACATTTGGGGTGTAACGGTGAAGCGAATGGGTGAACGAAATTTGAGATTCCGTATTTAAAATGAATTATGGGCGGCAGTTGAGAATGCTTGGGACGAATTAAGCGAGGATCAAGATATTTGGTGAAACCTTATTCTGTCAATGCCAACAAGACTTGCACATGTTTTAGAAGCTAATTGTGCAATGATTAAGTACTGACTCTTATAATTAGATACCTACTTCTGTATTCGTATGTTCATCGTTATTATTAAGAATATATATTAACCAAATTTTATATTTGATTTTATACTAAATACCGCACTGTCAAAGGGACTACATATGTTGATGAGCACATCACATTTGCTTCATATCTTATATGTGAAATCTGTTAAATCTAAAGTGAGCTTACATTGTAAATAATCTTAAAAATAAGCTAACTTGACATTAAAGTGTACTTGATTTTATTGCAAGCCAGTGTATAGACATATTAAAATTGATTAAATTTAAATTTAAAACATAACGTAACTATAAATACATTTGACATCAACCTTTTAAAAACATGTATATATATGTAAATATACATAATATATATATATAATATATGAAAAAACATATATCAAAAACTAAAGTCGCAAGGATATTAAAACCAAAAACAATAAATACTACTAACAAACTATAAATTTAACAATACGAGGACCAATTAACAAAGCTTTTTGGATGGTCAACTAACCGCCAAACAGAGTATATTGAAATAAATTATACTTAGTTCGTCAGTATCAGACCTATAATTAACGTGATTTGTGTCTCTGTTAATGTGGACTATTTCTAAAAAGGTTCTTTTTTATAGTTATTTTCAACGTCTAATATTTAAGGTAAATTGCAGATCGCTACTTTACATTAATAAATAATATATATATATATATATATATATATATATATATATATATATATACTCAGATTTTGTCATTCCTGTTAATTGAATTTTTTTCTCGTTTGATATTAATCACTTCCTTAATTTCTCTTTTCATTGTATGTTGTTTCCTCCCTATTATCTGCTACAACATATAAACTTAGCAATACAAATAACCATCTATTTTCAAAATTAAAACCTAAAATAGAAAAAAATCGAGAAACACATGTTGTCTATAAAATACCCTGTCGCAACTGAGATAGTTACTACATAGGTCAAACTAAACAATATTTATACAAAAGAATACAAGCCCACAAATACTTCAAAACAGACAAAAGTGCTTTATTTACACACAAACTGCAACGCAATCACTATTTCGACTTTGAAAACAAATAATTGATAGAGAACAACACACAATGAAAACGGAAATTAAAGAAATTATTAATATTAAACAATAAAAAAATTAAATTAAGAACAGAAGTGACATAAAAAATCTAAGCAGTATATAGTATAACTTAATAATGTAACGATCTGCAATTTACCATCATATATTGTACATATTTAAATATATATATCTTGTGTTATATAAATATCTAGTGCACTTGTTATCTTGCCGGCAGTCCCGATTTCAACCCTGGTCTGAGCTGTCCGAGTAGGTTTTCGTGGTTTTCCTTCTCGATCTAGGCGAAATGCCGACTGCTTAACATGTCGGGCGCAAGTGTAATAATAACTTATGACTTACCAATCCCTTTGTAATTGACGTCAAACTTTTGTTAGATCATGAAGTATTATCATTTGAATTGAATGCATTTATGAATTTGTATCTCTCACCATGACTACATCACTTATATAGGTTTGACATTAACATACTGTCATTTTTAATTCTTTGATAAAGGTAATATTTACCGATACATGTATGAGATTATTTTATATATATACATATTAAAGTAAAACAGACCTTAAATCGCCGAATATCTAAATTAACTATATATATATGTAACGTGTGTTCATTTGAAAAGTCAATCTTATATTACTTTGAAATTTTGATAGAATAAACGCAAATATATTAGTATGTGTTTGTTGTTCCGTAAACGTAAATCCAAATGACATTTGATAATGTCAATCACAAATATCAGTTAGTGCATAAAATAATCGTGCGTCGATTCTGGTTTAAATAAATTGCTTCTCAGTTTTAAAATGGCTTCCACTTTAGAACATAAAATTTTTTTAGTCCAGGCTTACTATCGAAGTGGTAATAAAATTGATGCTTTATGGGTTTATTCAGTTCAAGATTGGATTGTAGAATTTCAAGTTGAGTTTACACATTTTGTAATAGATTATATACAATTTAAAATACTTTGGATAGAACTTTAAAACTTTTTTCTGAAACTTGTAGTCTCTTAAGAAAAGCAGGCAGCGGAGCAGTTAAGAAACGTACACCTCAAGTTGTCAATCGTGTTGAAGAAATAATGGAAAATGAACCACAAACATCTGTTCGACAGTTGAGTCAACAAATAAACCTTTCTGTTGGTACAACTCACAAGTTATTAAAAAAAGATATGCAACTTTATCCATACCGTGTCACAGCAGTACAAGAATTGTTAGAAATTGATTACTCACGTAGACTACAGTTTTGTAATAGGTTTGTAAATATGAACAATGATGGAGAACTTTCGCAAAGAGTCATCTTTACTGATGAAGCATGGTTTTATAAAACTGGATATCTAAATTCACAAAATACAAGAATTTGGAGTAGTGAAAATCCACATGTAATTAATGAAGAATCGCTATATCCAGAGAAAATTGGTGTTTGGGCAGCGATAAGCCAAAGGCGAAGCATTGGACCAATATTTTTTCATTAAACGTCAACTGCTCAAAGGTACCGTACGGAAATTTTACAACCATTTGTCAAGCAGTTGCATGATGATGAAATACATAATGCATATTTCCAACAAGAAGGAGCACCTTGTCACTGTACTGCAGAATCTTTGGATTATTTAAGAGAATTTTTTGATGAGCGTATAATTAGTCGAAATACTGAAATAGCCTGGCCTGCAAGTTCATGCGATTTAACACCTTGCGACTTCTTTTTGTGGCCTTATCTAAAAAATAACATATTTCGAACACCTATATTGAATTTGAATGATATGCTACAGAGAATCGAACAGAAATGCATGGAAATTAATATCAATCCAGTAATGTTGCAGAATATCATCAGAAATTTTGAACGGGGGATTTTAAAGTGTATTGATCTTGAAGGACAACATTTTCAACATTTGTTATAGTTTTCAATAAATACCTATTATTTGTTATTTATTTGTATGTATGAAATTGTCAAAATATACGACTTCGTAGGTTAAGTAGTAAATTTTAACTTACGACATACTTCAAAATGTTCTCAGTAAATCACATGCTACTAGATTGACTTTTCAAATGAACACCCGTTATATAATACATACATGCCATACATTGATGGCGCTCAAAATATTACACGAAAAGGTATAAGTTGAACCACGGTGGATACAAGAATACTATGTAAATCCTTTTTTTAACAAAGCATGAATATATATATATATATATATATATATATATATATATATATATATATATAGGTATATATATGTTCACGCATTTTTTTTTAATTCCTGGGAAAAGTTCTGAAAGTAAAATTAACATGCCTTCCGTGGTCTACGATAAGAGATTTAAGCGATGTTACACTTTCTTACTGAATCACCATTTTTAGGTTTTCCTTCAATCTCCTAAGTTTTCTTTCAAATAGTTACAGGTTTACGTGCGAAGTTATCTTTTTCGATTAACGTTATACCATCATTAATTAGAGCGAAACGTTTTCCCAGCATATTGCAATTCGAGCAAGTAGCGATTAACGACCAAGTAACGAAGTCAGGTATTACCGGAGCCAGCTTGTAGAAAATTCATTTCATGATAAAATCTACTTGAACGTCTTATACTGTATATATACATATACATGGAAACATGCGATGCCGCAACCTCACGCGCCACCTTAATAAACTTTCTTTTCTCTGGATATGCACAAACAGTTCCCGGGGGTGCCACAAGACCTGATTACACGGCGGTTCGTCCGATGTTGTACGACCAAGATAAGCCTCCGGTATTATATATTAAGAAGGGGTACTCCGAGGAGAAAGCGGATGAAAGAAGAAAAAACCGCCAAACAACACGCAGTAACCGCATAAAAACATTCACTTAAAACGAGCGCAAGAAAGTAAGTGTTTTTCATTTTGAATTTTTACCAAATTTATTGCATAACATGACAGCCGGTTTGCATTTAATGTCGTTCAGGAAGGAATTTGCATTTTAGATATTGAAAAAATAGGGAATATGTATAATCTTAAAATGAATTGAAAATTTAAAAATATTAATAAAGGTTATCAAATTTAAATTTAAAATGTTTCAATGACTGGTGCTGTTAAAATTTTTTGGTCTTGTGAGGCCATTGTAGTTTATTTTCAACGAATATCATTATTTGATAGGTGTTTCTAGAACTGAACTCGTCATGTAATCCTTCTCTATTTTGTATGTATATACAGGGTGCGACAGAGGAATCGAGTGTTTTCTAATTCATAAATTAGCAAAAGAAATCATCGAAGAGTAAGATCTATTTTACTAAAATAAAGGCAATATGTTGCCATTTTACATAAATAAACTTTTTCTCCTTTTTTGTCCTACTCCTATGCCTTTTCAGGCGTCGGATTTAGGAGTCCCAGTCCTCCTCTAACCATTTCTCCCATTCCTTTCTATGTCTTGCCATCTTTCTCATTTCTTCCATCGTCTTCCCTTTCTTCCTTCCTATATCCTCTATTTGGTTTATCCATTTTATTATTGGCCTCCCTCGTTTCCCTTTCCTTGTTTTTTCCCACCTCCATTATTCTTTTTGTAATACTTTCTTGGTTCATTCTTACTATATGTCCATGCCACTTCAGCTGCTTCTTTCTTATTCTTCCCAATAGTAATGTTTCTTTTGTCATTTCTCTTATCTCTTCGTTTCTAGACTTGTCTCATATAGTTTTCCTTGATATTTTTCTTAAGTGTTTAATTTCTATTGCCTCTATTTTCGACTCGTGTTTTCTTTGTATTACCCAATAATAAGTTATTGTTGGTACTGATATTTTATTATGTACCATTCTTTTAACTTCTAGATCTATATTATTATGACCCATAAATAAACAAAAACTTGAGCCATTTCGGCTCACACATTCTTGCAGTCGCACTGTGAAGTTCGCATGATGTCGATCGCGGTAATTTCTCTGCGAATTAAATTCTTCAACTCCACTAATGTGCAAGGTTGAGTAAGGTACACTTCTCCCTTCAGATATACCTACAGAAAAAAATCGCAAACGTTGAGGTCTGGAGATCACGGCGGCCAAGCAACATCTTCAAAGCGAGAGACAACGTGTTGAGACAACATCCGACGAATAAAATCCTTTGTCGCAGCTGGCGTATGAGGTGTCGCTCTGTCTTGTTGGAACCACATACTCCGCATTTACATTAACTCGCTTATGGCGAAATTCAGGTCGCATGGAATCATTTAAGATGGTGATGTAGCGCTCGGCGTTGATTGTAATCGTGTGCCCCTTCATTTCAAAAAAGTAAGGTCCGATAACACCTCTTTTGTACACTCCACACCAAACGGCCACTTTAGGACTATGAAGCGGACGTTCGTGAATCTTTCTTCTGCCACCGCAAAACTTGAATATTTTGGGTAGTCAACCATTCCATAGCGGTTATGGCGGTATGTTATGGAAAATTATCATGTTGAAATGTAAAGTTACCATCCGGAAAACTTTCCAAGACCAAAAGTAGCATTACATTTTTCAAAAAATTTCTATATAATGTGTTTTTTTAATACCTTTCTTTTTCAATAGGGAGAAACTCTGACATTATAACAGTTAATTTGACAAGACGTACCAACATTTTACTCAGTATTGTTTGACATACGATAATGCAAAAAAAAAATATTTCTAAAATCAATGTTCAGTTAAAAATGTTTACAAAGTGCTTCGCCCAATTTACGGCATACATCATCGGCCAACAGAGACGACTATTCGTGACACAAATGAAAAATTTTGCACTCAATTTACTCTTTGGAATCTCATCCATTAACGTAGAAAATATCGTCGCCGTTTAGGCTAATCCAAATTTATCAATTCTTCGTCGTGTGCAAGAACTTGGCCTATGCCCATCGACGGTTTGGAAGATTTTGCGCAAGGATCTTGGGTTACATGCCTACAAGATTAAGTTGGCGCAAGAATTGAAGCCAACTAATCATCGTTTTCAATTTCAGTTCAGTAATTGGGAGCTTGAACAGTTCGAAGTCGATCCACTGTTTTATGGTCAAATTGAGTTCAGAGATGAGGCTCACTTTTGGCTCAGTGGTTTTGTGAATAAGCAAAATTTTCGCATTTGGAGCGACACTATTCCACAGGTGACTCATCAACTATCGATTCACCCCGAAAAATGCACTGTTTCGTGCGGTTTGTAGCGCGATGGCATAATCAGGCCAAGCTCCTTCAAAAAACGAAGATAATCGAGTTGTCACCGACAACGCCGGTCGGTATAGAGGTATGTTCAATGATTTTTTATTCCCAGAAGTGCACTAACATGGTCTGGAAGGCCCTTGGTTTCAGCAGAACGGTGCCACATGGTGAAACCATCGATCTATTGAAGGAAGTGTTCGGCGATAAGGTTATCTCCAGAAATGGACCTGCACACTGGTCTTCAAGATCACGCGATTTGACGCCTCTAGAATATTTTTTGTAGGGCTATTTGAAGTCATTTGGTCTACGCAAACAAGCCAACAACTATTGCAGCTTTGGAAACCAACATCGAGCCTACCATTCGTAACATACGGCCTCAAACGCTCGAAAAGTAGTCTAAAATTTATGCTCTAGGCTGACGTGCCTCAGACGCTCTCGTGGTTGCCATATGCCCGAAATCATCTTCCATCATTAATGTCATAAAACTATCTTACCGATTTAAAAAAAAAATTCATTTCCTTAACACTTGCGTTTTTTATTTCAATTTATAGTCCTACACCTCTTAAAAAACGCACTTAAGTACTAATGGATTAACGAAAGTTAATTGAGAGAGTGCTATTATTTACATAAAACAAAAAATAATTTTTTAATATATATTATGTTCATAAACTGTAACTGACATGGAAAATTGGTAATTTATTTTGTTTGTTATGAATACTAAAAAGTAAAAACTCTTCCGTTAATTGTATTAAACACGATTTTTTTGTATTAAAATTTGGTGAAATCTAGTATTATTACCTATTTATCGATGTGAAATTTATCTTTAAATCTTATGAAGAGTGTAATTAAAAGTCAATTAATGTTCCACATTTTCATTTTTTACAGTCAAATCACTTTGCTTAAAAGCTCTCTACTGCCATTAATGTATACCGTGCCGAATGTAGATTCAATGCCATTAAAAGTTTTTAGTGCAAGTGCATAAAGACGGATAGTTCTCTGAAATCTCTTTGAAAAGTTTCTCGTCATGCTTCCGAGTATAAAAATTGTCATCTACGGTATTATCCTTAATCGCTCTGAAATGTTTCGGTTTTAACTAAAAACTTTTGCGAACTGATGGTAATAAATTAACTATTGAATTATTGATATTGGTTTTTTAATTAACAATAATAAAACAAACAAAAAATAAGATTTAGCGTAAAAAAATTTTAAATAAAGTATGTGTTAGTATGGACTGTGTTGGTGTAGTGGGTAGGTCACTGGACTATGAATCTAATGAATCGAGTTTCAAATCTTGTCTAGACAATAATATCTATGACGGTTTTTCCGGTCCCAGCTCGACTCAGGCTGACAAAAATGAGTACCTGGAGGTAAAACTCTTTGGGGTAATAGCAGGCGGTCGGAGCGTAGATCTAGCCACGTTACCATTCTACACTGATGGACAAAAGTAGCACACCTCTTAATATATTTTAAATTAATTCTTTCAATCTTACCTATCCTACCAATCCTACCTATCAAAATTGATTTAATTTATTGAAATAAGAATATAAAAAATTGTTTTTCAATTATTTCGAAAAATTTTTTTATGAAAAAAATAGTTGATATTTTATTCAAATTTTCAGTGAAAACTTAGGAATGACAAAATATATAGAAGTTTCAGTTTTAGACAGTTTCAATATCGTGTATTGCAGCCTCTAAATCGAATAATTTCCCTCAAACGTCTTTCGATGCTATGAAAAATATCTGAATGTTATTCCATTCTTCAAGAGCCACGTGTTCCAACTCAACCAAGTTTCCAGGAGCAGGATGTCGAAGTCTAATGTGTTGTTTAACTTTATCCCAAACGTGTTCTATCACTTCGAATCAGGACTACGCGCTGGCCACTCTAAACGTTGAATACCAACCTCGTACAGATATTCGTTTACGATCTGGGCTCGGTACGGTCTGGAATTATCGTCTACAACCAAAAATTGTCACCTGTGTAAGGTGCAAAAGGTGCGACATGTTCTTCCAGAATCTCCTGGATGTACATCGGAGCGTTAATACTCTTCCTCGGATCACTATTAGATCAGTACGGGCCTCGAAAGATATGCCACCCCAAAACATTATTAACCACCACGGAAAGATACTTGGGAAACCATACATGCTTGTCTGTATCTTTCCCCTGGTCTTCTCCAGATAAAAGTGCATCTATCGGAAGATCTTAAGCCTATTCTGGCTTCATCAGTAAACAAGACTGTCTTCCAGTCATCCAAATCCAGTTTTGAACAGAGAGGTAGAATTAAATAATTAGCAGGTACGCAAAATGAAGCAGAATCAAGTGTTTTTGAGGCAGCGAGATAAATGTTGTTAATATGTGGTACTAAACTTAAACAAGAATCGAACAGAACACCAAGATTCTTTATGCTATTAATTTTATTTAATTTTTATAGCCATACGCTATACAATATTAAGAAATGAATCATTCAATCATCATATTAAAGATAGATGGAGTTAATAAAATTAACTTTTTTGTATAAGAGACGTAGCAGCATTTGTTGATGTTCAATCCTAACTTACAAGTAGAGCAACCTTGGAAGAGAACACTTAAATTGCTTTGTAAATGTAACACATCATCCCAAGTTCTGATGGATGAATATATTTTTAGATTAACCATATAGGCAAGTAGTGGATAAGACAAAGTCAATAATAGATCGTTTAACAACCAGATAAATAGGAGAGGACCTAAGTGCAAACCTTGCGGAACTCCAGAATCAGGAGAGAACTCAAAGAATTTTTAGCAGTTATAAAAACATACTTAATGAAATCTACCAGCCAAATAAGACTCTATAAGAAGTAATAGGAAAGGGTTTGACCCAAACACAGACAACTTAGCAAGTAAAATTCCGTAGTCAATCACATCAAAAGCACTACTAAAGTCCGTATCAAGCCACGAGTATCAAGCTGTTCACTAATAAACTGACAGATGGTGACCAGATTTGTCACTAATGATCTACCTCGCATAAAGCCGTGTTGAAATGGAGAAATTTAAAATATCGTGTTATGATACAGACAGGAACAAATTACACTTTCGAATATTTTAGAAAAAATTGACAATATTGATATGGGTCTATAGTTATTAACATGAATATTATTACACTTTTTAAATAATAGACCTCCCTAGCACGCGACCAAATGGTCGGGACAGTAGCAGTTCGAATTACTAAGTTAATAATAAAAGTTATCGTTGCGAGAGCAAATCTTTCATCATGTTGGACGAAGCTGGGAATTAAATAATCCTCTGCAATATTTTTTTGGGATAATTTTGCCATTATAGTAATTACTTCGTCTTCAGTTAGTTATATTAAAAGGGGTATAATTAGTATCACTACTTATAGAATGTACAGAAGAAAATTGTTAGGCAAATATGCCAATAATACTTTGACAAGGATCTAGAAGGGCATCATTATAAAGAAGTGTTTTGGGTAGACGAGCCGTGCCTTGTTTTAACGTAATATAGAACTATTCCTCCAAAAAATTAATATTTATACTAATTTTTTGGCATATCTAAATTTTAGTGTGTCGTGTCATCCTCTGTATGTAACATGTGTAATGATTGTTTTTAATTTCTATTGAACGACCGAATTGTACACGTATAAGAGAGAAAGTAAAATTGTTTTTCGCAAAATAGCGCATAAAATTTAGACATCGAATAAAATTAATTAACCAAAATATGGAAAATTTCATTAAAAGGCTTTTCACGTGTGAAATTAAATTCCGTAATGTAATATTTCATGTAGTAAACAATAGTTTAGCTTTTGATTTGGAATGTCATTTTCGTTTGTACATAGTTTCAAAGCAGAAACTGTTTTATTGTGAACGAGCAATTTATTCTATTATTCGTTTGAAAACGGGGTAAAATGTATTCGGTTTTAGCATAGCAATATCATTTAAAATTTATTGTTCAGAATATGCTCTCATGAAAATCTAATTAACTGCTAATTTAAAATTTAATATGCAGGGGAAAATGACTGTTTTTCGTTTTTTTTTTAATTTTACGAATAAAATTTGTCTCTGTATGTACTATTTAGAAATTTCCGATAGACTTATGACACTATTTACCAAATGAGTCTCTTACTGAGCAGTGTGGGCTTTATACCTGTATAACCACGTATATAATGAGCCATCGAAAAAATTAGTAATTGGAGTAGACTGTGAAATTGGGTTGGTACTTTAACCACTTCCACATAATGACACATTACTTGATGCTTGACAGTTTCATTTGGTTTCATTGTAAAAAAAGGTTATGGCATTGAAATGATACTACAACAAAAAAGAAAACAAATAATTTATGTAATATCGAAATCATAATCAAAATTTACATATAGCTACAGAAGTTGTTGAAAATGTTGTCCATTTACATCTAAACACAAACAATTTTCTTAATAAGAGTTTTGAAAAATTTGACACAAACTTATAGTTTCAATGTCAAATAATAAATGTCATTATGTGGAAGTGGTTAAAGTATCAACCCAATTTCACAGTCTACTCCAATTATGAATTTTTTCGATGGCTCGTTATAATTAGCACGTCATTTTAAATTTAAAAAAATAGTTTATATTCGTTTCTCTTGGAAATTTTATATAATAATATCATTGAATTGTTTTCATTATTTTCGTGAATATTATGAATATCTAATCAATTATGTTCTCAAGACAATTCCCTGAGATGTAGCAACAAAAGTATTCTTAGAACTACACCTGCACTGAATACCCATAGTATATAAGAAAATAAAATAAAGTAAAAATTATTTAGCTGAATTCTAATCTTGTAAGATTCAAAATATTTTAAAATGACAGCAATTAACAGTTACCGGATTATAAGGAGTGCCTGCTGTGAGTTTACTTGTGGGGTATGAAACATTTAGAAATAGTATTTGTCTGTAAGGAGTGTATTCCGAAACATTATAAAGCGGCAACAGGTGCTGTTTTAAATAATGAATATTGAAAATATTAATCATTAACGAACATTGGGAGAGTTATGATACATTTCTAAGTATATATAAACAGGTAATTCAAATCTCATCCACAAATACAGGCTGGCCCAAAATGACCGAAGGGGTTTTAATTCCTTATAACTCGTTTATTATAATTTCTTTTTTTTTTTTGTTTTAAGTATTTTGTAAAGAAGACTTGGGGAATTTAAAATGGAACAGTACACAATTGAACAACATGCCAAAATCGTTGACCTTTATTTCTCAAATCAACGATCCATCGCGAGATATAATTTTTTTAAAAATATTCTCCATTAATATAGGTACTGTATTTAAAATAAAGAAAATTTAATAATTATGTCTTAAATAAGAAGTTATAATGAACTCAAACCCCTTCGGTCATTTTGGGCCAGCCTGTACCTACGAAAGTTTGTCAATTAACTATTTAGAAAATTAACTAGAAAATTCATAATAAAGGTAAATAATACATTTTGAACAACATATTTAATAAATAAATAATTTCATAATAAAAAATCAATTAATGGGATCAGTAATTGATACACATTTTTATACTTTCCTTTCCCTTTTAATATGTCCGGAAACTAATGAACTAATTAGTTTATTATATTTAAAGGACAATATTGTAAAATCGGGCTTAAGAATATTCTACCTTAATGCGATCCTGTATTTATACTACTATTTCCAGATTCCATTCGGGTAATCTTTAATTTCTCATTACCTTTATACAAGTCATTTAAAATTACGACGAGAACTTTAACTACATATCATTAGTATAACTAATATTTGTCTGAGATCTATTCTACTCCATACAAGGTGAGAGTGCTGAAATAGAGAAAAACAAAAGTTGTAATATATATATATTTAATTTTAAATTAAGTGGTTTTAATTTAATTACGTACGTCTTCTATTATATATCGTGTCGCATATCGTTATAAAGCTTGTTTCACAAGGGATATTTTAATTATATCTGTGTCATAGATATCGCAACCTCTTAGCTCGCACTTTTGACTAAGTTTTAATATATTTATCTCAGCACACATTGCCCACGTCCTGGACCTTTGATGCAACTTCATCACACCAATTATTTATTATTAAATAATCGATTTTATTGTTAGCACACCACCAAACAGCGTGTTAGTAATAATGGTTAAGATCAAGTGAATAATCCACCAGTACACAAGATCTTTTTCCAATACGGACATCACTTTTATGCTGTATGATGCGTTGTTTTAGCCATTGCGATATCTGACCTATAAGCGTCACAACAATTCGAACATAGTATCCTGTACACAACATGACTAATGATTAAAAAGGAAGGTGTCCTTGGTCTTACTGTACAACCTCTTCAAAGTATAGATGTATTAAAATAGCTAAATACAACACCTACAGAAAACCACCAGGAAGAAGATCAGTCGGAAGACCTCCAAATAGATGGAGATAGAGTTGGATAGCATTATCCGGTGAATAAACAGGAGAAATCCTATAACAAGAAGAAAAAGAACAAAAAACTTCAGTGAGACTATATTTCGCATTGTGCATACAATCTCAATCTTTCCTCCTCTGATTTTTATTTGCTTAGGCCAACAAAAGATGTTTTGAAAAAGAAAATATTCTAGTATAAGAGCCAATTCAAAAAATTCTTGCAGCAACTTATCAGAACAAAATGGGTAGCAAGATTATACTAAAAAATATAGTTTCAGTGTTGCTTTAATACTGTAATAGCGTTACAAATTAAACAGACATAGATTACACACATCTGTATCTGTACACATGGATATACACCCCGTATTTCCCAACGTTTATTTCAACCGAAGACACGTGTTTCTGTGTCAATAGACTTCGTAAGTTTGGCAAATGAAGTAAAGTTTGATGGATCGCCTCACAGATCTCGCCTCACACTTACGAGGGTAACACCGATTATTTCTGCAAACTAATATTTTTATTGAATCAAAGGAATCAAACGTGCTATGAGACAAATGCTTATTGTTTTCTATTTTGGCAGTTCGAATTTAGTTTTGATAACTGCAACAGTTATTTTGCAAGCTAATTTCAAATAGTAAAAATGCATTTAACGAGAGAAAATTTTAAAGCCATGATTTACTATGATTTTAAAAGTTCTTTAACTCCAAAATAAAGTGTTTCAAGATTTCGTGCTGCATTTGGTGTTCAAGCTCCTTTTGAAAGGAGTTTTTATAACTGTTCTTATAACGAATTTAGCTTTGAAAGGGTTTCATTTACTGACGATTTTCGCGAAGGAAGGCCAATGTCAGCCGTTACTAAAACAAATGTAGACGCCGCACACAGGGACAAATTGAAAATTTAATGCGACAAAATTATTTACTTCATATGGATTCAATAAATTTTAATAAAACTAGGTACCTCAAGGTTATTAGGGTCGCTGATTACGAATCTGATGTTAGTTTTTAAAAATTCAAAATGGCGGATCCAATATGGCGTACAATTTTTAAAAAATTGATCGAATTCGCTTAAAACTTATTACACGGGATTTTTGATGTCAGTTTTTAAAAATTAAAAATTCAAATTACAAAACATTAGGCCTAATTAAAAACTTAAAACGAGAATACTTATAAACAGCGGAATTAATAATTATATTTTTTAAAGTTTTTATATAAATTTGATAACTGGTGATGATACTACTTAAAATAATAAGAATTATAATTAATTGTTTCACATTTTTTTTTAATTATCAAGATGACATACGGGGACATAATATTAATTTTTATTTTATTCTATATTAACATCTTCATAGTCTTGGACGTCATCAAACTCCTGTTCATAATTCTCTTCTTCGTTGCCACAGAAAGTGGGCAGCCTTAGCATATTTAATACAGTTTCATTAAATTTTGCTTTACTTTTTTTACCTTTTTTTCGGTTGTCGGTCACAACAAGGTCCGAAGAAACCAGCATCCAGTTAAATATGTCACTGTTGGTATTGGCTCTTGAAGTTTTTCTGGAGTGATATTGTCTTAAATTTTTATACTCTTTATGACTTGCTTCAATTACATCTTTTGACAGTTGGCCTACTGGTAAAGGTAAAGATTTTATAATATCAGCTCCATGAATTAAAATTTTATGAACAGTGGAACTCATTTTGTACCAGCCATAAAGTTTAATGGCCATTTCTGCTGTTTCAAAGCAATAGTTTTTAAATACTTCTTCCTTGATGTAATGCCCACAAGAAATTATTGACAGTGTGTTTGCAAATCTTTCTATTAAGTCTTTATCAATTCCAGTTATTTCTGAAACGAGCGAAGGATTCTTAAAAAAATTTCGTGCAGTATTACCGTCATTGCTATTGCCTCCACCTTGTTTCGGCTGGTCAACAACAAGGCCCATTTGTTCATAAAACTTAGTTGTTATTTCACCCTTTTTTTCTTTTACTTCTTGTTTCGCACTGTCACCTCTTGCTTGCCATTTCTTTAGTTCCAATTTGTATGCTATATGTAGTAAATATTATATGTGCATGTAGCACCGAAATCCCATACTTAAAGGTGTCTTCATTACAGACTCTATTCTTTAATTTTTCTAAATAGTTTAAAATTTTGGGAGTAGCTTTACAAACATTACACGCTTGTGAACTTGCAGTATCACTCAAAATGTTGACAGTCTTTCTATTAAGCATTCTACATATAGGGATATGTTTAAATTTTCTTTCTTTACCGTCAAGTACGATTGATGTGGGCTCCAATTGCAATATTTGATTTTAAATTTCGTTATACTCTTCTTTCACATTTTGGACGTTTTCCTTTTTTATCTTGAATGAGATTGGTCGACAATGCTTGGTCGACGATGGTGACATGTTCTTCCAAAATATTTTGTCATTATTGCTATTAGATTCACACATTTGCAGTGGCACAATCGTACATAAAATTATATTAGAGTCCGCATGTGCTGAATTATTCGCAAAATTTTGTTTATATATACTGTATCCACCGCTGCCATCCAAGCCCCATTTATAATAAACATCAATTGTTCAGTGGAAATATACTGTAGTATCACATCAGTCTGAACTTGAGCCAGAAGTTGCGTAGTATGTGCAAGAAGATCTTGAAGCGGTACCACAGCCTCATTTTCGTTTATCTCAATATTTGCTGGATAACACTTTCTTTTGGCCTCTCCTATCACATGATATGAGGGATAAATATTAGCTCCTCTTTCTATTGCTCCAAGTCGCATCTTTATATAATCCTCTTTTGTCAATCCAAGGTCCACTATAAGAGCTAAAGCTTCTTCAGGATTGTAAGGTTTTACAGAAGCAGATGATGAAGTATCGTGTGCCAATTTCTATCTTTTTAAACTTTTGGGTGAAGAATTGATGGCTAACTTCACAACATCAGCTGCACTTCTGTTGCCTGATTTCACCAAGCTTGTTTCTGCAGCCAAACATAATTTTTCTGAATTAAGATCTGATACAATTGCTCTTACATGTCTTTGCTTACTGCGATGAGAACTTTCTTCAAATGATTTTCTGGGTCTGCCTCGCATCTTTTGTTCTGAATGTGTTCTTACCGATAATGGAAGCAGTGGTGGTTGTATCTCCGGGAGTTTTAGGTTTTCGTCAAGCCAGTTTATGTGCTTCTTGTTAAAACGCTCAAACATATAATTACACTCACGCCACTTCGTAAACATCTTTGAAATAAACACTTTAACTTCCTGTTTTATTTGTTTTATTAAATCTTCAGAAAGCTCACTAACACCAATTTTGCCCAAAATATACTGTAATAGTTGTTCATTACACTTTGATGATGACAAATTATAAAATTGTTGGTTTTTCAGTACATTAAATAACTACTTTCTCTTCATTTTCATCTTCTTCAAAGCACAGATCTCAGTACACCCAATGTAGTTACGGAATTCCCCTTTCTAATATATTTTCGTGCACACAAGTATTTTGTGAGAATACTGCACTGAATGAAAAATTTAGCTATTGCGGTTCTGTTAGTTACAATTTAGTTACGGAATTCCCCTTTTTATATATTTTCGTAACAGTTTAAGTATACATCAGTGGTGCACACAAGTATTTTGTGAGGAGACTGCACAGAATGAAAAATTTAGCGAATTAAAAAAAAATATTTTTCTTCGAACGGCGCGCCGTACGAGGAATAATTCAAGACGACAATCGAGTCACGTATAGGATTATTGGGCACCTTGGGTATAAACAAGATTTTACATAATAATTTGGGTGTGAGGAAAGTCTGTTGTCGTTGGATACCTCATAATTTAGCACAGGAACAAAAACTATATCGAGTGGAATGGTGTAAAAAAAATGCTTAAGAAATATGATGGAGATATATCTAAAACAGTTTACAACATCATCACTGACCAAGACTAAAGGATAAAATCGTGATTTTCGATTTGCATTGAATTTAAAATTTTGTTTCATTAGTTTGCAGAAATAATCGGTGCTACCCTCGTATGTGTGTAATGTATGTCTGTTTCATTTGTAGCAAATGCGTAATGCGTCTTTAACGTATTGATGTACTCAAATTTCTTTTTTATATTTGCTGCCATCCGGCATCGTGTTAATGGATTTTCACCTATATACAATTTTTTTTCCCTTCTGTACCGATTATCTGGTGCTACCTGATAGGACAAAATTTGCTACTTACCTGTGAGGCGATCCATCAAATTTTACTTCTTTAGCCAAACTAACGAAGTCTATTGAGACAGAAGCACGTGTCTTTGGCTAAAGTAAACGTTGGAAAATATGGGGTATATGTCCAAGTGTACAGATGCAGATGTGTGTAAGGCATGTCTGTTATAGTTGTAACAAATGCACAATGCGCGCTTAACCCAACCCCAATCATATGCTCAAATTTCTTAGATATTATAATAACTAAAGGCCGGATTATATGCAAAAAAAACCTGAAAATATGCGTATAAATATGCAGACGTTTTAGCCTAAATATGCACTTCCTTATGAAAAATATGCAGGTAAAAAAATACAAAGAATGTTAGAAAATGGAAAAAATATTCTATTATGTTTACTACAAGTTTATTTAGAACATTTTACAACATAATTAACTATGAAACAATTTACAATCACATATTTCTCAAAGCTTTCAAAAGAAAAATTGTGACGCTTGCCTGAAAACATATATTTATATATTGGAAAGGTTTGTTCTACGTCGACGCTTGTTATAGGAGAATATTTTATAAACTAGAAGTATCACCTATTGTCAACTCAATATTTTCTAGTGAATCACCACACCAGATTTTAGCAATGTCCTTTAGCTTTTTAGCTTTAACATCAAAACATGACTTTTCAAATTTGTTTATTATTTCAACGCTCTCGATTAGCGACATAAATTGTTTCTCCAACTGCAATATAGAAGTGGAAATAAAACTGTAATTGGCTTTAATAAACGCCAACTGTTGAGGTATTTCTTTTCTCGAATACACGTTTTAGGCGTCTATCGCAGATTGTGCATCCCTATCAAGATTCATAATAATTGACTTTATTCCTTAATAATGATTTGCATGAAAAATAGCAGCCTCCAACCTTTAAATTGTTTAATTTATGTAGTGGAATATCCGTCGACACAAATCTTTATCAAATTGTTCTTGTTCCGATTTTTACATTGCGGTAATGTTTGCTGACTCTTCTTCGCCAATTTTATCTTTGTTAGTTTTGCAGCATGAGCAGCATTTCTCTCACTTGTAATCTGCAAAAAAAATATCACATCATCGGTTGTTTTCTTATAAAATAAATGTTAGTAAAAGATAAAAGAATAATTAAAAACTTAATTAATTAATTGATAAGAGGAAATAAACTTAAAATTTTACTCACAATCTTGCAGCATGCTACGCAAAACACTTTTTCTCCATCCATACGCAATTCTGAACAAGGTGCAATCCATCCAGGCACAGTCGCTATTTTCGGCATTTTTGCTATTATATATCACAACTCACAAGTTTACACTTCGAAAAGCCAACGTAAAATGACGTTTAAAATAAAATTACTTTCGAATATGGAAAGAAATTTCTCCGAATAGCAAAGATACACATATACACATGATTAATAATTTACTAAATAAAACACTTGGTATATTTGTTTCACTAAATGTATTTAAAATATCTCTGACATATGTTTCGACTTAACAGTCATTCTCGAAGAGTCATGTAAACTAAGTGAAAAGTGTACTCCTACCAATATTTATGAGTTATTTTTTAATATATATTTATGTAGACGATATTTTGTGCTTGTGGTCGGGCACTGACAGATAGCTGGACCAATTTCTTAATTATTTAAATTCCCTTAATAAAAAAATACAATTCACAATAGAAAAAGAGGTAGACGGAACGATTAACTTTTTAGACTTAAAATTAACAAGAGTTGATAAACGATTTGAATTTGATATCTTTAGAAAACCTACTACAACAGATACAGTAATTCCGGCAAATTCCAACCAATCGTGGAATATAAAAATGACAGCTTTTCACAGTTTCATACACAGACTGATTAATTTCCCTCTAAATAATAAGAACTTCGAAAAAGAAGTATATACCATAAAAACTATAGCTAGAAATAACGGGTACAAGACAGAATTCTTTGACAAAATGATTTACAAAAAACAACGCGCTATCCTTAAGAATAATTTTTACTCCGGACATACATACACAAAAACTAACAAAGTGTTTCACACCCTAAACTATATACCTGGGGTTAGCAATAAAGTTTCTAATAAACTTAATAAATTAGGTTTAAATGTCATCCTAGTAAATAAATGCAATTTAGGAAATATTCTAGTTAACAATAAAGGAAAAACAGAATTGCGTGATAAGTCAGGGGGTGTAGAAATTAAGTTGCAGTGATTGTGACGCGGTATACATTGGCCAATCAGGACACTCTATAAAAGAACGTATCAAAGAGCATAGAAGTTCTATTCTACATGGCAATATGGTCACGGGATTTGCGGAACACTGTATTCAAAATTCTCATCTGTTTAATGCTAATAATTTCAAACTTTTACACTCTTATAGTAAGGGTAAAAGGCTTGACTTCTTAGAAATTTTAGAAATTAAAAAAGCCATAAATCTCAACAGACAGGTCACAAACACACAGTTGGATTTTTCAAACACCCCCACAATAGATGCTGTAATAAACCTTTTAAAAAATAACTCATAAATATTGGTAGGAGTACACTTTTCACTTAGTTTACATGACTCTTCGAAAATGACTGCATAAGTCGAAACATATGTCTGAGATATTTTAAATACATTTTGTGAAACAAATATACCATGTGTTTTATTTAGTAAATTATATGTATTTTTGTATTTATTTAGAAGTTTTAAGGTATTAGCTTTTCCTGGAATTTTGTCTCGGCCTGGATGTATGGGAAGAGCATTAAAAAATTCTTGGAGACCCTTAACGGAAAAGTAACGGGAAGAGGCTTAATAAAATGCTATTTTTAATTTAATTAACTGTTTAATTTTTGTTTGTTTGTTACATAAACGACATATTTTTAGTAATGCCTATAATAAATTTGATTTAGTAAATAAATAAAACTCGGATACTTAAAATATGCAAAAATGCTGAATTACTACGAAATATGCAAATAATATACAAAATGCATTATTATGTAAATATGCAAATTTATGCAAACTGCATATAATCCGGCCTTTAGTAATAACGTGTTCATAAATGAAATACTGATTAAATTTAAACATTTTTGTATTGATTTTTAGATTGTTTCAAACAAAATACTCAAATAAATCAGTAAGGCTATTCAAAATTTTAGATTTCAAAGTTTTCAATATTTTATTGTAAACTGTAGATAAGATACTCAATAAAGTGATATTGGTCAAATAGGATTCTTATTGAGAATTTATTTATTTAACAAATATAACTTTCTAACGAGTTTCGGCAAACTAAAAATACCCAAATACAAATAGTATAAAAGTACTAATTCGGTGATGACTACCTTCCCTTGAGTATTTTATAAAAGTTATCAATGACGTGTCCTACAGTAGATTACTTTCGGTATATTTTCTATTTGCTTCGAGTACAGTTTGACAGTTAATGAACTCATCAAAACTTATTTCATTTATCCAAAAGAAAAGCATAAGTTTTATGGTTCATTGCGTGCGGGGAATTCGAAAAGAAAAAAAGAAGCGAATGAAAAGAGGACCGCCGGCGGAAGAAAACGAAATAAAAGAATTGTCCGTGTGCGTCTTTGTTTGTGTGTGGGCATTCGATTATCTGAAAACTTCCATTCCAGTGTTCGAAAAAGTGAAAAAAGAGTAGCGCCACCAACGGGGAAAATCGAACATCGAGGGAAAAATAAGTTCGACACAGCGTTGTTCGGCCTTGTATTTCAGCTTTCCGAGCTAGTGCTGCTATGGGAGCTTTGATTTCGCCCACATTCTCCGCTTAAAGGGTAGATTAAATCGGAGACAAGGGAGTTTCGATTTTGGAAGTGCATAATGCCACTACTACTGGCACAGCTACCTGTAATTTAGAGTCTTGTTAATAGATTTTTCAACGATCGGGATATTAGAAAAGCTTCAGAACTCGTTCATCTAGCTCTAAAATAAATACATCCCTGCAAACTGTTCACGGTTCTCTTGTAATTGAAAGATTTATTGGAGATTGTGTTGTTTGGTTGCCTCAATATTTGATCATTGTTCGTCGTTGTTAATCTATGCTTAGTGGCTCACAGATTAATTAATGTTGATTTTCATGTTCATTGTTTGGGAGAAATTAATTATTAACGATAAGTAATTATCATTCAAACAACTTTTTGTTTATCGTAATTTATGTAATGAATATAAATTTATGATTTTATATTTAAATATTATATTAGAGTTTAAGAAAATTAATACTGGTAGCCGTAACTTTGTGGTAATTCATTTTTAAAATAATAAAATAAAATAAAAAATAACTTTGTTATATATACCACTTTATTCACATATAATCGTTCCCGCGGTTTCGACATACAATGTCTTTATCAAACTGCAAAAGTTACAGGCCTACATAGAACTTATAAATGACACAAAAATAAATGGGGGTGGTTTATGATGTTATTTAAAATTACTACTATATATTTAACTATTATATACAACATTGGAAAAGAGGTGTATATATAAGATCCAACTGGTGTGAAACGATATCTATCGTGTTGTTTCGGCTTTTAAAAATTTCTAGGGCCTCTATAAGATTTAATTTACGACCTTTCTCGGCCAAATGCAATATTTTACGGTGACCAAATGTATGCCTTTCTGTGATAAGATGGTTTGCGAATGTTGAATCTGTCTTCTTTAGTTTATATGATCTCATTTTATTATACGGGTAAAAGAGCACATGATGTCATATAAACTAAAGAAGACAGATTCAACATTCGCAAATCGAGAAAGGCATACATTTGGTCACCGTAAAATATTGCATTTGACCGAGAAAGATCGTAAATTAAATCTTTTAGAGGCCCTAGAAATTTTTAAAAGCCGAAACAACACAATAGATATCGTTTTAAACGACCAGTTGGATCTTATATCTACACCTCTTTTCCAATGTTGTATATAATAGTTAAGTATATAGTAGTAATTTTAAATAACATCATAAACCACCCCCATATATTTTTGTGTCATTTATAAGTTCTATGTAGGCCTGTAACTTTTGCAGTTTGATAATGACATTGTATGTCGAAACTGCGGTCACGATTATATGTGAATAAAGTGGTATATATAACAAAGTTATTGTTTTATTTTATTTTATTTTATTATATTAGAGTTTATTTGAGAGGCCCTTATTAAGTCGAAGCAAGAGACGCATTAAATTAGAATATTACAAGTTTATAGTAGATTTTATAACAGAATGTTAAGATTAAACAGTTTGCTTTAATATGCTCATATTAATACTGGAACAAAATAACTTTCAACCTTGATTTTTATGGGCAACTAGCTGCCCGTAGCCCAGCGTTGCTCGGGCACGTTCTAAGAAAAAACTAAAACTTCCTTTGCGTTAACTGCCATGAACCAATATAAAATTTTTCTTTATTCTCTAGCTAAGCAACGAACCAATGATATTTTATTTTATTATAATAAATCTATCACTCCAATGTCTTTGGATACACAATATTCTTCGTTATTCCATCTGGTGCATAAACAAACAGAGCAGATGGTTTCCCAATTTGCCAACATGCTACATATGCACATGAGGATTGATAATTTCCAGCTGTTGTAATCACACATAGCAATTCTATAACTGTGCTCGCAGAAAAAAATGCATTGCTTACCATAATGTCGAGGTAGTTGCCATTCTGTCGAGACAATTGCTAAGAGACAATTTGAAAACAGTATACATATGCGCAGTTGCGGCCCTTGAAAACCAAGACACATAAATTCAAAAACATTTTAAGGGGTGTAAACTTTTTTTAAACGCTACTCAAACCAATTATTGGCGTAGAATGCAAAATGTATTGCAAAAATAGTAAATTTAAAAAGAATCAATTAATAAAACTGCAGATAGTATCGTGCTTTATTTAAATTTCAAAAATATCATTTCGAATATCAGAATACAAAACTTTACTTCAAAATTAGTATTTAATTTTGATAATAGATTTTTGTAATTCTGGTAATTGCAGAACTTTAAAAAATAAACTGACTATGGATTTGTCAAATGTCACATTGTCATCAAAATGATGAAAATATGATTCACACATTACAAAATTTTAAATTTTTGACATTCACATCAAAAGCGAGTGTTTGAGTTTTCAAGGGCGGCAACCGTACATATATGCATAGTCTGTTTTAATTGAATATTTATTTATTTAATATACTTTAACTCTTTCACGTTTCGGCACTTACGGTTTTTTTCAGAGTTTTTTAAATATGAACATCAATTACATATTATAAAAAATGACAGTATATTTTGTACTGTCATATTTTATATGTCACGTTGCCATGGTTTTTATATAATGATTTAAAATTACATTACGATTTTTTCCTATAGAAATTTTTGTAGTTTCACATATTGCTAATTTTTTAATATTTGTCGACAAAATTTAGAAAAAAAAATATGATAACATCCTTCGACGCACCATAAGGAACACACACACAAAACTTTATCAAAATTGATTATGTAGTTTATGAGTTATAAATAACATACGAAATGGTTTATATATATATATATATATATATATATCGTATATATACATATACAAATTGTTGAGACACATTATAGATTTTAAGCTATTTCTGCAAATTAAATTTTACAGAATAATATATTAAAGAAGGAGCGAGGCCCCTTATGACACAAGTACTCTATATTATTTTGTTTTTTTATCAGCTACTAGCTAAACCCGGCTACGCTTTGCTGTGGCTCAATCTGAAGGAATGTAAATAAAATTATTGTAGCTAACATAGATTCATCAAAAAAACACATAATTTAATTCAATTGGCGTTGTTGAAATGATTGTGCTGCTGTTATTCTTCTCGATTCAACTCGTAAGACTTCTTTCTTTCTTCCCGTTGATCTGCCGATTCTTCCGCTCGCTTTTGAGAAGTTCTGACTATAACACTATCATTTTAGTCTCAACGTTTTGATCATTTCAGTTCGATTTCCTTAGACGTTTTGTGATTGCGTGTCGAAAACGGCGGCCTATGTTCGAACGTTGGCGATGCATCTCAATAAAATCAATAATAATTTTTCTTTTTTTTCTTTCAAAAACCCAGCTACTTATTTAATTGTTTTTTAATCATTTATATTTTCGCCTTTAAAATTTGGCATTCGTTTGTCATAATTTTTTTAAAAATAACATTATTGACATTTACATCTAACCTATACACACTATTTTAAATTTTCATATAAGACAATGAATTCAAGTTTAAATAAAGTTATTTTCCTTTTTATCATTAAGATTTCATAACAAGCGTAAATAGAGTAAATGATTAGCAAACGTTAACTTGTAATAAAAACGTACTATTAAAACAAGTGTTTGAAAAGTTTTTTCGCTACTTATGTCTACTTATTTCACAAGTGCGGGAAGACTTTTGTTGCAAACGTCGCATCAAAGTTTCAAGTCAATCGACCGACTATTTTTCGAATTTTGCGAGCGCAACACATGCAGTCTGAATATATATATATATATATATGTGTATAACTTTGGGAATTTTCGTGGTGGTTAGTAGTAAATTATGATATCTAATGTTGAAGTCAAAGCTTTATTATGAATTTGATAAATCGTATTTTATTGAGGTTATTAAGAAATGTTTGCATAAATGCATTTCACGGTAAGACGATTCTATTGAAAAAGTTAAAAAAATTCTCAAAAATCTTTATCAGATCGTGAGTATTCCAAACCACTTTGTACAAAATGAATCAGAGGAACCTGTAACAATGAAAGAACTGAAAAAAATTATACAAAATTACAAATATAACAAACAGAACGTTTTGGCGTACAGGTGCTATCTGTGTTGTTTACAGTGACTTAAAAAATTGATTTCGACGTGGATTATCACAACAGTGCATCGATGAACTTAATTCGACTTTTGGCAATGAATCATCATAAAAAACTAGCGTATATGGATGGTAAACTGAATTCAATCGTGGCCGTGCTTCGCCAATTGACGAATTTCGTTGTTCCGGAAAACATTGCTGTCGTGCGTGAACTGATATTGCAAGATCGTCATGTGATTTATCGTGAGATAGCGGTATCTCTGGGCATTAGTGGGACTAGCATACATTCAATTTGCATGAACCTTTGGCCGTTAAGAGAATTTCTTCGCGTTGGATCCCACATAATTTGGCAATCGCTTAAAAAAGCTCGTGTCGATTGGTTGAAAGAAATGCTAAAAAATACGATCGGGGTGCTTCAAAATACATCGTAACAGGCGACGAATCTTGGGTCTACGCGTGTGAGCCCGAAAGTAAACAGCAATCGACTGTATGGATCTTTTAAGATGAGCCAAATCCAACAAAAGTTGTTCGCGCACGAAGCACTTCGAAGCAAATGGTCGCTTGTTTCTCCGGTAAAAATCGGACATCCAGCAACTCTACCATTAGGACAACGTCGGACGGTCAATTCTGATTGGTACACAAGCATTTGCTTGCCAGAAGTATTCGGAAAAATAAGAAAAACCAGCTGCCGAAGACGGATCATTCTCCACTAGGCCAATGCGAGCTCTCACACATCGGCTCAAACAAGAGAGTTTTTGACAACTGAAAAAGTGGATTTGATGGATCATCCGCCGCACAGCCCTAATTTGGCATCCAATGACTTTTTTATATTCCCTAAAATCCAAAATAAATTGCGAGGTCAACGTTTTTCGACGCCTGATGAAGCGGTTAATGCTTTCAAAATGCATATTTTGGAGGTACCTCAATCAGAGTGGAAAAAATGCTTCAAGCGCATGCAAAAGTGTATTAATCTTAATGGAGAATATTTTGAAAAATAATAAAGCCACGTACGATGATTAATTTTACTTACTGTTCTTTATTTCCGAAATATAAACGGCGTCCCTCATATATAGGCATCTGGTGGGCTTAGATTGTTCGCCTTCTAGAGGAAGCGGAAGTCCCATGATGTGTACGGCCGGTGACGTCATCGCTTAGATTACAAGACATGACGTAATATCGCATGATGTAGATCACAGTATTGTCTGCTAAGTTTACTGCAAGGTTGTTTGGATTAATATCAAGCCTGTCGAATTAAAATAGTAGACAAAAATTCTCTACTGATTTTTGGGTATGTGGGTTGTATTAATGAGGGAATGTTGTAGGATTAATTATTTAAATAAATTTTGAAACTTTATATTCTAGTTCATAAAACTGCTAGATTTCAAAAATTAAATTAAATTCTTTATTTCAACATTTCACGAACGTTTCTCACAATTTAACATTTGAATGTATATAATTGGTCGATCCTTTGTTTTATTTGTTAGTCAAGGTGGATCGATGTTGCATTGCAGCACTAAATTGAAACTTTAAAGCTTATAACTCATTTGCCGTCGGAAAGTTTTGTGAATGGTGCAAATTAATGTGAATGCGAAAGTGTTGAGATGGTCCTTACCGGTCGAATACATTTTACATTACGAAATGTGTGAAGTGACATTCCGAAAATGATTTCGTCGAAAACCTTTGAAATTTGTCCGTAACCCGATAGGTACGTCAACTCCTTTCACACTTTGATACTCTCACTTCGTATATTCAAATTGAAATGTAATTCCGTAACTTAACGGGTTTCCGTCAATCAAGATGAATGATGAATATATATCAATTCAGTTTTTCGTCTTATTCACATCAAAATTATACAAAAGTTTGTTATTTTAATATATGCAATAGCATTGTGAGATTATCATATTACGCGGTGGGGCAATTTAATTAATTCGCGGATTGACGCTGCTGTAGCGGTCATCAAAAATAAAACAGCCTGTAATAATAAACAGTTTCACCAATAGATCCCGGTCATTTAAAGATAAACTAACTGTTAGTTTGTGAATAGGATGCTACTGGGCACATCTTGTTTCTGTCAGTCATGAGTAAATATTAAATTTTGTTACAACGCTAAGAAATAAGTAATTAAACTTCTAGTTTGAAAAATTCTTTTATTGTAAATACCACTACAATATTGTTTCGGCATACAATGGCTTCATCAGGTGGATGAAATACTGTCCATTGTATGGCGAAACAATATTGTAGTGGTATTTACAATAAAAGAATTTTTGAAACTAGAAGTTTAATTACTTATTTCTTAGCGTTGTAATGAAGTTTCAACAAGTATCTCCTTCGTCAATTAACTAATTTTGTTACAAATGAAACAGACATGCAATATACACATCTGTAACTGTACATATGGACAATACACCTCGTATTTTCCAGCACTTACTTCTGCTTAAGACACGTGTTTCTGCCATCTATTATTAGGCGTCATCAGTTAAGCTAGTGAAGTAATTTAATACAAAATAATACAAATCTATTTAAAAACAAATTTGTATCTGTATATACATTTAAGCTTAAATCGCCTATAAGACATAGCAAATTTCGTCCTATCAGGTAGCACTATATAATAAGTGACATTTGACGGACGAAAGAGACTATGCCGAAAAAGGCAACTCCTGATAGGACGAAAGTAGTGTCTTGGTATTGAGTGGTATGTTTTTTTTGTAGCTATAACCAGATCTCCCTTTTAGCGTAATCCTTAGCGATACCACATACAGGTTCTGGTCCTATGAAGTTCCTATTAGTACCTTCTTAGGCTAGTTTGTTTGCTATTTCATTGCCTTCCACCCATGCGCATTAGAGTAAAGTTCTCACTACGAATGCAAATGATAAGACGTGATCAGCTAAACATTCGTGTACATTAATGTACCTAACAGCCATCATGGTACCATTTTCAATGAGAAAAAGTTCAGTTTTCGCGTACAGTGAAATGCCAATCCAATTCATTATACCGTCTCCCCCAAATACCATTCTTGGAGACATATAGCACGCTGAAAATCGTTCACCTGGCCTTCTTCGTACACGCTCTCGTCCATCTAGTGAACGCAGACAAAAACGAGACTCATCCGTGAACAATACGACTTCCATTGATCCATTGTTCGATGTCTATGTTCACGGGCAGATTGTAGCCGCTGAACACGATAGGCTGGGAGCAAAATTGGACAAGGAACAGGTTTCCTTGACATCAATCCATATTCCTTCAATCTTCGGTGAACGGTTCGTGCAGAAACGGGAAGTACCGTAAACGTTTTCGACTTGGCTAGACACAATTGTTGATGGTAAACCACAATCGTGTAGTTTAGATAACACCATGAAACGGTGTTCTCGCAGGTTTGTGGTGCGAGGTCTGCCTGATCATGAACTTTCTGTGTATTTCCCAGTTTGAAGATGTCGCTATATTGGGTCTTGAACGGTACTCCTGGGAATATTCAAGACAGCAGTGATGTATCGAATACTGTGTCCATCTTCGTTCAGAGCTACTACCTGGGTTACATTTTCTGCTTGCAATTTGTCAACAAATAAGTGGCCAGTACTGACAGATCAAACGACCTTTCAACACAACAGATAAAAGCTAAATGAAGAGCACGCCAAGATTTTTTGGGTTGAGTTGAATTTTTTTGGGTTCGTCATTATTTTTGTTTTTATTTTGGCTGTTTTGACAAATTAAATGTTTTGTATCTTCTTTAATTTACAATTCTTATTTTATAGACAATGTTTCGTGTCTTGTGAGAAAAGAAACAAAAAGAAAAGAATTTTAATTATGATAACAGACATTTACTTCAATGTCCGGAATTTCTTGTCGACGACTGTATAAATCTGTCTTGAAATAGAAATAAAATATTAATCATGCTCAAATAATTATAATTTGACACCCGTTATACGTTAGAAAGTCACTATACACAACTTCGATTTTGTTTTTTTCTTTTTTCTGTGTAAGCTTTTACGGTAATAAACGATCGCGGTTGTCATTTATGAAATGACAAGAAAAAATGTTTACATTTTTCAACTATTCAATCATTGACAACTATATAATGTTGAACATACTTGTGGACCCTTCTCATGTCAGCCGGACAGAAAATTGTCATATTAAATCCCCCTAGTGCTGTCACTCACTCAAAGAGATCTACTAAATAGCCGAAAAGGATCAACGATGTAGGATATTTCTGAATTTCCCCTTTGTCCAAAATAATTTGTCGTCATATATAAAAATGCCTTTATGTCGACGGTAAAAGTAACAAACACTTAAGAATTGGCAGATATTTCTCATAGATTTTGCGAAAAGAAATAAACACAATGTATCTAATAATTTCCTGTTTAATTTTTCATGAACGTCAATTAAATAAGCAATAAATTCAAATTTAGTATTGCTAACATATACGAGGGCGATTCGTAAAGTAAGTTCTATTTGGTTATTAGAAAAAAACATCAATACATGAAGAGGTCTTTATTATATACAACTTAAAGCTACTTATTTCAAATTATAATAAAGTTATATAATGGCTGGTTCATTTGGAGGTACTTTTTTAGGTGGGGATTTAATGGCTGAGTGCGCATGCGACGCGTCAGCGGACTGCGCATTCTGGTTCAGTACTATTTGACATTACGTAATGGAAAGACTTAGCCCGGCACAGCGTCTACAAATAGTACAGCTTTATTATGAAAATGGGCGTTCTACAAGGAATGTGTATCGTGCGCTTAGAGCAACATATGGGCCACATCAATAAGTTTGAAACTCAATTTACAATAATGGATAATACGCGACCACATAGACCTCATCCAGCACGTAGTGAAGGAAATATAGCGGCGTTAGCAGCGAGTGTACGCGAAGACCGGGAAGAATCAATTCGTCGCCGTTCTCAACAGCTTGGTTTGTCGTATGCAACAACTTGGCGTATTTTACGAAAGGATCTTGGTTTAAAAGCATACAAAATTCAACTAGTGCAAGAACTAAAGGCGACCGACCTTCCGAATCGTTTCCGTTTCAGCCGTTGGACTCTTGATAAACTTGCAGAAGATCCACTGTTTTCGACAAAAATTTTGTTCTCCGATGAGGCCCATTTCTGGCTTAACGGGTACGTGAATAAGCAAAATGCCCGTATTAGGGGTTATGAGCAACCTGAAGAGATTGAAGTGCTACCATTACATCCAGACAAACAACTGGTTGGTGCGGATTATGGGCCGGTGGAATAATTGGTTCATATTTCTTCAAAACAGAAGCCTGCCGTAATGTGACTGTGAATGGCGACCGTTATCGCCCCTTGATAAGGGACTATTTGCTGCCTGAACTTGACACCCGTGGTCTACAAGACATTTACTTCCAACAAGATGGCGCCACTAGCCATACAGCTCGTGAAACTATGGCTTTACTGCGAGAACGATTCGCGAACATTTAATTTCACGCTTCGGACGAGTAAATTGGCCGCCTAGATCTTGTGACATCACACCATTAGACTTTTTTCTGTAGTGCTACGTGAAGTCTAAAGTCTACATGGATAAACAGGCTACAATTGAGGCATTGGAGGCCAATATTACTCGGGTCATTGGACAAATACCACTCGAAATGCTAGAACGCGACATTGAAAATTGGAACAGCAGAATAGACTACGTTAACCGCAGTCGCGGCCAACATTTGAGAGAAATAATCTTTAAAAAATAATTGTAAAGAATGGTTCTTTGTATGATAATCAAGTTTCTTAAATAAATTGACCTTTTTCATTTGTTCTTTGCTTTTGGAAAAAGTATCTCTAAATGAATCACCCATTATATATATATATATGTATATATATATATATATATATATATATATATATATATATATATATATATATACATATATATATATATATATATAATCGAAAAACCTCTTTACCCTAGGGTGTGAGGTGATTAAAATAACATTTCATTTGACAATTATAACTTAAACAACTAATCATCATAACATACAAATTTTGCCCACTCTTTTCTATCTCTTGCCATTCTTTTAGCCTCCATCCAATTCTTGCATTTCTTCTTTAGAATCGCGGCAACTTCATCATTCCACGATTTTCTTGGTCTTCCACGTCTTCTCTTCCTTTGTACTTTTGTTTCCCATATTGTTTTGACTTGTCGTTTGTCATTCATACGGCACATGTGTCCAAACCATTTGAGTTGATTTCTCTCTAATACCTTTAGGACTGGTTCGATACCAAGTTCTTCTCTTACTGCTTCGTTTCGTATTTTATGTTTGCGTGTAATTCCTTTAACTGCTCTTAAATATTTCATATCCATCGCCTGTATTCTGCTTTTCATTGCATTATTTAGTATCCAGCTTTCGCTTCCATACGTCAGAATGGGTCTATAGATGGTTTTGTACATTGTAGGTTGCGTTTTCCTACTGATTTCTTTTTTCTGTATTAACGTCTTTCTCAGGCTATGATAGAATTTCTTTGCCTTATTGATTCTGTCGTTCACTTCGTATTCCATGTTTCCTTATCTGTCCAGTATTATTCCTAGGTATTTATGTGTGTTGACTTGTTCTATATTTTGATTATTTAGCTCGATATTAATTGTCGTATTTTCTTTGCCCACCACCATTACCTTTGTCTTACTTAGATTTATTTTAAGCTTTCTTCTTGTTAGCTCTTCTTCCCATATTTCCAAATTTTTTGTAGATCTCTTTGTTTTTCGGCGCACACCAGTAGATTATCGGCGAAAGCACAGTTTGACAAGTACACCGGCTGTAATTTATAGTGTCCAACATGTACTGGACGTACTCCACTAGCAGCTTTTATAACGTCATCCATAATTAATGTAAATAGTATTGGGGTCATTATACCACCTTGTCTTAATCCATCATTAATATTAAACAATTGAGATTGCAAGTTATTTTTTCTTATGTAGTTCTTATTATCTTGGTATAGGCTTTGTATACTCTTTCTCAATTTTTGCTTAACATTTCTATCTTGTAGCACATTCCATACCTGTTTCTGCGATACTCGATCCAATGCCTTTTCTGGATCTAGGAATGCTAGTTATAATCAAGTTATTCTTGACAAAACGACGTAACAAAATGATTATTAACTTCTTCGGTATTACTGGGCATGTTACAAGTATGTCCTTGGATAACACTGGCCGACAATTGAATTTTTTTCTGCTAACTATGATCTGACACTTGTTTTTAATTAATATTAGTACGCTAATGCCAAATGTGAAACCCATTTGTCCCTATCACGTCAAGTTTTCTTTCTACGGCACTTCTTGTTTGCCGATTTCAAAATTCTTGAAAATCGTTAAGTAAATGCAGTAAATTCTTAATTGTTCAAAGACTTGAAAGACATTCCAAATACATGTATCTCATTAGCATAATGTACACTTGTACCTGATAATATTTAAGTACTTAATGAACTATTTAAGTAATAAACAATTATAAAGAAATGCAAATCTATTAAGCTAATCCTGAAGCTAATCCTGTTCATTAAGTGACCATATTAGGGTTTAATGAAATTATATTAGAATGTATTAATTACTTAGGACTATTTAAAAGTAAACAAGTGATAATAAAACGTTAGTTACATGTTAGTTGTTAGGGTAGAAACTACATCATGTCTACTACTCGAAGACGTGTAAATAGTGTTGATTCGTTCTGCTACATTTGCGGCAGCTTCACGGTTCCCAGTCAAAGGGTAACTCTTACTGCTTTCGTTAACAAAATGTATTTGGCTTATTTTGACGTAAAACTTGCTGATCAGTACAAGTCATGGGCTCCACATAATGTGTGTAAAACCATGTGTGGAAAATTCGCGGCAGTGGAGCAAAGGAAACCGCCAGAAATTAGCTTTTGGCGTTCCAATGATATGGCGTGAATCGAAAAACTACGTAGATGATTGCTATTTTTGTTTAGTTCAGATCTCCCGTTATAATAAGAAGAAAAAAATTGTATATCCTAATATCGACTCCGCGATTCGACCAGTGCCTCATTCCGATGAAATAGCCGTGCCAGTTTATGAAAAGCTTCCTTCACTTGAGTACTCGTATGCTGAAGACATAGCAGATGTTATTGAGGAGCAAGATTCAGATGTAAATTGTGACTATGGAGATATAATTTCTAATGATGGAACACAATGTTTTACTCAAGCAGAATTTTAATGATTTAGTAAGGGATTTGAGCCTATCAAAGGAATCATCGGAACTGCTAACTTCAAGATTAAATGAAAAGAACTTACTCCAGCAACGTACGAAGATAACTTTTTATAGTAGCAGAAAAACTGATCTTGTGCAATATTTTAACCCATTATTGCACAAGTTATTTTTATGTCCGATTTTTTTAAACAAATGGTTTTTTTAGACTAGTGTTAAGGTGTTTAGTAATAAGTAAGTGTAAAATTATGTTTTACAAAAAAAAAATATCATTTTAGGCAAGTTCCAAAATTGGAACACTGGGCATGAATGACATTAGCAATTTTTGTAAGAAAAAAAAAAATTCAGATACGCATATTTATTTACACAAACCCTTAAATAGATTATCAGAACTTAATGTAACTAAAAAGAACAACAAAATTCAAAAAATCCAAAAAATATTTTTTAAATTCTTAAAAAAAATAATTACTTCATTCCATTTTTTATGAAAGAGAATAAAGCAGTTTTCGTGTATGTTTAGATTACACTTCGAACACATTTTGGTTGTATTTTTTTTACAATATGCACACCGATTTTGCTTGGGTGCTGAGTCTAGCCAGTGCCCAGTCTGATCAAATCATACTTGATCTAAAACTCTTGTTGGCAATGCTTTTGGTGTTCATGGACGTCCCCCTTCTTGTGGTGGCTGCCTATACTTTTGAAAATATGCTTGAACAACCTGACGTCTAAAAACTAGATAATTCATTTTTTTTCCATGTCCTCTTCTATATAGCTTCCATCCATTATGAATTGATACATCTAGACAAAAAGCAAACATAGGCCACCACCATTTTTTTGACCTTATACCAACTCGATAATTATCAATATTCTGATCCATTCGATTCACGCCGCCCATAAATTTGTTGTACTGGGAAACTACCAATGACTGACTTATCTGCATTTTCTTTTTCTCTGACGATATCCACCTTTCTACTATTTCTTCTGGACACATACTATCGCAACTACTTACTGTTAAAACGATTCGATTGTCATGCCCAGCAGTTACTGTTACATGATTTTTTACATCACTGCAAAACTCATAATACCCTCTATTTTTTTTTTCTCCATTGACTTAGCATCGGGAATGGTACATTTTTCAATTCGATTGTATTTTATTGTCCCAGTATATCCGATTCCATTTTGTTTTAGTCTGTACACCAACTTTAGAGACGAAAAAAAACGGTCCCCATAAATTTTAAAAGGTAAAATTTTTGGTAACTTTGACACTAAACTTAACACCGCCGATCCGCCTACACCAAGAGCAGCCTTATCTTCTATTTTCAGAGCTCCTTGATAGGGTTCAAAGCTCATTAGATATCCAAGTGGTTCATTCATGCACCACATCTTGTATCCATAACGTATGGGTTTTTCCTTTTAAAAATTGTTTGGCGCCATGGTTACCAAAGTATGGAACCATACTCTCATCAATGCTAAGTTGCTCACGGTTCCCAGCAAAACATAAGAATATTTTGTTTAACAATTCTCTTAGGGGTCTTACCTTTGCAAATTTGTCATCCTTTGGTATGTTGTCATTATTAGCACAATGTAAATATCTATTTATCAACTCAAAGCGATTTCTACGCATTGCAGTTATAACAAAAGAATTTTCCGTTTCGGTACCAATTTCCCACCACATACGCCATCTTGGTACCGTACAGTAGCCAGAGAGCAACAAAATAGCAATAAAGCAACGCATTTCATTTGTATCCATAAGGAAATTAGGGTCATGTTTTTGATTTCTTCCATACTGACATGTCATTTCCGTAAGAAATCCTATTACTTCTTCATCGAAAAACTTTTCAAAGCACTTCACTGGATCATCTTCCACTTCAAAGGTACTATCTGGAGGAATAAATTCTGGAAATTTTGTTTTTAGGTCGACACCTTTCTTCCATTGTCTAGACACATTCCCAACTGGCAACTTGTTTCTTAGAAGAGATAATGGGATATTCATCTCCTCGTCGCTTTCCGAATCATCAGAAACAGCTCTGGTTTCAAACTGAACCTCATTCTGTACCTCTGCTGCACCCCCATCCGTTTTTTGGTCATTTGGCATCTCTACAGAGTCTTATTCCTTATCGCTGCTTTCTTCACCCAGTCTAAAAGTTCTACCTATCTGTTACTTTTGCAGTAGCTTGGGCTATTAACTGTTTACCACAAAACCTGTTTATATCTGCGCAATCATGTTCATCACCACTATCTTCCGCGCTCTCACCACCATCATCTTCAGGTGGGGTGATAAAAACGTCAACTTTCCAAAAATCTTCATCCTCTAAGATGGCAGTAAGCTCTTCTGTAGTCAGCGCCCTATAAATATACAAAATGTGCAGGTTCCACTTCAAAAATTATCTTGTATTTTGTTGTACAGAGGGCACAAAAAACAGGAAGAATTTAAATTTTAAATTTTTTAAAAAATTTTGTATTCCATATATTTTGTACACCCTGTACAAAAATACTTAGTTTTTTGACGTAAAAAAACAAAATTAGCAATAAAAAACATTACATTACTCAAAAGAGTCCTGAACCCATTCGTGCCCACTGTTCCAATACTGGAACAGTGAGTTTAGAAGTGTCACTGTTTCTAAACGAACACTAATTTTAACCCAATTCAGTTAAAACTAATATTATTATAGCATATAGAATATATTACAACTGCGCTTTATACCGCTTATGCAATTTTTTTAAAATTATACTTACCTTTTTGAACACATGTCGCGCTACCAAAAAACTAAACAAAACAAACACATATATTTCAGGCACAATAGATTTGCAACAGGTTAACAAGCACGTGTCCTGCCGACATATGCGCCCTCTCCTAGCCAGTAGTTAAAACGCTGTTCTAAAACTTACAGGAATCTGTAAGGAGTAGATGAAATTAAATGTTCCATTCCTGGAACAGTGGGCAATAACGGGTTAAAGAAAAGTGTGAATTTGTTTATTGTAACAATGTACCAGATTTGCTGACTAAAATGGGCGATGTACAATATGACCCAAGTGAGTGGCGTTTGTTTATCGACAGTTCCAGCGAAGCCTCAAGTGCGTCCTATTACACAACGGGAATGTTTTCTGCCGAATTCCTATTGGATATTCCGTTCTATTAAAGGAAACATATAACGACATTGAGAAGGTTATAAAGTTATTAAAAAATACAGACCCTAACAGGGTCTTCTGTGTGTATCTCAAAATGGTAAACTTTTACTTAGCTTTGAAAGAGGATATACAAAATTTCCATGCTTTTTGTGCCTCTGGGATAGTCGAGCTAGAAATCAACACTGGATTCAGAAACAATGGCCTCTCAGAAATGCCTAGATGTTGGAGAAAAGAATATTATAAGTCAACTTTCAGTTGACAGAAAAAAAGTCATTTTTCCACATCTTTACATCAAATTGGGTATTATGAAGCAATATGTTGAGGCTCTAGATTTGCAAGGTAACTGCTTCCAGTACATATGTGAAAAGTTTCTACGACTAAGTTACGAAAAAATTAAAGCTGGGGTATTTGATGGACCTCAAATTAGAACTTTAATGAGAGATCCAAATTTCATCAATTCTATGAACGAAGCTGAGAAAGAAGTCTGGACTTCATTCACGATGGTGCCGAACAATTTTCTTGGAAATGAAAAAGCCTGCAATTATAAAGGTCTAGTGCAATCAATGCTTAAAAAATTTCATTGCCTAGGTTGTAGCATGAGCATAAAGCTTCATTTCCTTCATAGCTATCTTGATGATAGGTTTCCTGAAAATTTGGCTGTTGTAAGCAATGAACAAGGCGAGAGATTTCATCAAGATTTAAAAATCATGGAAACTCGGTACCAAGGAAAATAGGATCCTCATATGATGGCCGACTACTGTTGGAGTGTTCAAAAGGACCGCCAAACCAAAATACACAGCAGACAGTGCTACAAACGAAAATTGATTTCCTGATTGTTGTGTTTCCTTTTATAAATACCCTTGCAATTTTTTAATGATTATCGTATAAATATTTGCACTATACTCGTGACTAATATTGTATTGAAATAAATAAATAAATTATTAAATTTTATACTTTTCTTATATCGTAACAGGTCTTATGTAAGTAACTACTTAGCCGCATTAGTGATTCTTCAAAGAGCATAAGTACAGTATATAATTTAGTTTTGACGTGATACGCAAGAATGAATATGATTTTCGGATTCAGCACACCCAAATTAGTAAAAACCAAGTCTCGCTTAGAAGTCAGCAAAAATAGTGTTGGCCAGTGTAATTATAGTACAGTTAAATGTAGGTGTAGGTTTCCGCGGTCGTTCTCTAGATGTAGATCTCGGTTTACGGGTTGGAACCGCGACGAGTTAGGCGTAATTGCCAATGTTTCGTCCACTGTTTCAAGGGACATCTTCAGGGCTGTACGTAGATGTTCGTCGTTTCGCAGTAGTTTGAAGAATGCTAGGACAGAGACCAGCACAACAGCACCGTGACATTTGCTTTACCTTGGAGGTGAAATCAGACGGGAGTCTCCAGTTTTTAGACATCTTAGTGACCCGCAATATCGATGACAAACTGGGCCACACGGTTTATAGGAAACCGACTCATACCGACCGATATCTGAACGGGTTTTCCCATCATTACCCGGCACACAAACAAGCGGTAATCAATACTCTTGTACATCGTGCGTTTTCTATCTCAGAACCTAGGGCACTACCCTCCGAACTTGAGCATGTTTACCGTATATTCAAGGTATCAACGATCATATAGGAAAGGTTCTACATAGAAATAAAATCAAATCTGTCTTCAGACCCCATTCTAAAGTTTCGGACCTCTTACCCTCTGTTAAAGACAAAATATCTCCGCTCCAAGCCCAAGGAGTGTATCGCATTCCGTGTTCATGTGGCAGTGTGTACATTGGCGAAACTAAGCGGCCAGTCGGTGTGCGTGTGTCCGAACATGAACGCTGTACTAGACTGTTACATATAGCCGGTTCAGCGATGGCAGAACACAAACTCAACTCCGGTCATCAAATTCTATTCAAAGATGTCAAGCTTCTGTCCCGTGAATCGCATTATTTCCCTAGGAAAATACGTAAATCTATGAAATTTACAAACATCCCCGCAATCTCAATAGAGACGATGGCTGTACGTTACATCCGACGTGGCAAACTCTACTGAACTCTACTAAGGATTAGCACGCCCATACGACGCATGCCATTGGCTCATTGTCCCCAGCCAATAACAGGCCACCATCTGACCCGGTCCCCCCTATATAAGTTGTGCCGGTCTCTGTCATAGCATTCTTCAAGCTACTAATACACGACGAAAATCTACGTACAGTTCTGAAGATGTCCTTTGAAACAGTGGACGAAACGTTGGCAATTACACCTAACTCGACGCGGTCCAACCCGGAAACCGAGATCTACATATAGTACAGTTAATTGTAAATGATACGCTACAGCGTGCTTGCGTTGTAAAGATTCTTAGTAATCGACTAAAAGGAAGATTCATATTGCATCATGATAACTAAAGACGGCAGACTATGTGCCCCAGCAGTGGCGTTGCGTGGAGAGTTTAGCAGAATAACAGCGCGCTTACTTAAAAATAAATATATCGAATCCCTATACAAAACGTTAAGAAAAAACATAAATAACTTACCCAACATGTTTACATTGTTGCAAAAAAATGCGGATGTGCGCGATGAAAAAACTGCACCATAATATATGTTTCTGTATTAGTCTCGGAAAGGTTCGTATGTAGCGACGTATATATATGTTTATATACAGAGAAGGATTGTTCGACGTTGAGAGATGTTATATTTGCATAGTTAAAGCGCTCTTTGTATCTGTACAACGGATCTTCAGTATTGGTAAAAAGTTGCCCTAATTTTGTAAAATCTACATTTTTATCTAATACACTGTTAAATTTTTCACGGACACAATCACTTTTTTCATCTTCAAGGATATGCAGCACTAGTTTTACGTGGTCAATAATTGCTAATGAGTCCGATAAGGACAGCGCAGTGTTCTGTAAATTTTTTATTGCGTCCAGTATTGGAACGTAACTGTCGTAAATAATTTTTAAATTTGCTGCAACTTGAGGATTGTTAAATTGAACCTGGCTGAGCCGTATTGCAGCTGCTTCTTTGGCATCTAGTTGTAAAATCACTGATTTAATTTTTTCAAAATGTTTATAATAATAAAATGCTGCTTCTAACCAAGTACCCCGTCGTATAAGAATTGGTTGCGGCGGCTCGGGTATATCAGGACACAGCGAATGAAATAGCCGAATCCGTTTCGGAGATTTAAGAAAAACCGTTTTCGTTTGTCCTATCAGTTGATCCACATCCGGATAAGTTGTACGTATAGTGTTTGTTACAAGGTGTAAAGCGTGAAGCAAACATGTGACATGCAGCAGGTTTGGTTGAATCGTTTTGAGTAAGTTTGCCGTGGAACACATAACCTTGGCAGCATCGGTAACTAACATTAACACTTGCTTCGGTAAAATCTCAAATTTGTGTAGTGTTTCTATTAATATATTATATATCGCTCTGGCAGTACACCCTTGCATTCGTTTACAGGTTAGTAAATAAGGAGGAGAAGGTCCTTGCGGAGTCAGCGTCCGTACTAGAATGGCTAGGATGGACTGTTTTTTAATATCTGTAGTTTCGTCTATTGTTAACCACAGGAATTTTTTTTTACCGTATTTTTCGTACAATTTACAATTCTCTCACGCACTGACGGTACGTAATTCCGTAGCGTACTTCTTGCTGGTAATTTCCACGTAGGATTGTATTTCTTCCAAAACTGACGAAACATTGGGTGTTCCACTTTCTGCATTGGTATATTGGTCGCAATTAACATCAGTGTTAAATCACACACAAATTTATTATATGATCTGCGTCCACTATTATTCGATTTATGTTTGTCACTATTTATATCTCTTTGGCACTGACTTGCTTTCCAAGTTAATAAAGTTGTTTCACAAACTAAACATTTCACTACGGTACCGTCATATATTAAATCGGGAAACCGATGTAAAGATTTCTTTACTACGTTAGCATGCAACCGAGTCGATGCATTGTTTCTACGCACTCCCGACATTTTCAACACGATTGTGTTAACAATGTATCGCTTACAACGTCTCAACGGCAACTGAATTGATCGTCGTACGCCTCTACTCGATCCCTCCACATCACGCTACTGTTCGGGCACATAGTCTGCCGTCTTTAATGATAACGCTCATTCACACACCGCCATTCTAACACTGGATTCAACACTTTTCATTTTCATATTTCCTGTTTATCGCTGCTTTGAAGATAAAGAGAGATAAACTTACTCGCAGAAATATTTTGTTTGAAAGTTAATTTCTTTAAATGCAAAAGTATATTGGCTGTAATTTTCGATAACAATCAACGCCCTTCTGAAGAAATTGTTAAAAAGCTACGAAAATAAAATATTGTGTTTTGCTGTATTAAGACAATAATTTCTCGTATATTTTCTCTATCCATTTTTGTATAAATCTATTTTGTAATAAAATAATGCGGTACGTGAAAACATACACGAGAGAACAACAACGGCGAATAAATTTTATTGCTGACAAGTTTCTTTATAAATAAAGCACTCATTTGCACTCTACGTGCACTCAATAATTCCAAGTTATATAGGTGCAAGAGAAGATTACAGTCGATATTGCGTTCGAGAAATACTCCATCCAATTTAAAATATATAAATTTCGAAAACATCCTCTGCACTTTCTCAACCAGCTGCTGTTGGATTAAATAATAGGGATACCACACAACATATCCATATTCAAGTTTAGAGCGTACGCACGTGTAATATAAAGTTGTTATTGTTCAGGGCTCTTTAAAATCTCTGTAACTCGTATAATAGAATCAAGTGACCCGATATCTGATGAGGTGACGTTGATTAGATGTTGCATGAAGTTCAATTGATTATCAGACGTACTCGTAATATCCAAATCCAACAGTATTGGAACATGCAACAGGTTCGCCATGGATGGAATAAGTAGCTGTTGAGGCAGTATGTTTGCTCGTGTAAGATACATAATTGCATTTGCTAATATTGAGATTAAGCTTGTTCTTTTTGTACCATTCAACTGTAATGTTCAATGCAAAGTGATGTCTAGTTTGGTAACGATGGTACCATGAATCTCAAGATTATATGTATAGGCCAAAACTGGGCAAGGTATGAAAGTTAGCAGATCATTAATGAACATAATGACAACCAGTGGTCCTAAATTAGAGCCCTGCGGCTCATCTGAGGTGGAAGTGTAATAATTTAACCTAAAGCCATCATAATATAGTTGTGGTAACTATGAAATATAGTCCTTTTACGATAACAGACGAGGCACGTCATCAACATACGTCATGTTTGCGTCACGCACTCTTGCCAAATCTTTTGTTTACATCTATCACAGAGGTTATGTATTAAAAATAAGTTGACATGTAATTCGCGTTGACAGTTACGTAGGTCTTGTTCATACTTAGGAAATAACGATAATTTACATACTTTTAAAACAATTAGATAAACCTAACGCCTCTCATTCTAACTATAGTTTTATGTACGTGGTAAATTATAACTGACAATTAGCATAATTGAGACATGTTATTAACAGCAATTAAGCTATCGAAATAAAATAGAAATACGTTTATTTCAATAAATATTATTATCAGTATACACAATAAATTGACATTATAATAAAGAAAAGCAAATTTAATATAACATGATATAAATGACAAACATAATTTTTATTCAAAATCGCTGTTATCGGTTGAGCTTTCTTCTGCGCCTATATTAATAACTAAAGGCCTTACATCTTCTCGTTCAAAGCCAATTTCTCTATCCCACCATTTTTTAATTTCTGTTTCGGTGTGTTTGATGCTGTTTGCCCAACATGTTGGGGTTACTTCACTGAGCGCTTCCTTCCATAATTTTATGCAGCCTTCTTCTGTTCTGCCGTATTTGCCAATATGGTTATTATAATAGCGTTTGCTAATACCCCATATCAGTTCAATAGGATTAAAAATGCAATGATATGGAGGTAGACGGAGCACAACGTGACCATATTTATTAGCCAACTCATCAGCCTCATAAATGGGTGGTGATTTAAAACTATAAATAATAATAGCCAGTAATTATTAAAAAAAAGAATAATTATACTAACCGCTCAACTAAATCTAGCAACTGTAGCTTTAACGCTGATGCATCATAATCAATAGAGTTTGCATTTAACCAGTTCGTAATTTCTAATTTTGTTGTGGAAGATGTTGGAGGCTTATTCTTAATTGTACTGTGATAACTTGCATTATCCATTACAATCACAGAAGGATTTTCTAAATTACGTAGTAGTTGATTTTCTAACCAAAACAGAAAATTGTCACGGTTCATATCACCATGATAATCAGAGTTTTTGTTATTGGATGTAAATATTAATTCAGCACCAGGAATAAAGCCATCTTCGTTTCCAGCATGTAATATTATATACCTATTAGAACAGAACATAATAAAATTTATGCAACAAAGAAAAAGAAAAACGATTACCTTTTGCCACCTATTTGTTTCGCTTTCACAGTTTTGACATGTTCATCTTGCCAGGTTCTTGAAGTGCTTCCATCTTGAAAGATCCAGGTTTCATCAAGAAATATAAACTGATATATATGTTCTTGTTTTATGCGTATATACTGCTGTAGAAAAGAGATCCGCTTTAAAGCAATATGAGGCAGTTCCATCAACGCTCGTTTAGGATCATCTTTCGTGAAGTGAAAACCAATGTTTCGTAGCACTTTCCATAGGGAAGTAGTACAACCATTAAAAATATCGCTTCTTTTAAGTACGTTGTTTAAAGTACATAAGGTGATATGTTCTTCTAAAATGTGTTTAAGGGAAACTTAATGTTACAGTTCGAAATAAGATAATAAATACTTACTGTCTCTATACATGTTATAAACTTTGTTTCTAATGGCACACTGATTAAAATCATCAATGTTCACTACTGGTTTCTTTTTTACCCTTTTCTTCTTTGGACTAGATGGAATAATCCCTTGTTTAGTCATTGAAGAAATCTTATTAACCGTAGAAATGTGGATATTTAAAGCATCGGCTACTCTCTATAAAATACGCAAGGTTTAATACTCTAAAAATATATTAATTATTAGAATTACCTCTCTTACTGCTTTCAACGGCAATAGCGTGGCATTGTTATCGCATTCTTTCTCGAAATACGAGATTAAAGACGCAATGAGCGCTTTTGATTGCCTGCTTAGTGGCTTAGGCATGTTTTATTGGTTATTAAAGGAACCGTTGTTTTAATACAATACGCATAATACGACGAAACTGGATAAAAGGGACACGAAAACTAAAGAACAAACTGCGAACTAATGAAATGCAAATAATACCACAAAGCTGAATAAAAGGGACACGAAAAATACAGAACAACAAATGGCGCACAAGTGACAGATACGAATGACAGTAGCGAAAATAGAAGTTGGCAACGTTACGCAGGATAGGAACGTTTGCAAAGAAGAAATCTCTAGATATACGATAGTGAAAGACAGTTCTTTTTGGGTTTAGTATTGTATAGGTAGGTAATTCTGAAGTTTCCGGTTATGACGTGCCTCGTCTGTTATCGTAAAAGGACTATAATCTAATTAAAGCATTAGATAGGTTAAACGCATTTAATTTCGGCAGCAAACATAAAATAAACCAAACCTAAAATAAATAATTCTTGGATTGTTCGGTAGATTTTAAGCTAATTAAAAAACGAAACGCAAAATACAAGCAGAATTGATTGCGAATAACCGCTTTTTCGCTTTTTAATAATAAATACTCGTATACTGGCGTTTTGTGTACAATTTCGATTCGAAAACGTACTAACAAAGCTAGAAAAACAATGCACATAATTTACCCTTGTACCTGGTGCTTTTAAATCAGGATGTTCGAGAGGCAGTAATCTACATCCGTCGCCCGAACACTATTCGATGTTCTGGTTGAGTAAAGGACAAGAAACGTTCCCGACAAAGAGAAAAAAAGTCGATAGTATCGTAACGCTTGGTTTCGAGGATCGAATCCAGAAGTAAACGCTCATTTCTCTCTTTGCTCGATATTCCTCGCGCCCTCTGCCCTCTCTCCTTACCGTGTTCGAAATGAAGCAGGAACAGAGATCGACGAAGCCACCGACTTGCTGCAGTACAACGCGCCCGTAGGATATAATTTAAAAGTATAATTTAATCGACAAAGTTCCGATCCGATAAAACAGGTGTGTTTAAATGTATTGAAACGTTCGGAACTCGTTTATTACTCTTCATGGTTCCTGTATAGACTGATGGTAATTTATTCTGAACGCACAACCGGCATCTGCCGGTGCCAGCGAAATTTTGCAAATATGCAGAGCAGCGATGTCTTTTAGCTGAATTATTTTAATATCTTTCGATTTGCAAAATAAATTATAAATAAATGGAAACATATTTTGATACTAACTTTCTAACAGCACAAGTATTAATACCCATTGGAGTTCATTAAATACTCATGTATTTGAAAAAATAATTTTGCAAGTAATTATGGGTTTTTCATTAAGAGCCATCTATGCATTTGATTAAGACAAAACAATATCGTGATAAATTTAGGATCGTTTTTCGTTGGGTGTAAAGTATAGATAATACCATTATTGATGAAATACAATACATTCAAATGTTCTCAATGCAAGCGCTGATAGGAATAAATCCGTTAAACCTAATACGTGTAATGTTGCTGGTATATTAGCTCTCTGCTGGCTTCTTCGTTAAACAAATAAAAGGCACATGATTCGGATTTTAAATGGTTTGTTTGTAAGCGCCATTTCTTATAATATTTGTCTAAAGCTTGGGTATCTTCAGCTTTCTAAATTCTTGGCTTGGGTGCACAAAGCCAGGTCATCTGCATTTGAAAGTTTCGGGATTTAGTGAGTGGGAGATCATTGGCGTAAATATTGAGGAGCCAGAACTGGCCCTTGTGGAAGGCAAGGTAGTACTACTGGGTTACCCTTAATATTGAAATAGCAATGAGTATAAGTTTTAATTTCTACTTGTTCATTTCAGCTTTTCAGATCCTCGCAAAGTGGAGTCTTCCTGCATGGATTGATGCTTTGTTTCAGTATTTTGTTGGAAAATCCACGTTATGTCGCGGGCTTTGCTGTGAATCGCTTCATGATATTAGGGCAGATGTTTTTACTGTTCTCCTTATGCACATGTGTGAGGTTTTTTGATACCGCTTTTGGACAAACGTTATTTGAAATCTTCATCCAAAGTTTTTTCGTAATATCTCTCTGTTAATGTGTGTCATATTTGCCATCATTCGAATATTCACTCGGCAGTCTTTTCGCACAATTTAATTAATTTCTTGAATATTTTCATCTATTCTTGATATCACAGGTCAACCAGAACGTTTATCATCTTTAACTTCACCCCAGATTCAGACGTTTTTGCCATTTAGAAACTACAGTGCGTGATATGTATCAATCGCTAAAAACTTCGGTCGATAATTGAAAATATTCGGTTGTAGGTTTTTTAATTTCGTGAGGATTTGAGATTTAATGTGCTGCTCGATTTTCAAGCTGGTCATGATTGCGATACGCCAACAAAACAACGTCCTACTCAAAGAAGAAGTGAAGAATTAATTACGACAGAGAGGCCTGTAATTCCACCTGCGCCCGAAGCATTAAGTTCAACTACATTCTATTCTCATTCCTTCTCACCAAGTTTAACGGCTAGGGTATGTGCAGTTACGTTGTTTAATTGTCAGACGTCGTACTTTAATTCTATTATACATACGAGGGCGATACTGAAAACTTTTAGAAAATCAAACAAAGATTAATTTAAAAAAGATTTTATTGTTCTTCAAAATATTCCTTTTTAACATCAATACATTTTTGTATTCAATGAAACCAGTCCTTAAAGCAATGATGCCATTCTTCCCGAGACACTTGAGAAACCAGGTTTTTATAATGCTACACTGCTTCATCTGATGACGTAAAAGTGATTTCACGCTATTTATCTTCAATTTTTTGGAAACAAAAAGAAATCACGAGATGCTAGGTCAGAACTCTATGGTGTATTACAAACGGCGGCTTTGGTGGTTATCCGGATGTGGTTGCCGTGCTAATAATAATGAAATTATTATATAAGGTAATAAAATAATTAGTGGTGCTGGTGAAGTTTCATCAAAGTTCCAGGACGTGTGTGATAATGGTTAATTAAATAAATATACAACAACTTACTTACTAAATAAAACACAGGAGCGTTGTCCTTAAAGTTTGTATTTATATTTACATAAGAAGAAATTGAAATTCGTATATTTAAAAGTAATAAAGCAAAAGTAATATGTACACGAGTAGCGGTAAATAAGTAATTGAAAATTAACACAAAATACACTGAAAACGAACGTTAGATTGAGTAGTAAATTAAATGTTAATTAATTACGGTTAATATAAAATAATCTCTGTATCGAACAATACAGAGTTACCTTTGATTTGCGGCGATGTGATGCGTCATATACCTGGACAGATATGCAGAGCGATGTTTGGCCGGAGGAAGAAGAAATTAATTATTTTAAATTAATGTGAATTCGCTTAAAAGAATAATATATATTGAACAATACACAATTACCTTTTAATTGCGCTGAAATGCAGCGGCAAGTGCATCGTAGCCAGCACTTGAACAGCACACGGGGAAGATGTGGATCTTACGAGAGTTCTAACGAGAAGGTCTCTGATAGTTTGTCGATAGAACACTGATTTTTGAAAACGGTCTGTTTTATGACCTAAGTCGAAGAGAGGGTCGATATCTTGAATAATAATTAATAAGAAGCGCGGCCTGAAGAGTTGTTCTGTCAATGGCATAAATATTATTAAAATAACGCTTGTGACATAAGCTTCCCAATGATATGAAACACCATATATAAAAGAAGATGTACGTAATTCAATTAAAACAATTTAAAATGAAATGCATATAGAAATTCCACATTACGGTTGTTGCCGGGTCAGGTAGGCCACGGGTGTCCCGGTTGAGGATATAACAAAAGAAATTCTTTCTCTTTGGACACGAATACATACAAGAAAAATGTCTTAAGTTTAAATATAGTAAATCGAGATATTTAAAGACGAAATATATTATTTAAAAATAAATTAATATATTCTTATATGCGGTGCGTAACAATTCGCCCACCCTTTGAAAGGCATTTTTATGTCTATGAGTGTTTTGAATAAGAAATTGTTAATAATTGTAAAGTTTGAATTTAAGGACAAAATATAAAAAAAAAGCGCCTCAGGAGCGGCTTGTGCATACTGTACCTACACCATGTTACGTATGGCGTACGGGGAAACCTGGAAATCCGTACTAGGCAAGTTTGCGTTTCTTAAAAATCTGAGGTACAGTTTGAATTAATTGACTTGAGTAATTAATCAGAGTTCGATTAATTAAATGCAAAAAGAAAGAAACTGATCTGATTAGTAAGTCGCTTAGGTGTTAGTCGCGATACAATGCAGTATAAAATATGCAATATCGAACGAAAAAAAAGGTGAATGGGCCCTAATCTATCATTACATATCTAACTAACTTGATTAAATTATTATTGCTAATATTTAATTGAGATACCCGTTCGCGCACTAATCACACTGCAGCGGCGATCTTGCTGTTGGTATTTGGCGTCGGTTCTTGGGTATTCGATGGCGGCTTCTGTACTTTGTCGGCCGGTTGCCGACAACGGACAGAAGCCGCCAGTTATTGGTTGGTTGCTCCTTTTGTTTATGTAGGTAGTTTTTCTCTCTCCACAAGCTGTCAGTAATAGGCAGCGTTCACAGTCCAACATTCATGTAAGAAATCAATTAGCAAAACACCTTTCCAATCGAAAAATGCAGTTCCAAGAGCTTTCCCAGCTGATAAACCAGTTTTTACTTTCACAGGATCAAATGGCACTATTCTAAGCAGAAAATTGTTTTTTTCTCGTTGAAATCGATTCAGGAGTCTTTGGCAAGTGTCTCTTCGGATCTGTTTTTAGATCATTTGTCAAAAGCATGGGAACCCATCTTGAACAAATTTTGTGGAAACCTAGATGCTCAGTAATAATGGAATATGCACTACTACCGTGACTTATTTGTACTTCACTAGCGATTTCATCAATTGTAAGGTGCCGATTACCTTCAATGAGGTCACTGATCCCTGGAATGTTATTGTGAGTCACGGCTGTCCTGGGACGCCTATTGTGCCTCTTATTTTCAACAGTTTCACGGCCATCCTTGTGTTTTTTAACGCAGTCATACACTCGAGTACTTGACAAAGTTGTGTTACAAAACTGTGTAGTCAGTCTAGCCAGAATTTCGATGAGCTTGGTGCCTTCATTCGTCAGACATTTGCGCAATCGCCGATGTAACCTCTTGCTAGGACATGACTGTATTGGTGAGCCTAAATGCCGGCAGGTGCGAAAAACCGCGTCAATCCCCTCACTATCTTCCATGCTACAAAAATCCTGTTCGATTGACAGCTCCGCTCAGTTAGCTTGGTATGAAAACAAAAGTTTGGTTTGAATTTGACTCACCCTCGTTATTACAATTAAAAATGTAATGTATATAATAGAATTATAAACGCACGTTGGAGAATACTGGGGTTTACCGTTTGATAGGTAATTTCTCGGAAGGGTCGTTTGGGAAAGGTTTTATATTGTAAATACGAAATAATCAATTTCACAAAATGGCTAGAAGTTTTAATATTTTAGATTCGATATATTTGTGAAAAAATGTAATTTAAAATTGTAATTAAAAATATTCTTCATGTACAAAGTGTAATAATAGAAACTAACATTTGTATGAAAAAAACCACATCCGTCCAGAAACGTGCAGATATCGATATTTCACTGTCGTTACAGATCATCAGTACACGATATTCGGACATAGACATGATTTCATTTGTATACTTTCGTGTATACCGATAGGTCCAACCCGCTACGGGCCATACGCAGCAATATACGTATGGAACGTAATACGATGTGGCAACGTATGTACGATGCCACTCCTCGTGCGCATACATAAGTCCGATGATCGAGAGCAATAGATTGCCCGTCATTCGTATCTAGCTGTGCAAACGTAAAGGTTGCAACAGTTGCAAGTTCAACTGTTTAGAATTTTCGAGACAATAACCCCTAGAAATCTCGAGGGAGTGAGGTGGGAGTTTTACAATAGGCTCGGCTATTGTTTTGGGAGAGAGGGCGGTATTTTCGAATCCTATATTTAGTGACTTTCTTAGAATTAAAATTTATTTTGCAGAATTATTTATTTTTTTACTTTTATCTTTTAGAAAACGTTATTGTTTTTTTATTACTTAAAATTACTTTTTCGTAGCAGCTAAGAATACAATAATAATAACTTGGAGATATAACGACCTTATTATATCTGAAACAAATGGGCAAATTACGTATACAGAACGAATATGCAAACGACTATATCATTGCGCGGTTTAAGTCTTACTAAATTCATAACTCTGCAATGTATGGTAATGTAAGCTACTGCGCGTAGAGGGGATTCGCTGTTGCCACTTATTGCTGGGTATGGCCCGCTGAGAGCTGGTCCTATCGGTATATACGCAACAATTTTAGCGACAATTGCATGTGAGATGAGATTTGAATAATTGTCATTTCTCACTCCAATTAAATAATAGAAACGACCTCACCCTTATAGAAAATAAATTTTAATGTAAATCAGTAAATAAAGTTTCTGGCACAGTGAGTACGCTCTACCATTATATTACCTTCATATCCAATTATTTTCATTAAGGAAACATGAATAAACGAAAAAAAGGTCTATTCTAGGAGAATTTTCAGTGAGTAATGGTTCTATACTCAACTTATTCTGTATTTTCGCCATTCGGACGTCTATTCAGCATCAAAGGAAGCAGCTATTTTATTTTGCGCTCGGCTTTTTACATTTTATTTCAGTGGCTCGGCGATAAAGACGTACTACTTTTCCGGCAATGGGTTCTCTCTTTCTTGCAATTCACGAGAAAGCTCGCGTAAAACGTTCAATACCGTTACAATTTTTACTGCTATTTAAGAGAAATTTCATGGGAAACGATAATAACAAAGAAGAGCTTGTCCCCCCTCCACCGAAATGATACTCAGAGTAAAAAATTTTATAACTCTGGCGTGAAGTTTACGGTGGAAATCTATCCGAGAGAAAAGCAGCTGTCTGTAGCGATATAAGCTTTAAAATTTATCGCACTTGACAAGTTAAATTTCTTATTTTTGTTGTTGCTGCGTTTGTGGATGTACCGTTATTTATAGTCGGAAAGTTAGAGAAAAGATCGTTTTACGTGTTCTCTTTGATGTTTTTTCGGAAGTTTTATATTTATGTTCAAACATTACTCTTTTCGAGAGTTGCATTTAAAAGGAGGAACATAAAATAAAACGAATCAATGGTTCCATTTATAGAATTAAGTGATGGAGAGAAATGTGCGATAGATTGTCTGCTGTTATGTAATGGCGATACGGTATCCAGATTCTTAATAAAACGCACGCTTAAGTTATTTATTTATATTGCAAAAAAGACTACTTTAATTGCTTTTATCCAGCTTTTGCTTTTACTTTAATGTTATTTCATTTTAGTACCTAAAATAGCTGAATAAAATCTAGTATGAGAAAATAGGTGCAGAGAATTCAAACCTATCACAATCTAATAGATTGGTATTCTTTTCAATCATCTTTCTCAGCTATGGAAAAGTAATTTTTGTATTTGATTATCGAAAAATATCATTTTGCGGTAGACTAGGTGAGTGCGAAATCTAATTTTAAACACTAGCGTTTAAAGTAGATATATCGTAAAAGAAATAAATCATTATTATAATGTTAAAGTACAGGCTTTATCATTATAAGTTACCCACACTTTGCTATCTGCCTCGTGCAAGCAACAAAATTCGCGAAAATTGGTATTTCTAAATCTTACTCAAATTCAATAGCCTTCTTTGGACTTACCTTGCGTGGGCGGGTTGCTTTTAAAAATACAAGTTAGCAGACCAGTACCACGGTTACAGTTCAAGTGAAGACGGCTTGCGGTTTCTGACGAAATGTTGTTAACTTTACTGATTTAATTTAAAAAAGCGCCACCAAGTTTTGTGGCTACTTGTATAAGTGATTATAAGTTACGCGGGGGATGTACACGCGATAACGTACTCACGCTTTATCTGTCTGTATCTAAGGTAGCTAAATATAATAAAAGAAAACGAACAAGCTCCAAATGATAAGTGACAATATTTATTATAATCAGTTACATGGAAAAATAAAAATATAAGCAAGTGAAAAATGTATCAAACGTCAAAATATAATATTGGGTGAAGCTCTGTATATATATATATATATATATATATATATATATATATATATTTAGTGTTAATAAGAATTAAATTTCTTATTTATTTTATTGTCCGTGTCTTAATATTAAAATAATAGACTTTTTTATTGGTTTAGCGATCTTTAATGAATTTTAATGTTTTTCTCTACGACGTTTCGACTCTTTTTATTATTGAGTCTTTTTCAAGTGACAATTTATTCCGTTTCAAAACACATGTGTCCATTGGTCGGGTTTGCCCGATACCTTTTTAGGGGCGACCGCGTTCCTCAGAATATTTTGTGTGACAGTCACACAAAATATTCTGAGGAACGCGGTCGCCCCTACGATTACGATTGCGGAGACTCCGCAATCGTACATACAAAACTATACAGAAATAAATGCAAAATATAGGCTTAATAAAATTGATGGAAAACTGTTATACACAATATTGACTACAAAGTATCAAGGTTAATTATTAATTAGTAAATGTAAAAGTTGTAATATACAATATTGACCACAAAGTTTTGAGATTAATTATTAATTAATATTTAATTATTTCCTGGTTAGAATATTCAAAGAAAACGTGAAGATAAGTTTTAGACTGCATATATGAAAATTAAGGCGGCAGTCAAGGTTATGTTATTAGAGATAGTTCTAAATTAGTTGTGATCCATGGACATAAGAATGGATGAAAACTTATCTTTCGAAGGGAGTAAGTCTGGCTCTAAATTACGACACACGACAATTCACCAGGTCAAGAATCGGACTACGTGGACGCTCCACTGCTACTCAATTCCGGTAGCACTTTTAATCTGGGAACATTCGGATCGGCTCTAGGTCTTTTTTAACTCCAGCCAGCTTAGTGCCCGTCTTAGATGTTTGCGGGCCTACATCGCCCAGACAGTGTATGTTGAATCTAACAGAAAGTTGTTGCCAAAAGACTCAGCAGAAGATACGTCAAAAATCTACCTCGACAGGTGTTCTATTCGCAACTTGCACGATACACTACATAAAATACAAAATGGTCTCAAATATTTCACACGACCAGACTGTTCGGTACCTCAAACGGAAGTGCCATACAAAGCCACCATCTCAATGATCCTACACCTCCAAAATTTTAACAGGCACATTCACAGAGGTAAGCGTCTCTCATTGGTTGAATATGACCAAAATATACAGCAATACCGAGTATATGAGGGTAGTTGATAAAATAAACTTTAGCACTTTGTTGTTTAACCAATCACATGATCCTACACTTCTTGCATATATAGTCACATCTGCTTTCCCACCGAAGTTACCCGAATACAGTACCGAATCATTAAGAAATTGTTTTACCTTTTATGACATACGTATTATTTCAGTATTTCTTACGGAATTCTTGATAATGGTTTGTGGAATATTGAACTGTAGAGTTTCGGGGAACTCTGGTAGGGAAACGGTGCTATAAAGTGATGAGAATCTACCCATGCTTCTCTTAAGTTGTTATGTTTTACACCAATTATTGTTTCAGTTTATTAATTAGGGGGTGCTCTATTTGGCTATAGCTATTTAGCTTTTAGCTGGAGATATGCACGTGGTTTACTGATACGCTGGGTGTTATTGTTATAAATGAATATTCAGGTGGAGCCACTTCAAATTACAAAATTAATTCTTGTAGCGAAAAGAGATGCTTTGCATTTTTCTTGTCAAATTCCTAATTGATTATTAAAAAATAATTTCCTAAATTAAATATAGGAATTTACATTAAAGGCCAAATTCTTTTCCATTTTCCTGTAAAAATATTTTTTTGCATCGGATTAGCCTTTCGAATTTAAGGAAACAGCTTGTATTTTCTTCCCGACAAATGATATTATATTACGTTTTTTATGAATAACCTTTTTATGCTATAATATATTCGAAAATCCGCTTAAAGCGGAAGTGTAAAAAGGTTTCCCCAATTTCGCGAGCCAAATAACGGCGTTCGTTACGTTAGCTTCCGTCATTCGCTTTTTATTGCTTGTGTACGAAATGATTTTTATCTGTTTGTTTGCCTGCTTGCTTGCTTGCTTGTTTGTTTGCGAGCCTATCTGTAATTCAAATAGGGGCACAAAATACTACTAGCGGGATAATTTGACGTATCGACTTTTAATATAAGCATGAAAAATGAACGTTTAACCTTTTCGCCATTCGCAAACATTCATTCATTTATACAGCGCTTGATTGTTCATGTTTTTTGAATGATTTATCGCGAAATTTGTACACAGTTCAGTTAGAATGTAGCATTAATTCTTCTAACGTAATATGGATATGTTTATTTAGTCGGCTAAATACAAAAATAAGAAGTATGTGAAAAGCATTAACAGTTACTTTCATGACATGCGCAATAGCAGATAAGCAATGCGGTTTCGAGTCCAAAATCACATGTATTTTCTTACGCAGTTTCATTTTGCAACTACAGGTCATTTGAGCTGTGAGGCCACAGTTTAGTAACACGAAACTCGTATAAACAGGTGATGAAGAGGTTCACTTGTTCATTATCTGTTCACATCTGTTTTATACGTGGTTCGGACAAATAGCTGGTTCGAACAAGTAATTATCATATACAGAGTGGTTAGTTTTTCATTGTACACTCAATATTTTCGTTGAGAGTATCATATTTTTAAGAAATCAAAACGTATCTGATACTATTTTTTGCCCTCTTTCCGATCCTGTGAAATCGGACTTCAAAAACAAAAGATGATCTAATGATTTTTTTTAAATCGAACACCCTATATATTATTGGATATTTAGCTAGCTTATTCAATTCTGAATACAGTATATATACACCGTGAATAAAATAAAATTAAAAAACCCTTACCACAATAGAATTTAATGATTCTAATACGTATTTCTACAACCACGTTGTCATTTTCAGTAGAAAAAACAGTGTAACACTTGAACGCACAAAAACACTCACAGAAGGATTGTTCTGAACGTCTTCTAGTTTAACACTAAAATCTTCAATCTTAAATGCTACAAAAATTACCTACATTTTGGTAAACCCCACCTATTCATGCTAGAGCATTAACCCATTATTTGTAAATTCTATAGAAAAACCGTTTAGAAATATTATGAAAGCCGCAATTTAACATACATTAAGGATCCAATTATGAAACTAATCCTTAAATTATATTGAAATATAAATTTGGAAATTAATGTTGAGTCAGAATATTTTAATGGCAAATATTGTTTTCTGTAGAATTTACAAGCCACTGCCAATCCTTTCCACTTCGAAATTTTCGTTTTTGCTCCAAGTTTAACACCTTTCCACAACTATCTTTTTAAAGTTACCTTTATTTTTCATAATATCGTTAATTTATGTTTTTCCTACCACATATTTTTCGCCCAACTTTCGTTAACTTATCGCATAGTTGTCACTTTCCGCGATTATATTTATTTATTATAGGTTTTCTTTTTGGCGGCATACTTAATTAAGAATCTTTCAAATTGGGAGACAACTTTAAACTAATTAAGTAACCAAGAGAAGCTTTCACATATGGCGAGAATTTTAAACTAACCAACTAACTGAAAGGCCACATTATGTGTAAAACTTCTAGAAAAGAAAGAGATCTCTGTTTGATCAAACATAAACATGCGCGTCGGAAATTTACTTTCGAGCCATGTTTGGGACTGAGATCGCATTCATTTCTACAAATTTAATTTAATTATGTGTGTATACTAGGAATACATAATTATGAACAATTTCGCACAAATACGAAATAATATTGTGTATTTCCATCAATAAAGTTACATCATGAATAGTCTGGCCGATATTGGCAGGTAAATTTCTATGAGGATAGGAAGTAAAAATTTGGGTTTATTTGGCCGAGGTTACCGTTACTTCAGGTGGCAGCTTAAGGCAGGTGGCCGTTAACACAGGTTTTACTGTATTATCAACTCAAAACATTTATTAATTAGATATAACAAGTGTTCATTTGAAAAGTCAATCTAGGTTACTTTGAAATTTTGATAGAATAATACGTAAATATATTAGTATGTGTTTGTTGTTCCGTAAACGTAAATCCAAATGACATTTGATAATGTCAATAACAAATATCAGTTAGTGCATAAAATAAATGTGCGACGATTCTGGTTTAAATAAATTAGTTCTCAGTTTTAAAATGGCTTTCACTTTAGAACATAAAATTTTTTTAGTCGAGGCTTATTTTCGAAGTGGTAATAAAATTGATGGTTTATGGGTTTATTCAGTTCAAGATTGCATGGTAGAATTTCAAGTTGAGTTTCCACATTTTGTAATGGATTATATACAATTTAAGAATACTTTGGATAGAACTTTAAAACTTTTTTCTAAAACTGGTAGTCTCTTAAGAAAATCAGGCAGCGGAGCAGTAAGAAAGGTACACCTCAAGTTGTCAATCGTGTTGAAGAAATAATGGAAAATGAACCACAAACATCTGTTCGACATTTGAGTCAACAAATAAACCTTTCTGTTGGTACAACTCACAAGTTATTAAAAAAAGATATGCAACTTTATCCATACCGTGTCACAGCAGTACAAGAATTGTTAGAAATTGATTACCCACGTAGACTACAGTTTTGTAATTGGTTTGTAAATATGAACAATAATGGAGAAAAGTTCGCAAAGAGTCATCTTTACTGATGAAGCATGGTTTCATAAAACGGGATACCTAAATTCACAAAATACAAGAATTTGGAGTAGTGAAAATCCACATGTAATTAATGAAGAATCGCTACATCCAGAGAAAATTGCTGTTTGGGCAGCGATAAGCCAAAGGCGAATCGTTGGACCAATATTTTTTCAGGGAACGTTAAATGCTCAAAGGTACCGTACGGAAATTTTACAACCATTTGTCAATCAGTTGCATGATGATGAACTTCAAAATGCATATTTTCAACAAGACGGAGCACCTTGTCACTGTACTGCAGATTTTTTGGATTATTTAAGAAAATTTTTTGATGAGCGTATAATTAGTCGAAATACTGAAATTGCCTGGCCTGCACGTTCATTCGATTTAACACCTTGCGACTTCTTTTTGTGGCCTTATCTAAAAAATAACATATTTCGAACACCTCTATTGAATTTGAATGATATGCTAGAGAGAATTCGAACAGAAATGCATGGAAATTAACAACAATCCAGTAATGTTGCATAATATCATCAGAAATTTTGAACGGAGGATTTTAAACTGCATTGATCTTGAAGGACAACATTTTCAACATTTGTTATAGTTTTCAATAAATACCTATTATTTGTTATTTATTTGTATGTATGAAACTGTCAAAATATACGACTTCGTAGGTTAAGTAGTAAATTTTAATTTACGACTTACTTCAAAATGTTCTCAGTAAATCACATGCTACTAGATTGACTTTTCAAATGAACACTTGTTATGTTTATTATATACGATGATATTCGCCTTAATAGGTAAATTCAGATCCCGTAGATGTCTTTTGTGTTTCTCGGTTTCCGTGAATGAATTTTCTACCGTAACTGGCGACAAGTAAATTAAATTGTATTTTTCGCTGATATTTTCTTTCAGAAAGGTTGTTGGATCCTATATAGAGCTGTCGATAAAATGTTTTTCGCTGCATTTTTATCTATAGACACGTTGTTAGCAATACGACTTGATAATTTAATAATCGAAATTCGCGAAAATTTTGTTAATTTTATTTCGTGTTTCAAAACTTAAATGACAACCAAATTATCATCTATTCAATGTTGTTTACAAAGAAAGAGTCCGGCATATTGCAATTAATTATTTTTCGAATTTAATCTGATCAGTATTCCAGCGAGGAAAAGCGGAAAATAATTGATAAATTCGGTCGATTTTTTTTGAAAAGTTTATTCGGACGTGCTCTGAAAGTGTATACTTACAAGTGTATATACACTTTGACTCATCAATTATTTCTAAATCGAATACTGTCACGGAACGTGCTCGATTCGTTATTTCTTTGCCCAATCTAGAACATTTTTTGGTCGATAAAATGATTGGGTTCTCTATATTGTTACAGAGAATAACTACACTCAATATCGCTTTGTCCGGACTGCGTAATATATACTTTGATACATTCGAACCAAATGAATTATTCAAACATTGAAAAGAATAAATAAATTCGTATAAATACATAATTGTAGTTTTTATCTAACCAACACGAACATCCGAGGACAAAAAATTAGATGTAGATGTATTCATTATACTCATGAAAAATGTAGCTGCAATTTACTAGGTTGAGCATAAAATATTTAATACTGGGGTAGATATTTATGTATTCGTAACTGACAATACTAGTATTGCTAGGCGCCATCTGATAAATCTATCGTAAAACTTGCCGATTGTGGTTCTACGTATTCAGAATATTTTGTCATACCGACGCTATTTGAGTTGTGTTACAGTAACTCGAAGATTTTATCGCAATTGAAAACAGAGTTAACTTTCAATGTGGATTATCTCAACAACAGTGCATCGATAACTTACTTTGACTTTTGACGATGAAGGACCATCTTAAGCCAGTCGTCACTAATTTAGTGAATTCAATTGTGACTGTCGTTTGCTCACGGACGAATTAAAAAAGATTCAAAATCGGTTGTTATGACAGAAAACATCGATGATGCCTGAACTGATAATGCAAGACAGTCATGTGATGTACTGTGAGATTGAGGCATTCCTGTATATTAGTATGACAAACATAATAAGACATTGCATGAATATTTAGCTTTGAAGGACATTTGTTTGTGTTGAATCCGACATAATTTGAGAATCGTTCAAAAAAACGCTCGCGTTGGTCGGTGCAAAAATGCTCACAAACAGTGATGTGAACTCGAAAGCAAACACCTATTGAAGGTGTCAGTGTTTTAGAGCTAAATCCAATAAAAGTTGTTCACTCAAGAAGCAATTTGAAGCAAATGATCGCCTATTTTTATAGGGAAAATTGTCATGTTAATTTATTAAATACAGTAATAATAAATGCACAAGACAAGCAGTTAGAATAAATACTTTTGGTAAGATGTCTATAGTTATCGCAATGTATCAGACGGTCATCTGCTATTTTGTTAGCAGATTATGGAGCAAACTTATGCTCAATTAAGCGACATGGAGGCTGGAAAAGTTCCATCGTTGCTGAAGGTTACCTAGAGGATTCTCTGGAAAATAAAAGAAAATTGCTCACTCCATCTTCCCAGATAAATCTAATGATTCTACTGTAATTTCAAATAATAATTTAAATCACGCAATTTCAGTTTCTATTTGTTTCCAATTAATAATTCTGAAAGTACTGTGACACAGGAAATAAATATTTCGAATTACAGAATCTGTACATTTAATATTAATTATCCAAGGAATATCTAATTTTCATTTAGTAATAAAAATCTCTTATACTTTAAAAATGTTCCTTACACCGTTTGGGCATTTTTAATAATTTATTTACTTTAATTGCTAGTTATCGAACATCATAGGCTATTTCAAACTCTAATATGTTCATGTAACGTTTGTATGTTAAAATATCTTGGATGTCACTATAACCGTTTCCCCTAGTCGTTTATTTAATGCGTTTATTTTTAATCCAGAGCATTGGATCTACTCATGCGCAAATTAGATATCTTGAAATATTATGCGAGTCTTCGTTCGTACATTTGAATTTATATTTCATTATCGTTTCTTTTGGGCAATGTTAGGTAAACAGGACATCGTTATATTTTTTATTAGAATTTTGTAAACATATTAGGATCGTTTAACTCGTCATTTTTCAATTAATCTAAGTCTTTACATTTTTGGTTTGTTTGGCGAGCCATCTAGGCAAGACTCTCCTAACCTATTTGTTCTAGATCGCTGTAACGGTTGGTATAATTTTAATCGCTTAACTAATCCGATTTAATTAATGGATTTTTGGTTGTGGCTTACTCATTTGCTTTTTAATCATGTCATGATATCCGAGTAATTATCAATCTCTTATTTCAATATTCCGTATGGCGGTAGTACCTTTTTTTGTCAACAATGACGTATCAGTCTATTCTGCTTAAATTAAAGGACAATCATTCTTGGCGTTCTCCTCTTGTTAGTCCCGCTTTGAAGTAAGTCGACGAGTGTAAAACTGGGAAGTTAATTTGAATTGATACAGTGTTATCTGTTCTGCTGGAAGGCAGGCTTTGACAAATTGGCTTGTTTTACATAAATTCACTAGTTGTAATGATATTTTAGTCGAGGGTATTGTTCCCCGGATTGGAAAAGTTCTACGCCCACGTGATTGCTTCAGGTGAGTTCTGAGATAAGGGGACGGCTGTAATTACATCACGGCATTGTTCTCCATTTTGTTATATTACTCTGGAATCTTCCACTTATTCCTTGTCTTTTACTCTCATTTATTTAGGGCTGTTAGTATCTGCTAATAACAGCAATACAGGCGGAATTGCGTTAGAGTGGTTATGCTGTGAATTCCGTAGGTGAAATCTACTAATTAGACGAGAGGTTGATTCATCCGCAGTCATCTAATCACCCGGACACAGAAAATCAGCGTAATCGGATCTAAGGATCTTCTTTCACTTCAGGTAGTGTGTAGAGAGTAACATTTTTGTGACAGAGTCCCGGAAAACCATATTAAGTGTGATTTTGAAGGAACGCATGACGTTCTAAAACATGGTGTTCTACTCACCATTTTATTTCTTTTCTTTTGCCTCATTGTAGAATTTAACTAAGTCCATTTTCGTACACTAATCGCGTAATAAGTTTTCTTGTTCAAATTTTAGTAATATTTTTTTTAATAGTATCAATCTCGCATATCAGATTGTTTAAAGTAAAGAAAATTGAGTGAATTAAATTAGTTTTTTTTTTGAATCAGTAACGGATTCCGATGTAATTTTAATATCTAAATTTTGTTTAAATAAATATCTTTTCCATTTATTGGTGATCATTCACAACTATAGAATAACATTCTAGTTAATTTTTTATTTATCTTAAACACATTTTTGCATATAGGCTGAACCTGTTTTGATTACTATCTGATTGGAGTATCCAATTATATGAATACATTGACGGTTAATTATTTATTGAACTATTAATTTCTATTTGGGTGTACCACCTAAGTACGTATTGCATGTACTGTATGTATCGAATCTGTGTAAGGTTGATTAAAGCTTTAATGAATTACCGAAGCAATACCATATAGTATTAGGTACGACAATTAATTTTGATCAATGGTATTCCAACTGTGGATTAGTTTTTTTTTTGTTTTGTTCCATATACCCCGCTGGTATAGCATGTTACAATGTTTTATTCGTTGTTCTAAGCTGTTAATGAGGTTTCTTAATTAATAAATATAGTTGTTATTGTTATGAACTCTGTTTTTTTTTATTGTATTGACACTTATTGAGTAATACTAATTTATCCACTTACTACGGCAGAGTCTGTGTTCTCTCTTGGCTAAAGGAAAAACATGGTGGCGCCCTTTTTATGTAAGAACCTCCACTCAACTCGCCTCTATATCGGCGTTAGCGCTTTAGCCATAAGATCTCCGGAGCAACCATAAAGTTGAAGGTAAGTTGGGTAGATTTAGGATAGTATTTGTCGGCGCTAGTCTAGTGCTCGTGGGGGCATATAGCAAATCACTGATATATGTTCGAAATTTTCTTTTGTCATTTTTGATAAACTGTCATGTCAATTTACTTACTTAACACTAGTGTTAAAAGTACTAGTTTTTACACGCTACGCTATAAAATCGCATTTTTAATTAAAGTTAGCCATGTCAAATTGTCAACTTTTAACAGTGTTTGTAGAAAAAATTATTTTTTCTACGATCCTTTATAAAAAGACATTTTTCGTTACCGAATACGGAAGCGAAAATTTGATTTCCGTCACTAGAGAGTGAAAATCGCATAACGTTAAGTTTCTTCACTAGCGACGAAAATTACCTACTAATTTTCACCTGCGTCTAGTTGCCTGCTGTTGCTATATCGCGTCATTTTTAAATCACGTTAGTTTGTTCTAACGGGTGTTCATTTGAAAAGTCAATCTAGTAGCATGTGATTTACTGAGAACATTTTGAAGTATGTCGTAAATGAAAATTTACTACTTAACCTACAAAGTCGTATATTTTGACAGTTTCATACATACAAATAACAAATGTGATTGACATTATCAAATGTCATTTGGATTTACGTTTACGGAACAACAAACACATACTAATATATATATATGCGTCTTATTCTATCAAAATTTCAAAGTAACCTAGATTGACTTTTCAAATGAACACACGTTATTTGTAGCTTTATCATGATTTCTAATTCAGAAAGTGATTCAGATATTCTCAGTACACCACCATAAATAGTAAATCAAGCTGAGAAAACCTATGCGGGATTATCACGAGAAAAATCGAGAAAGAGGTATGAAGAAATCTATGTGAAATTCATTGAATAGAGGATTGATAATGTAAATTCATATTCGGAAATTGTGCTGCTTGCATATTTTGCAAAATTGTGGGTAAATCTAAAGTCATCGACCTTATGGTCTACATATTCTATGTATCAATATTTAAATTATAACTAATTTAAATATGATCTATAGTTTTATAATTTTTAATTGAAAATAAATTGTTGACATAATTTTGTATATAATGTCATAGGCGAGGTCGTAGAAAAAAGTATAGTGCTTAACTCGTCGAAATATTTTTTTTAAGAAGCGTAAAAATCATCTATAGAATTATTTACTTCTGTACTTTTTTACTTTGAAGTACACATAACTTCACATAAGTCACAAATAAAATAGATTTTAGGTTATGGTATAATAATTGTATACATGTTTGAAACATTATCGAATTATAACCAGCTGACTTGACAGTTGTCAAGTAAATGTCAAAATTAATTGAAATAAATAATTTCATAGATATCTCATAAATTCCACGGCAATACCGATCCAAAGACTTTTTGATCATGCGATACTGTAATATTATATAATCACATTGCACTAATTTTATACATTAAGAAAATACCGACAGTATAAAAAATGCAATACAACTATTCCTCGCTGCGTTTATCGCGACGGGTATGAACATGCATGTATAACGTGTACATACATGAGCAATTTACAAGTTCAAACTTAATTTGTACGTGCTCTTTGTCATTTGGTCACTTTCTATAATACTCGCTGTGAGAGCATGTTTGAACATCGGATGCGTTTGAACAAGTCATGCTATTCACCAGTATAAAAGAGGCGCTTGCGATTGCATAACTTCAGATATGTTTCGAATGCGAAACGTGCGCCTGGGGCTTTTATTTTAGTATGCGGTCAACCATGAAACATAATTTTTTTTTAAATTTCTTATGCGAAATGGATAAATTTGTGAAAAAATGAAGTGAGCCATCTACATCTAGTGAATTGGTTGGTAAAAAGACAAGGTGGTACAATCACAGTTATTTAAATTTTGGTTTTACCTCACTGGATAGAAAGCCACAGTGTGTTGTTTGGCTTCAAAGTCACTCCGATGAAAGCACGAAGCCATCAAAATTAGTCCGAAACTAGGAAACTAAACATCCGGCTCATAAAAACAAATCCTTGGCAATTTTTCGAAAGAAAATTACATACCTTGAGAAATCGAAACTTCTATTTGTAAGGCAAGTCATACTGATAAAAGTGTACTTGAAGTATCTTATCTCGTAGCATTAAGAGTAGCTAACATGTCAAAACCCCATACAATCGCCGAAAACCTCATACTGCCTGCTGAAATTGATATGATCTGTGTTTTAATAGGCGTCCAAGAAGCAAAAAAAAAACGAAAAAAATTTCGTTTTCTAACGGCACACTATCAACTCGAAGACATAGCTGCCGATATTCGAAATCAGATAATTCAGTAAATGAGTTCGAGTGAATTGTTTAGTATTCAATTTAATGAATTAACAGATGTAGCAAACATGTCTTGGTTCTTATATTTTGTGAGGTATGAATGTAACAGGGACACGTCGAGGATAGAAATGCGGTTGCAAAAAAAGCTTTGTGTTTAGGTCTCGATTAATTTTGTTTCCCATTCTTTGCACTTTTTCAATTAAGCACTTAAGAGATAGTTCCTGGCGGACTTTTCTCATCTATTTGTAATGGTACTTTAAGCTATTATTTGATATAATTATATTATTTTGATATTATTGGTCAGTTTGAAGATATCTGGTAAATATTCCGGGTTCCTGCTTGTCGTTCCTTCTCAATTTGTTTCCATCTTTGATTGGGGGGCTATGTTGAAAAAGCTTCTTTATTTTTCTAGTAGTCTTTGGTAGGCAGCCGTCAGTGGATTCGTTCGGGGTTCCATTTTCTACGTAACTTTGTAACATCTGTCTTTTTTTTAAGCATACTCTTAAGTTCTTTTGATGCTCTGTTAAGTTTTTGTTTGCTTTCTGCTGTTCTAGTGTTATGCCATTGTTTTCTTAGCCACCTTCTCTCGGTTATTTTTTGTTGAATGGGATATGACACTAACTCTTTGTACTTTTTTATATTACAATTATGGGTGGCAAACCAGGCGGCTTCTTGTATAGTTTTGGATAAGTTTTGGGTCGCAATTTTAGTAAATATGAAAAAATAGATGGAAACAAATAAGAACGAAGAGCTGCCTCAAATCAGTTTCCGGATGACAACTTGGATGAAATGAAGTAGTTCAAGGCTCGAATTTTCGTAATGATTCAAATTGTATACCTTATTTATACAAGTTGAAAATAGTAGAAAATAAAAAAAAATGTTATTTCTTGAACTTTCATATCTTCTGCACTTTTAAATTAATATTTGAAGAGATTCACCTTTATTCTTTTTTTTTTGGTTTATAGTGCTCTGAACTTCACTAAAACTTCAATTTTAAATAGAAAATTGTTATAGACTTTTCCGAAAATTCCAATTTAAAAGCCATCTAATTACAAGAAGTGCTTTTCACTACCCGTCCTCCATCGCGATTTTTAATTCTTCTTATCCGTGAAAAAATCACAGACTTCGTGTTTACCAGCGTAATTAGCGCTCCATGAAAGTGCTCCGAAATGTCCCTCTTAATGGTTTCATTAATCCATTTCAGAAAATCACCGTCGCCAAGTCGACAAGACGGCAAACGTCTCTCTAATTTTCTCATCGATCGGCGTGCTTTAATTAAAAATTCATAATTAACGTTGGTTCGAGATCGCGTGTCTCACACCGCGATGCATTTCGATAACAATAAGTAGAGGTTCCATTTGACGTTGGCAATTGTAAACCAGTTCATATATACATCGAAAACTACATGAATATGAATTACATATTCCGAACAAGTGGAATAGGGGTATGAGTTTAATTTTCTGGTTATATATATCTATGTATATTTACATAGATATGTTTGTACTGGTTTTCATAATTTTTGATGTGGTAGAATGAAAGTGGCAAAATTCGATTAGATTCTTTATGTGAAAAACTGGAGATAGACACGTTCACAAAATAAATTAAGTTTTCATTTCACTGTTTGCTTTTATGAAATGATCGATGCTATACGAGATATGACTCAGAAGTAATGAAAATTATCTATTTTAAAGTATACTCTTTGTGAATTCGCACAGCGACTCCAGAGATTTTGCCAATCCCGGTAACAAGTCTTGTTCTTTTAGGCTGTTTAGACACCGCGTAGCGACTCTTTGGATAACGAGATAAGCGGTGGAAAATGAAAATAATCAGATGTAGCCATGACTGGACTGTAGGGTGGCCGTGGACTGGACTGGAATGTTTTTCTCTGCCAAAAAATCTCTGACAATGAAGTGTGACTGGAGTCATTATCGTGACGTAAGATTAAAGAGCTGGCAATATCAGGTCGCACGCGTAAAACCCTCTTCCGGAAACGTTCGAGGACCTCGCGATAAAAGGTTTGATTAAGTGTCTGGCTATGCAGTACGAATTCTTTGCGGACAATTCTACGAGAATCAAAAAATATGATCAGCATGGACTAGATTCGGGATTGTTCATGTGAGGTTCCTTTGGCCGCGGTGATGATGGTGTATGTCACCCCACGTTTTGTTCTTTTGTTACGGGAACGTATTCAAGTACCCATGATTCGTCACATGTTATCAGTCTGTACATGGAGTTGGGTTCGGTTGCCAACTGATCCAACAGTTCATTGCTAATGGATAAAAGATTTTTTCTTGTTCTTCGGCACGAGCTTTGCACAAATTTTTCTCATGCCTAGGTCCTCTGTCAAAATTCGAAGAACAATATCCTTACTCTTCCTTACCTTATGTGCAATCATCCTGACTGTTAACCGTCTGCCTCGTGCTAACACAGAACGCATCTGAGACATGCTTTCATCGGTTTTCGTAGCCCTGTTTGAAAGCCCGATGCCATCTAAAAACCTGTACTGAAGATAAAGCGGCATCTCCATATGCTGGTCTTAACATTTGAAGTGTCCCTGAAGCAATTCTTTCCACTTAACTCAAAATATAATTGCGTATCGCTGCTCGATATTTACCCGCATTTTTCATGTGACGCGATATTGAAACATAACTGTAAACAACACTGCTAACACTCAACATAGTGGACTACAACTTTTCTGGTTGCGTACCTACCCTTTCCACTCACATAAAAACGTTTCCAGCGTGATGCAGTGTTGAGACATTTCTCGTATTACTATAGGACTTAACGTTGTTCTATATATACATGGTGTTTGATCACTCGCTTTCCTAATTTGGAGGCTAGAAAGTTTCCAAAGTTTATAATGTTTTATCAAAAAATCGCAGAGAAAAAAAGTTTTCAAATAATCGTGAAAAAATAAGAAAATATATTAAAATGTTTTTGAGACGGTCTGTATACATAGCGTATGTGTATGTGTGTGTGTGTCATCTATGTTAGTTTTATGCCATCAACTGCTGACGACCCACTCGTCGAAATCAAGGCGCTATTGTGCTTACAGTGTCATATTTAGATATTTGCCGATGAAATTTTAATGGTCGTATTTTTACCTGCGCGAGTTCAGTTTTGTGAGTTGTTACAGCGGCAACATTTATATAATGCACAATTCCTTGGTAGTATCTTATTTTCTGATGAAGCGAGTTTCATGGTGTATTTAATTTTGACAGTGCTCAGAAGTGGCAAATGCGAAACCCCCGAGCGATTAAACCAGCTCACCATCAACACCGACTTTTTTAAAATGTGAATCAGTATAATAAATAATTACATTGTTGTGCCATTTTTCTTACCGCTGCGTTTGAACGGATAAGTTTATTTGGATTTTTTACAGAATATTCTGACGGGATTACTAGAATATATTCCTTTGATCCTTTGAATATTCCTTTATTCGCATGTCGATGTGGTATCAGCATGACAGGTCACCTGTATATTTTGTTGTCATGGTTTTGTCCGCGTGGTGGGAAGCGACTTAACGTTTTCTTTAAGTCGCTTTCAAAAGAAAAACAATTTAATTTAAAGTGTTGTAAACAGATATCTTAAGAAGTAGGTGATTTGTTTTTTTTTAATCGTAGACGAATGTGTTTACATGAAGCGAACATGCAACGACCTCTAAACCAAATGTTTGTTTTCGCTCGTTTGTTGGCGTGTAAATAGAAATAATTTTAAGAATGACCAGTCTGATATTAAAAAGCAAACGAAGGGATATTTATTTACGACGTTCAATTTTTTGTAAAGATCACTGGACTGTGTGTTTTTCTACTTTATCACTTACCTACCTCAACACAATGTGTACTGTATAACATTTTTTTAAAAAATCAACACAATTAAAAAAAAAATGTGGATAATGAAATGCTCTAGACGTACATATACATACTGTTTATATTAAGTCAACGAATGAACAAACTCTGTATATTCTAATTTTTCTGTCTTTCCGTAGTTTTTAATTATGCCATTATGGCCTGATTGAATTGTTTTTATATATCTAATCTTCTTTACTCGTTCTCCTTATTAATGTTCGCAGATATGAAAGAGATTCTACTTCTGCAAAGGTGTATTGTTATATTTTAAAATTTGTTAGCCGTTCATTCTTGTGTAATGATTTTTAAAAACTCAAAAAAGGTATAATACTTACCACAATTAATAATCATTTCCTAAATACGCATTTCGAAAACTAAGTTGCCATCATCAGTTGGTAAAACCACTAATCAAAGTGTCACACATGGGGCACAGTAAAGCCAACACATATAAACGCGCAACTACTTTACACGGCGTCCACGTATACACTCCACGTATACGTTACACGAAAAAACATGGAAATGATTTAAATCTAAATCTTTAAATTGGAACGAGCAAACATTAATAATGGAAGATGGAGAAAGTGTTACTTTATGCATTAACATCAAATTACAGGAAGCATTGACTTAAACAACAAGGGAAATAACGGAACCGATTCGATCCCGCTACCCTTGACACAATAAGCCAGTGTTTAGACACCGCGATAGCGGCTGGTCTGAATCGTAAGATGGATTTTATATATTCACTAAATATGATGGTAGATTGGTATATAAAGTCTCCAATTCCATAAAATAAGAATAAGAAAAGGCAAAATAATGACCCGGTCTTAAAATGAAGTAACTACAAATATACATCATTATTTCTTCAAACGCTAAATTCATGTCTTCATTCCGTCTATACAAAAACTTTCTTGTTTATTATTCCATTTCCAACAGTAGCTCGAACTTTAGTGTCTAATGAGAAATGTTAACCTTCCAATACCTTCATTCCTTGTTAACAACCAAAAATCCGAAGAGGCCAAATCGGGACTGCATGGGGGGTGTGAAACAATGATGAATTTTAGGCTTGTCACTGTCTTCATCGTTTCGTTGCTGGAATGCGGTTTGGTGTTGTCGTGGTGCAAGAAAAAATTCGTTCTTCTCGGCCTTACAACAGGGACATTATTCTTTAGTGGATATTATTCGTACACGTGGAGAATCAAGACGAAGATATTTCATTGACTGCCGCTTGTTTTCGGTGTCATAATGATGAACCCAAGGTTCGTCCGCGGTGGTGATGTTCATGAACAAATTATGTCCTTCAAATCGATACTGGATCAGAAGTTCTTGACAATTAGTTTCTTTTTGTTCATTCATGACATCCGTTCATCTTCGCTTGACCCGCCTGGCGCAAATTTTTGTGTAATTCAATGTTTGAACAAATGATACTGGACTCTCTTGGCTAATGCTTTATTGTCGACTTTTGCATTATTCGGTGATCTCCTTAAATCAGTGCAGTCACTTGTTTTTTATTCATCTTATGCGTCACTGATACTGGTCGACCTGATTAATTTTACTAAAACACCATTCTCTATCATAGAAATTTGCACGTCAAACCCACTGGCGAATATTCTTCGAATCCATACAATCGTTGCCCGAAATAGCTTTCAAACGCCTGTAAACTTAGATGGGCGCGCAACCCTCCAATGTTAAAATTCGCTGATCGTTGCTTGGTATGCATCTAAGAAATCGAATTCATGATAAATGACATTGTTACTCAACGACGGTACACAGGAAATGCAACATTGCATGCTAAGATGAGATACTCAAAATTGCCGTTTGCAGATAAGAACTTCTTTCTATCTCCACTACACACACAATGTTGTTGTCGAAGACCTTATAAATCAATCCACACTCGTATATATAAAGAATAATGTATTGGCAAGGAAGTATTGTCAGATTTGAAACTAGCATTAATAGAATATTTTATTTCTGATAAATAAAAGCATTTAAAATTTTTTGGCTAGACTTGATATAATTGTATTATTACTATAGCGCCGGCGGATTAATATGTAAGGTCTATACAGGATATCCTTGAAAGAAAGAGACAAGGTATAAATAATGGAAAGATGTAATTATATATAGTATAAATTCAAAATATTATGAGTCGATTACAACGCAAACCCCAACATTAAAAACCTCTGAAAATTGTATTATGTGCCGCCGATGAATTCAAAATATTCAAAATGTGTATAAATAATCAATACCTCTATTGGAATTACACACTCATACGCTTCAGCGTATCTTTACATACGTAACAGCTGCCGATGTTATAAAACTATAACATTGCTGAATGCTAAGGTCAATAACCTCAATATATTTACGTACAAAATCAGCTGTTAGAAGCTTTTAGAACTGACCTAAATAAGCTGTTTTGTATTCGTATTACGTGAATGTTTTTTTTTTGTTAGGAGGAGTAACAAATATGAAATATTAATATGGATTCAGAATGTCAAAAAATACCGCTCTTGAATTTAGACACAAACACATACTACAATGCTCATGTTTAAAAAACCTTAGAAGATAACATTGTGCAGACAGCTTTGTATGGTAAGGGTTTGATAATCTGATGTCAAGAAATACCGCTATTGAGTTTACACTCAAACACATGCTGCAATGTTTATGTTTATAAAAACTCTAGAAGATAACATTGTGCAGACAGCTTTGTATGATAAAGGTTTGATAATACGAAAAGTTAGTTATTAAAAATTTATATTTGTGTCAATTTAAAAAAAAATTGGGACAGTTCACGTTCAATTTGGTAACAATCTACCTTTAATCGAACACGTAAATGTAAATAATATTGAATGTACATATTGCTATGAATAGTGGTTTGTTTAATTAAATTGTGCTACCAACCACAACTAAACTTCCCAACTAGGATACTCAGCCGGTAGTTTTCCAAAAGAAATGGGACTTCTTTCTTCTCAGGGTTCCAATCGGAAAATCGTGGAAGTGTTAAACATGAATTGAGTGCCAGTGAATTGATCACACAAGTTTTTATATTATATTTTCTGAGTTACTTATTTTAATTAATTCGCAGTAAGGGTATTGGCAAAAAGACAGGATAAAATTTAAATGAATATTTAATACAAAAAAAGAAAAAAGAAAAAAGAAAAAAAAACTATCTTTATAAAGTATAAAGATAAAGTATCTAACAATGACACAATGAGGTAAAATATATCCACTGTAAATTGACAGTTAAGTGGATTAAAACTTCCTCTAAATTACTCCGAACAACTTTATCTTAAAAATAATAAAGTTTATTTTTAATTTCTCCCCAGAGAACCACACTGTATAATCAAATTTAGAACACGTCCAAATTTACGCATGTGCAAACATCAAACACATAAAAAAATACCCTTGACTTCCAAACGAGCAAAATTTTACAATTATAATTTTTTTACGTAGAAGTTTAAAAATACTCTTTATTATTTATTTCTACTAATTATCAATCTCTTAAATAACAATATTGAATACAATATAAATATAATTATAACATTAATCAAAATTTTATGAATTCATAAAATAAAAAAACTTACAGTTTTAGGAGACACGCTGACAAGAAAACGTTGTTTAATCAAAAACCAACAAACTACGAGAGTACAACTCTCTACAATATACGGGAATTGAATATAAAATACTATCAACTAATTAACACAATCAAAACATCCCGAATTAAATTAAATATATAAATATATATTTTTCAAAGAAATACAACGTTCTTGTCTAAATTCAGATGTAGGTCTCCTTGAATTCACCAAGGATTCTCGAACAAATCGACCTCGAATAAAAACTAGTTTTTTATCTAACACATGAAATAACATATCGGATATACACAGATATCCAAAAATAATGTACATTTATATTTAATTAAATTTTAAATATTATTTTGGGAAAAATCCATAGCAATATGTACACATGTAACGATCGACAACTGACTGAATCCGAGACGACAATAACGAAACTACTCTTTTTGTTATTGTTATTATTGTAGGTCACCGTTGAGTACGTCTTCGATATATTCGGACGCACTGTTGCGTGATAAATATTTTTTTAAATATCTTTGTAATTTTCTTTCTCGCTTATGAGAGGGAATTTTGGATTTGCATTTTATATAATTACATCTTTCCATTTTTCATACAATCAGAATACCTAGTGAATAAAGAATTTTGCATTTTTCATTAAAAATACTATATTTATATTCGGCTGCAATTCCGGCATGGATATTAAGTATCAGTTTTCACCAAAGAAACTTTTGAAATAATGGATGGATGGAGTAAACACTTTTACTTTGTTTTCATTCTTCATCTCTCTTGCGTCATTTTTTCTTTTAATTTCAAGTATATATATTTCTGTAGGTACATTCAAAAACTTTCCAATTTCTTTGCGATTTACTATTTGGATCAGCTCGATCAACAATCTTATCCCTGGGGAAATCACCAGCATTTTTCATTTACTCATTCTATCATTTTTTCTATTCAATTCACTTGCGCCTACATGAACGACGAGAATTTGCTTTATTTCACTAAATAGGATGTCGGGAAAAATATTTATTTGATAAATAATGTTGAAATAGCGCATAGGCGTGCACCCTGTTATTTTCACTGAGGATAATTAAAGAGCCGGCGAAAATACGCAATACGATCTCCGATATAGGTTTATTTCAAACTCATGTTGCAGCAAATTTTAAACAGCTAATGTTTTCGTGGTAATCCAACTGCATAAATAACATTATTACCGTGGGTCATATTCCTGTGATAGAGATGTAACATCACCACAAATAATCCCATATCATCCAACCCTACTATCGATCTGAACTGAGCACCTGTACTTTTCTCTCTCGCCTCTGGTTTTTCAACTGGAGACCGTGCGGGACGTTGATGCCAATTTGAATAGTGTACGAGAACACGACCTATTTACTCTATCCGTTTCCTTTTCCACTGGCGTTACTCCATCTCCTTCATTCACATCGGCCCGTTAATTGCAATGTAATAACCGTATTCAAGTTAGCTTCTCGATCGTACCGTTCTCGTATCCCGAATCCTAGCAAGTTCTAATGTATACTATTCGCGGTGATTATTCAAATATTGAAGGGATTTGTTTCCTTCGGCGAGATAAAGGGCATAAACGATTTATACTATTGTTAGGATTGGTTATGCGGTGCACTGTTACGGTATCCCTGTCTCTATTTGCTTCGATTAAATCCCTATAAATTTAGACACTCCGGATAAGCTATTCTTCTTATCGTAAAAATGAAGTAGATTTCTTTATTGATTGAAACAATTTTATATAATTTACTAATTGAATTGATTCAGGTTTTACTTGATGAAGATTTAAAAATATAAATTAAACTAATAGTTAAAATCTTCACTTTATTAATATTTGTTCATAAAAGATCTAAATTTAATCAAACACATAGCAATCAATAACGGCTACGTAGATACTTTAATTGAAAATATGCTGACAAAAATCTATTTAAAAAACTATGTCTATGGGTTATTCTGCAATAAAGGATAATCGAAATTCAAAATTTACATTACAAACGTACACTGGGATATTTCAATGTATTTAAAAAAACTTAATATGAACACGGTTTTCAAAACAAATACAGTAAAACATGTTAATAATGGCCACATTAAAAAGAAACAATATTGGCCGTTACGTAATTATCAGGTTTTCCGTCTTACAAATAAAATATGTAATTGCTTTTTAAGGTTTTTTCCTTTATTTTATTAATTAGAGCAAATATTATATAAATACACATATTACTGTGTAATTTGATTTTCAAAATGGGCGCCAATTATTAAATATGAATCGTCAATTATTAAACATGAATCATCGTACACACATATTTTTAGTTTAGACCAGAGGCTCCCAAACTTTTTTTTCTCATAGACCACTTTGAAAGTTTTGCTGGTTCCGGTGGACCCCCTGCAGCTACATTTCTACCATATTCCCAAAACTCGACAAAAAATGTGAAGATTAGATCTAACTATGGAAATTTGGTATGATACCTGTGACAAGTTTGAAAACTGGGAAAATTCGCGCCGACTAATATTTTGCTTCATAAATTTCAATTTTCCAAGAAAAGCTGAAATTACACCCTTTGTTTTTATTAAATTGAGGCTGTCCCCTTGTAATTGTAAGTTAATGTCATTAAATTTTTTGAACAAATCTGTCAAATACGCGATGTCTGCTTTCAAATTGATCAGGTTTTCTTTTAAATCTGGATCTTTACTTTCCAGAAACTCTAAAACTGATTCAAAAAGTGAGAAAAATCTTGTTAAACATGCACCTTTCGACAACCAGACAACGAATTGTGAACCCCCATTTTTTTGTCACTCCAACATAGACCCCCGTCGAGTCTCCCGTGGACCCCTGGGGGTCCACCTGGACCACTTTGGGAATCAATGGTTTAGACTCTTAAAATTGCTCTCAGGGTTTTTGTTTTACAAAAAGGGCTCTTTACAACCAGGCCTAGCATCTAATGTAATAAGGAGAGAAATAATACAAAAACATGTTAAGTTTAATACATTAATTATTCACACTTTGCAAAAATATACATTAATTTTTTCAAATGTGTTCAGTATCATCAATTATATCTTTGTTTGTCAATAAAATATGGTATGCAAATCTTATATCTACTCAGAATATACTCATCCCTATATATTTAAAAATATGACCTTGAAGATCTTTATTAGATTTCAATCAATCTTCCAAAATTACAGCTGTGTACTACTTTAGACCAGTGAGTTTTATACTCAAGTATGACACAGAGTTTTCATTTAAAAATAAATAAATTTAAAAATATATGGACTTCGTAATTTTGTAGAATAATAATATTTTAAGACACTTTATATTCACGTGACGAGAATTTACCCTACCACATATAATAGCCAGTAACACATGATTTATTTTATTAATATTTCAAATATAAAATGAAAGTTTTTAATTGCGAGTTCAAAATCAGATATCCTTCAAATGTTCGTTAGATCTTACTCTACTTGCAATATAACAGATATCTGCGTTATACCTTCTGTGTTATACATGATCAAATAAATGTCCACATAAAAGAAATAATCTTATAAATTTATTTTAATGAACTTCAAAGTCTTGAATGTCTTTATTACATTATTTACCTGTTGAATTTATTATTATAAAGGTTATCGAATACTGCATAACATTGATCGATTCTTTGTTTTCTTAAAACAATATATATATATATATATATATATATATATATATATATATATATATATATATATATATATGGAAAGGATAATCGTCTTTTTTGGGAATCCAGGAAATACATTATATGTATTAATTATGTGGCAAGAACATGTGTTTGTGCGATTACTTCTTTTGTTCGTCAATATTGCAAATGTGGCTTTCTTTTAGATGTGTTTGCCCTGTTTTGAACATGTAATTTCGAAATAACTATGTACGTCCGTTGATATTAGTTGTATTAATTTAGAATATCACAAACATATGAATATTAAGACGAGTAATTTCTCAAAAAAAAACAAGTTCACATTTTGATCCCCTGAGGAAGCATACGAATTTGATGCAAAATATTGGGATAAAAAAATAAAGAACTGACTTAAGGAATAGAGTTTTTAATTTTGCTGGATTCCCCAAAAAAACGATTATCCTTTCCATACATGTTCTAACGGCAAAGACTCCTGGTCTAATTATATATATATATATATATATAGTAGATTTAATTAGTTGGCGATTTAAGGTCTGGTTTTACTTAAAAATGCATATATTTAAATCAATCTTACATGTTTCGGCAAATAATGCCTTTCTCAAAGAATTTAAAACATTAATGACAGTATATTAATGTCATACTTATACACTTGTAGTTGCCATGGATAAAATTATTTACATCCAGTTTAATAATAATAAATCATGCCTTGCCATTCAAATCTTTTTGGATAACATCATAGAATCCGGCTTTGGATAAACATTTCTTAACTATAGCAGGTAATACGTTTTTTCAAGTATCTGTAATCCATATCAGAAGTCTTTTAGTCGTTAGAAGCCTTTTAATCAAAAAATTTCGGCAAATTAATTTGAAATTCTGATTTAAGGGCTGACAATGCGAAGTGATGTTTGGCTGCAGGAAGACTAGTCTAATATTTTCTAATGCAACATTAGAATGTAACGTGGTATTATCTAAGAAAAAAGCACTTTTCTATTTTATTTTTTTATTTATTGTTAAATGTATGCAGCCATCTTGTCATAATACATGTTGTCATCCAAGTCCTTTTGTTAGAAACCCATTCTAAGGGTAATTTGTCAACATGATTACCCTTAAAATAGCGAGGATTTTTTACTTTTTAAAATTATTAATTGATCTTCTTTCTCGTTCTCCATATTTGCACACAGTAAAATAGTCAAACGTTGTTTTGCTGCTTTATTCCCTGCACAATTCTCATTTTTTAACGCACATCTCTTATTTGGCATGACGCGGTAAGACCTGTTTCGTCAGCATTATAGACATCTCGTTGAGAATAATTCTTTAAAATTAACGCTAATTTGGCTTTCCAGTTTTCTATATCGTCCAAAGTAACCTCTACTCACCACAAATTGATTTAAAAGTTATACTATGTCGTCGGCAGAAACTTTCCAACCATCCTTTTGATGCTGTGACATTTTCCACCTTTAAGCTGCCCGCAGTGCTTTTTGTTTAGGTAGCAGACCAGATATTGGAATTGTTTTACTTCTGGCTTTGCAAAATGCGATTGTATTTATTTTGTCTTTTAGATGCAAGCGTTTTCTTTTTAGCGACATAATTAAGAGCCTTTCGAATACGTAGACAACTTTAAACTAATCAAGTAACCGAAATAATTTTTCGCATACGGAGGGAATTTTAAACTAAGTTACTGAAAAACCATATTATGTGTAAGCTTGTAGAAATGAAGGCGATCTCTTTTCCATCAAACATAAACGTGCACCTATTAAGCCGGCAATTTACTTTTGAAGTGTGTTAGGTACTAAGATCGCATTTATTTCTACAAGTTTAATTTAATTATGTGTACGTACTAGGAATACATAATTATGAGCAATTTCGCACAAATACGAAATAATATTGGTATTTCCATCAATAAAGATACATCATAAATAGTCCGGTCGATATCGGCAGATAAATTGCTATGAAGATAGGTCGTAAAAAACTTTTTTTTTTTATAAGGGTGACGTTTTATAAGTGTGACAGTAATTAACGGGTTTTCGTATATGGGAATTTTCTTACAGTCGGTTCGGGGAACTTTGAAATTGCCCGTTACCTCATGTGGCCGCTTCAGACAGGTGGTCGCTAACACAGGTTTTACTGTATTTGGGAAGAATATAATTTAAAAATAGAACTAAAAACATCTTTAATATATACGACGTATAACAGTACATATTTGATAATATCTAAATTTTTGGGGATAAAATAAAACCCTCTTAAATAGTTCTTCAAGTTTTCGCATTACTTTTATTTTCCATACAAAGACAAATCTACAAATACAAATTCCTTCACTTAATTTACATAGACTGGAGACGTAAACGAACACACTATAATCATTTCTTTAAAAGTAATAAGAGTTACGCGTCGAAGTTACAAATTAATAAGGGACGAGTTATTCAGCTGTAAGTTCACATGTGACAATAAAGTTAAATGTTGTTGAAAGCAATAAGATTTTAATATTGTTAGTATGAACTAACAATGGAAAAGTTTGTCCTGAGACAAGGAATATTACTTAAAGTTTGAGTATAGGTTAAACTAATATTTTGAATGATGTGATGCATGGTTACTGGATAAAATGTATAAATACGAAATCGCAGGTTGTGCTGCTAATTGGTTCTGTACTTACCTGGCAGTTTGTCAAGTTACGTTTTGCATATAGCAACTCTAACGTAATATGTGTATCATCCAACTGTCTGTCTGTCACCAATGGAATGTCGCAGGATTCTGTTCTTGAGCGTGTTCTATTTAACTTATACCGGCTGTTTACGGGCTTGTGATTTTATTATCAAGGGGTCATTAAACACCTTAAAAAAGGTTATTAACGCTAAAACAATTGATCAACAACTTGTGCAAAGTAAATGTAAAGTCAAACGATTAGCTATCGGTGAAGTTTTTACTAAGTAGGCTAATATCAGTAACTTTCTCCATCTGTCAAGCTGTTTAATCAGTTGTCACTACACTGCTGGTTTGACATAAATTCTTCCGAATAATAAGGAAAGTAAAAATGGTCCATTGCACAACAATGAATACGTTGACATGTTATTAATTTTAGGGAAAGTATGCCGGAATTCTGCTGCTGCAAGTCGATTGTAGGCTGAGCTGATTGTTTCCTAACAGGCCTACACCTATTCCATAAAAATTCACCGTTCTAGTAATCCGCGCACGAGAAATTGGTGTATTGCAAACACGTCAAGGTCGAGATGGTCGACCTAGCCGACACCAACGAATTTTAGATGCCGAAGAAGAAGTCTTAAATCTTATCAAAGAAGATCCTTCTAGTAGTACTGGAAAAATATCTCGCCAAGTAAATGTATCAAATCGAATAGTCTGGCGAATACTGTGCGAGAATCAATTGTATCCTTTCCATCTACAAAAAGTACAGATTTTACAACCTGAAGATCATATTTTACGTTTACAATTTTGCCGATGGTTTCTACAAAAACATGCTGAAACTCCAAACTTTTTTTCCATTGTATTTTCGATTGATGAAGCAACGTTTACACGTAACGCCATAAATAATCTGGTTTGTCAAAAATCCACATGCTGTTCGTCGTAATCATTTACGGCACATTTTTTATAAACGTTTGGCAGGACTGGTCAACGGACAATTAATTGTCCCGTTTATGTTGCAAAATCGATTGAATGGATATGATTATCTCTTGTCTTTGTAAAGTCAGTTGGAAGAAGTTCCTTTGAATGTACGTCGACAAATATGGTTTCTTCAAGATGGCGCACCGTCGCATTTTAATCGTTTAGTTCGCCAACATTTAGATAATGTATTTGAAAATAAGTGGATTGGTCGAGGTGGTCCTGTTCCATGGTCTCCTCGGTGCCCAGACCTTAATCCCCTTGATTTATATTTATGAAGACCATGATATGCACCTACGAAATAATGGATTTAAATGATCTTCGTACACACGATGAGGCAGCTGCGGCAACAATTCGACGGCAAGACCAAGTTCCAGTAAATTATGCAAACTCATGGATACTTCGAGCGAGACTTTGCTTTCAACAACATGGTCATAACTTTGAACAACTAGAGTAAAGTGAATTCTATGAAAAACATAAAAAAAATATTTAATTTAATATGCTTAATTACAACTTAAAAATAAAAAAAAAACGAAAACTACAAAAATTTTCCTGTATATATTAATGATATTGCATTAGTTCTGGTATAAAAGGTATAAAATCCCCTTATCACAATTAATACTCGTATCCTAAATACGTGTTTTAACAATTAAGTTGCCATCCTTAGTAGATAAAAGTAATAATCACAGTGCCGAACATGGGTCACAGTAAAGCTAACATAAAGTATCGCGAAATACTTTACAAGACATCCACATATACACTAAGTTTTAAGAAACTAAAATTAGATCAACTTACTTCTGTCAGGAATGTGTTTGTTTTCATTTCCTTGTTTCTTACCTCTTATCTGTTTTTCTCAGAATTCTAAGAGGCAACTGACTGGGGTTGGTGCGTTGTCCACATTAAATGCGTGTTTTCTATTCTTAATAATATGAATACTTTCGTTTATGTCCAGATCCTTCAGATTGCTTATATTTTTAATAAGTTTTAAACAATCTTGATTGGCTTCTAACACATCACGGGCAGCATTCGATTTTCGGGAGTTTGAATTACCTTTCTGGTGACATTTCTGATTTGACATTAGTCAATTTAAATCAATGAAAATTCATCACAATATTAAAATTATTTGAAATGCTTCGGACACTTTTTGAATTTTCTCCGAACTGCACCACCCTTTGAATTCGTTGCAGGCAATCTCGTACTGTCTTGACGATTTTTTGGGGATTAATTCGGAAATAGCACTTTCTGCCACTCAATACTTCCCCCGGTAAATGCTCGTCTTCACATTCTGAGCTCGTTTTGTATTAAACAATCTTAGAATATGAATTACAATATACTTTTTCAAAAACTAATATTTATTGTTAATTAGGTTGCTATCGTTATGATAGTCATCGTGCTTAAACCGTCTTGATTCAAACACGGTTCAAACAATTTCAAATATAAATTAAATTGTTGTGCATAACACAATTGTCTTATTTTAATGCAGTTTTCGAAAAAATATTGTTTGTATTTTAAACGCGAAACGCTTTTGCGTTCTCGAATGGATATCTTGTCTCGCTAATGCTCGGCAAAATAACTTCCATTCTTGAAAGCAAAAGTACCATTTCGTATTCTAGATACAAAAATAACTATTTTCGTTTCAGAAAAGCAGTCGTTTGTTTAGTCACTAACAAAAATAATGACCTAGGACGAATATTGAAGCAGATTAAAATATAATCACTCGCGCGTTTAAATGAACAGGTCTCGATATGTTTTGATCACAGTGGTATATCGTGTCATGTTGGAGTAAGCAAGTCGTTAGTGTTTTCAAGTTGAAGAAAATTATCTTAAATCGTAGATACATAAAATAAAATAAGCTTTATTCTGAAATTAGGTCAGGTCAGTGGAAGAAACAAAACACTTACTTTATGAATAAATAAATAAGAAATTCCACTGTGAATAACAATATTTGAACGATGTAAGAGATCGAGCATACAGAATTTTGTTACTTTTGTTGCGAACACATATTTTCGCTTTGATATTAAGACATTCATTCCGCAATATCTTAGGATTTTGTTACGGATATGATACAAAGTTGCTTTTATGAAGGCACGCAGTATTTTACATTTAACATGATACCGAGGCAGATTTGACGATTTCGTATTCATGCCGAACTAGAAAAAAAATATTGTGCATTTGCATATCCTCTTTTTCTGTATGACGAAACACGTTCTAACCAAATGTGCACGTATTACAAAAACTTTCTTCATTTCGAGGCCACCTTATGAAACATATTTTACTACACACGTGTGCAATTTTTTATTTTTTCTTAACGGGGTGGACGAATTTTATCACTCAAAACATGATTATAAAGAAAGTTATTTATAGAATTAATACTAGTACTCATCTATAATATTGTAAACAAATAAATTTTATCCAGGGGGTAGATGTATAGAAGTATTTTGTTTTATACAAAATGATTTAAGCAACTGTTAGTGTGAAAATTGTGTTCGCTCGTTTGGAGTAATAAATTATTATTAGCATCTCAAAAATATACAGAGAAACTAGACTCGTTAGAATCTGACAATTTAATGATAAATTCTGTGAAACTTTAATGGCAGAAAATATACCATTAAATAAACTTAACCATCCCACCTACAAAACTTTTCTTCAAAAATATACGGGTGGAAATGTTCCTGATGAATCCACCCTACGCAAATATTATGTTTCTAAGTGCTACACGAAAGCAGGAGAACGCATTAGAAGCCATCTTTCAAATCAGTATAGCAAACGCCAATTAAGTTGGCGCGAGGAGGAGTAAGTTCGCGCAGGATCAGAAGTAGTGGGGGGATTTGTATTTGGTTTTACATCAAATGTCAGATAATTCTAACCTCTGAGCGTGTATAATTTTATGATCCCCTAGCAAAGACATTATGTTCCGTCAAACGTCAATGACAAATGTATTCTGACAATTACTTGAGTAGTGGGGGTGGACGTTTTTAAAAACGGCTTCTGCGCACCCCCTCTTCGCGCCATCTTAATTGGCGATTGCTATACCTATGGATAAGTGTTGACGAAACTGTCGATATATTAGGACGCTGTGTAGTAAATGTAGCTGGTGTACTACATCGAACTATTCCATATAACGCATATGTAATAGCAATAAAAGTTATAAATACAGTTAATGCGGAAACAGTAGCTAAAACCATTTACGAGAATATGCACCAAATGCTTCATTCGGACGACAGGTACAAAGAAAAATTACTTTTATTTGTCAGTGACAGTGCTGCATATATGTTAAAAAACAGGGCGACTATTCAAGGAAACATATCCAAATATACTGCATATTACTTGTGTAGCATATGCTCTCCACAGAATCTGTGAATATATCAGAGACACCTTTCCGGCAGTTGATAGACTTGTATCCGCTTTTAAAAAAGTTTTCAGAAAAGCACTATTGAGACTAGCTCTTTGCAGGGAAAAACTGCCATCTTTGTCACTGCCTCCCTCTCTGGTAATAACTAGATGGAGAACATGGTTGGAAGCTACTAGTTTTTATGCAGAGAATTTCGATAGTTTACAAAATTTCGTTCCATGTTTAAATGACGATGCTCGAAGTATTTCAGAGTGCAAGGAACTAATAAAAATTCCAAATTTAAAAAATCAGTTGTACTTTCTTCAAGAACACTTTGGAAATTTGCCTATACTAATCACTTATTTTGAAAATCAAAATCTCAAATTAAATGATGAATTAAGTACATTAGATGTGGCTATTAATAATTGGAATATATTTCAAGTGATTTCGGATGTGGCCTTCGGCAAAATTTGGACGCAGTTTTTAATAGAAATCTAGATTTAATAACATTGCGGCAATTGTCTATGCAGGACAATACCTCAAAACTGCTAAATACGCTGAAATAAAAGAATATTTCCAGTATGCACCTATAACCAGTTACGATGTAGAATCGATGTTTTCTATCAACAAGGATGTATGTAATTCAAAGAGAGCAAATTATACATGAATTATTTGAATTATACATGAATACATTAAATAACAATCTAAAAACTATAACCATAATAACATTTATTTGTATTCACATTTATGCATATTTATTTCACAATATTTAATCAGGCCGCGATTACTCGTTGAATGAGATCCCTAACCACTTCCTCAACGGCTTATATATCGGCCGTTGCATATTCTAGTACTATTTCCGTACCTCTCATGTTGTTCTCGATCTTTCCGCTTTGATATCTTTCTAGACTGTGCGCGACGTGTGATATCGTCAGATAACTCATCACACTTCATTGTATCCAAATTTGATACACATGTGTTCCACGGAACTAAAACACCACTTTACTTTATATCAACTCACGTGCATCAAATTAGGACACATTAAATTTGAAAGAAAAATTGAATTTACTAATTAGGACCAGTCAACCTATCGAGATTTCTATAAACATTATATAGCAAAAAAAATACCCTCGGATTGGGAAAAAAATACCTAAAATACCGTGGGGGTTAAAGTGTTAAATAAACTGTGTTTACTAAAGTACAAGTATTATTGGCATCTAAATCTCAATTATTGTAGTAGTGCTGACTCGGCAATTTACAATTTTCTATAGCAAATATATAGCAGCGTGGATAGGGGTGCGTATTGCATTGGATTATTTATTGACTTATCTAAAGCGGTTGACCTCGTTAATTACAAGATACTTTTACATAAATTGCAACACTATGGAACCAACGGTGTAGCATTAAAGTGCTTTCAATCGTATCTTTGTTTTAGAAAGCAAAGCGTCTTTCTCGGTAATACATACTCGAGTACTACGGAAGTAGTTACTGGTGTACCCCAGGGCTCTGTCCTGGGACCCACCTTGTTCTCGCTTTATATTAATGACTTACCTCACAACTTACCGTCAACTGAGGTGGTTGCATTATACGCGGGTGATATAAGTATAGCATTTAGCGCATCAAGTTCTGGTGTGTACTGGTGTACTGGTGAACAAAATTGGGGATCTTATGGATAAAATTAGATGTAGAATAATCAATTAGTTATTAATGGTGAAAATACGAAATTTATTCACTTTCATAATAAATTCGAACTCATTAAAACTATATCGATTTCAAATGAGACTTATGCCTTAGATGCATCAGCTAAAGTTCTAGAGCTGACTATTGACTCTCACTTAAAATGGTGTGCACACATTGATAATTTGTCTAATACTTCGGCTAGAATATGTTACATTATAAACTTACAGAAAATATATCTTCAGGTTGTGAAAGCGTTTTACCACAGTAAATTTGTTTCTTGTATGCGCTACAGAATTATTCACTGGAGCACATCGACTGGGGCACAGCGGGTATTTTCAATGCGAAAGTGTAGAAATACAGGTCAGAATTAATGAACTATAATATTAGTCATGAGTATAATACTCGCACAACCGATTATTTATTTTCGGCACCTATAAAACTGCAGTGTTTCAAAACGGGACTTATCATAACGGATTAAGTTCTTCAATAATCTCCCGAATGATATTAGAATGATATTAGAAATTTAAGAACCATCGGCCTATTTAAAAACCGAGTGAGGAATTATCACCTTAAAATTAATTGTTATTGTCTACGAGGGCTATTTTTTTTTCAAGGTCCGATCGGTCGTGAAATTAAAACCACAGTGACAATCAGATGAAGCTTTGCGCAGATGTATTGCGCAGTGTCTCTAGTATAACAGCAGATCGCGTCACGTTGTACATGTCAGTTACAAGCGCGCAGTGTACACGTAAACATGCCGAGAACAATAGAGTCACCCGGCAAATGTGAATTGCGTGCAGTAATTCGATATCTTCATGCGGAGGGGTGCAACGAAGCTACAATTTACCGACGAATGTGTAATGTGTATGGTGAAACATTCATGAGTGATAGTAAAGTGCGGCAATGGTGCAGGAACTTTGAAGCAGGGCGTACAGACGTTCATGATGCAGGCGGTCAGGGAATGAAGCGAATGTCAACCAATGAAGATCTCGTTCAGCGAGTGGATCAGGCGATTAGAGAAAATCGTCGGTTCACAATTTCTGTGTTGCAAGAGTCGTTTCCCGAAATGTCAAGGTCAGCTTTGTACACCATCGTGGGTGGGACACTTCAGTACCGCAAATTGTCTGCGAGATGGGTTCCCAAGATGTTGTCCGACCATCACAAAACACAGCGAATGGGTGCCGCCTTAAAGTTTCTCCAGCGCTACCATGATGAAGGAGAAGATTTTTTGAGGAAAATTGTCACAGGCGATCAGACATGGGTTCTTTACGAAACGGAAGAAACAAAAGAGCAATCCAAACAGTGGATGCATTCTTCTTCCCCATCAAAACCAAATAAGTTTAAGCGAACATTTTCCAACAGAAAGTGTATGGCTACTGTGTTCTGGGACCGAAAAGGAGTTCTCTTGGTGGAATTCATGGAACGTGGTACGACCATCACAGCAGCCTCATACGGCGTGACTCAAAATCTACGAAGGGCAATTCAGAACAAGCGAAGAGGAATGTTGTCATCAGGCTTTGTTCTTCTTCATGACAACGCTCGGCCCCATACTGCAAATGCAACAAGGAACCTCCTGCAGCGTTTTAGATGGGAAGTATTCAATCACTCGTAAATGACTTTTTTGTGTAAAATTTTTCTCTTTTGACATTTTTCAAACACATATGTAGTATTTTTCTTTTGAATTTATTGTATATTGTTTTGAAATAAAGTATTATTATTATTATTATTTAAAAGCCCGTACAAATCTCTTCAACAATGATGTCTTTTTCAATTGTCTTTTTCAATTCAATTCAATTGTCTTTTTCAATTCATGTCTTTTTCAATTAATTAATTGTCTCTGCTTTAATGTTTACTGCTTATCCTCAAAACTAACTAAGTCAATACAAAGTCGTTTGTATTAGATTTCGCCTCCTTTGATTAATTAATTTATTTTTCTGCTATTTAGCTGAAATTATTTTTTTTTACGTTGCTGTCAGTATCAATTCACATATTTTTTTTCCCAGACTACTTATTTTATATCTCGTTAAGATATGCCATTATAATTTTACATACAATTTATGTTAAATTTATAATTAACAAATTTAATCCATTTGCAGGCTTTTCTGTAATTTTTGTCGGCAGTAAACAAATTACTTTCAGAGAAGTTACTACGTATTGTGTTCTGCCATTGGAAACATCTTTCATCTCCTGATGTTGACAATTGTTCGCTGATGTTTAATTTATCGAAGTCACTGTCATACACAGCTTTAAGGAAGATTGATTAGACTTAGAAATTTTTATAAAATGCGAACTCAGGCCTTTAAAAAGGAGTGGGTGCACATTCTTGTTTTTCCATTTCGTACGAGTAAGACTGCATGGAAATTTCATTAAGTCTGCAATAGAACTTGATGTTTGTTTGCTACTGCAACGATTTCTGAATTTATTATATAATGTATGCAATATATAAGCGATGTCGCTTCCAGTCATTCATAAAACTTCTTCTACATCATATTATATTGAAAAGAAAGTACATGAACTTTTCTCTTTATTTTCCCAGGGGAAAATAACACATATACGTGTAGCTTTATGACTGTAAATTTTAATAACTTACCAGGATACGTGACCTTTTTGAGTAGACATACGTGGCAGGCAACTTTCTAACGATATCTCAGAGTTAACTAATAACGCTTTGGCGTGCAAGAATCGCATGCATAGCAATATGTCATCTGCAGAGGATAACGTTTTGAAGTGTTTCCAGTCGAATAACGAGGTACTTACACAGCGAGCACAAATATGAGCAGCTGAAATTGGCTATATGTAGTACGTTTCCTTTAATCCTTTTCCCCTGTTAGGCATTAAGCGACTCGCTTTGTAAACTTACGTATATTAATAATAATATAATCTCTAATAGGGTAAGCTTGGTGTCTTGAGTTTTCGCTAAGCATAATTCGACAGATATTTGTGGAAGTGACTTGGAGAAAATCAAATGAAATAGTATTATAGGAAAGTACATTTTAGAAACATTTTTTCAGAAATGTAACAGATTTTTAATAAATAAATACCGCCCTGACGATTCTGTAGTAAGATGAAATACGCATCTGCGTCTTTGAAGACATACCTTCACAAATATATTAAGTTGTATCGTGTTTTCTTTTATAATTCTTTCTATATACGAGGGCGCATTGATAAATAAGGTCAGGATATGAAGTAAAATCCACGTTTATACAATTTCCAATTGTTTTATTTTATTATTACACATGGCATCTTTCGCTACACTGTAGCTTTATTAGGTGTTAAACTATTACTGTAATAATTTACTTATTTACTTCTTAATTTGCGCCGCATTCGCAGGAACCATCATGTCTGCTCCCATGTCTTCAGGTTTTTCTTACAGCGTGAAATGTCTGTTCATAATTTATTGAGAGTTCTCCACAGGAGAAATCGTAACGAGTGTCCAACAGCTAAATCCTCCGTGGTCATCAGATTTGCGCAATAATGTTGTTAGGCGCGTTTCAGCTAGTTTGCTCAGGGGGGTGTGCAAAGCATAAAACCTTTCCGAGATTTAAGTCGGCTCGGTTGGATTTCGTAATTGGATACCTATGGTTGATTTTTTGCTTCTTCCTCTCACATTCCGCGACGCACGTCTTCTGATTGAAGGTGGTGCGATGCAAACTAGAGGACAAATTTTCTCCGTTGGTGTTGGTTTTGGGCCGCCGATAATAGTGTGGACACTCTCATTTAATGCCACATCGACATGTTTGGTATGTGCCGAATTAAACTACATGTGTGGCATACTCGGTAGCAGAGAAACACAAGGAGGGAGCTGATGTTACTAAGATATGTGGTTGTTCTCCCCACTTAGTACTTGTGAGTTTGCGGATTATATTATTAATAGCGTGTACCCTTCCCTTTGACATCTTGACAAAGTTTTCGGAAGGATAAAGTTAGCTCGAATCGTACAGTTAGGTATATTGGTGAGTCGTTATGTTTCAGCGCCTGGCCCTCCTATGAAACCCTAAGTTTACTCTGCGCCTTTCTGTTTCTGAGATGTAAAGCACACACCTGAGTTTTCGAACTACAATTTTTTTTGTGCATGTAATCCCAACCCGACGCAAAAAAATATAAGAATCAATGTTATGTCTTTTTTTTAACTTAAGGGATGTTTATGAATACCTAAATAAACATTCATTATTTTAAAAAATTGCGTTTTTCTTGATGTTTCTAATAGCGATCTAAATGGGATAAGATGTAATCATGTTAATTTTGTTGTTTTATTCATTTATTTATAATTTTTATTGATTTGTTTATTCATGTAATATGTACCTATTGAACTCAAAAAAAGTGGTACAGTCGTATTTTAATCATAAGTAAAAACACAAGAGCTTTTTTTTTTATCGGATAAATTTCTCTTTGTAACGAAATTATTTTGCCAATCAGTAATTTGACGAGAAAAACTTACATGAAAGAATCGCGAGACCGAAAGATCGAGCGATTTTTTCTAATGTAAGTTTTTCGAGCGAAATTACTGATTGGAAAAATATTGAGTTAAAAATAAATTTATCCGATTGAAAGAAAAGCTCGAGTGTTTTTTGGCAAGATAAATTAACGACATGAATAAAACTTTTTAAATTGTCTCCATATTGACGATTTTGTATTTCTTGTGTATTGCGGTATTGATTTTTTGATATTTGTTGAAATTTCCCCAAACCGACTCGTACATTTTACGTTCAACGATACTTAATAGTTATTACCTGTCAGCTGCCAAAATAAATTAAGTGATGCAGGGCTACTAGATATGTAACAGGAAGAAGCATTTTTATCGGAGGAAGAAGCATTTTTATCGGTGATAAAAGCCTATGTAGGTTTTTATATAGGAGTAAATTTATCGCTTTAAATTAGGCTGCGTGAATATAGGTATATATTAAATGTAGGCGTCATATTTAAATATTCAAATAACATATAAGTGTAAAAAATGACTTTTGCGACTACGATCTTAAGTACGTTAGTGTCCTCACAATACTAAAATGTTTAAAAATTCATTTTACATATAACTTCACTACTGTGGCACTTTTTTTGTATTCGATAGTACCTATGCACCTTTTTGTCCCTATATTTGGTTGTAGTGTTGTGCACCTAATAAACTATTATTATTATTATTATATATTAAGAAAAAAGAAGTAATATTGAGAATGAAATTAAATGTAGACAAGGCAATATTTAGACCTATATTAACATATGGATGCGAGACATAAATACTGTCGACAAGGATGGAAAGAAGACTCGAAGCAACGGAGATGAAATATCTCAAACAAATAAAAGGAGTCACTCTGAACGACCGAATAAGAAGCAACCAAATAAGACGAGAACTGGAAATCATATCGGTGTCGGAGTTTATAGAGAAACGGCAAATAAGCTGGTGGGGACATCTACAAAGAATGTGAAGAAACAGAATAGTAAAACAGATATGGGAAGATAGAATGGTAGGAAGAAGAAAACGAGGAAGATCACAGAAGACCCGGGATAATGTGATAGGGAAAATATTTAAAAAAAGGAAAAAAAATGGACAGAAGCGAAAATAATGGCAAATAACAGAAAGGAGTGGACTGAATTGTACATAATGAGTAAATAGTTAATTTAAGTTAATGGATTCACAAAGTTAAATGAATGTTAGTTTATTATTTTGTATACCCTACACCATAATGGTAGAAGGGAACTGATTTTATATATCAGTTCCCTTCTATATATAATATATATAGATATATAATATATATATAACATATATATATATATATATATATATATATATATATATATATATATATATATATAGTAAACCTAATCAGTAGGCGATTAAAGGTCTGTATACTACTTCAAAATATATGTATTTAAAAAACTCTACATGTTTCGGCTGTATACGCCTTTTTCAAGAGAATACAAAATATGAATGACAGGATATAAATGTCAAGTTGACATTTATATCCTGTCATTCATATTTTGTATTCTCTTGAAAAAGGCGTATACAGCCGAAACATGTAGAGTTTTTTAAATACATATATTTTGAAGTAGTATACAGACCTTTAATCGCCTACTGATTAGGTTTACCATATCATACCAAGGTCACGAAGTTATTATATATATATATATATATATATATATATATATAGTATTTTCGTGACCTTGGTATGATAAGGTAAACTTAATTAGTCGGCGATTAAAGGTCTGGTTACTACTTCAAAGTGTATATATTTAAAACAATCCTACATGTTTCGGCAATGATGCCTTTGTCAAGGATATAAAAAATATAAAAAAATCAGTCCGAAGGGTAGTCGCGCAGCTGGAAGTGGCTTACGACAACCCAGGGCTTGACCGGGCCCAACGGCGCTCAAAGTCGCGTTCACGTCATGTTATTTTTTTATATTTTTTATATCCTTGACAAAGGCATCATTGCCGAAACATGTAGGATTGTTTTAAATATATACACTTTGAAGTAGAAACCAGACCTTTAATCGCCGACTAATTAAGTTTACCTTATATATATATATATATATATATATAAAGATAATTATTTCGTGACCTTTGTATGTGATGGTAAATTCAATTAGTTGGCGATCTAAGGTCTGGTTTTACTTCAAAATGTATATATTTAAAACAATCTTACATGTTTCGGCGTACGATGCCTTTTTCAAAGAATCTGAAATATAAATGACAGTATTTAATGTCATACTTATACATTTGTAGTTGTCATGGATAAAATTATTCAAAGATACATTCCAGTTTAATAATAATAAATCATGCTTTAGTACTCTAAAAATAGTTAGACAACAAAAATGGGGAATGGCAAGGAATGAGTTATTATTATGTATGCGCCCGTGGGGCGGTTTATATGTTGTCGGCATTCACCTTAATTGAGAAGGAAAACCACGAAAACCTACTCGGACAGCCAGTCAGGGATCTAAGCACGAAACTGTCAGCATGATAAGCAAATGTACAGATATGTAAATATCATAAGATTATATATTTATATAACAGCAACATATATTATGATGGTAAATTGCAGATCGTTACATAATTAGGTTTTAGTATATACTGCTTAAATTGTTTATATCACTTCTGTTGTTAATTAAATTTTTTTCCTGTTTAATACTAATCATTTCTTTAATTTCCCTTTTCGTTGTGGGTTGTTCTTTATTAATTATCTGTGTATTTTCAAAATCGAAATGGTGATCGCGTTCTAGTTTGTGTGTAAATAAAGCATTTTTGTCTGTTTTAGAGTTTTGTGGGCTTGTGTTCTTTTGTATAAATATTGTTTAGTTTGGCCTATGCAGTAACTATCGCAATCGCGACATGGTATTTTATAGATGACATGTGTTTCTCGATTTTTTTATATTTTAGGCTTTAGTTTTGAAAATAGATGTTTATTAGTATTACTAAGTTTTGTATGTTGTAGCTATATCATATTTTTTTTAAAGAGTATGTAATTTTTTCTGATAATTGTGGAACATATGGAAACGTGATATATGTTGTTTCATTGTTATTGGTGTCTGCAGTGTTGTATATTTGGTGGATTCTTTTTTTAATTGTTTGGTCTTTAAGTTGTGGTGGATAGTTATTATCTGTTAAGATACTTTTAATTTTCTTGATGTTATCTTTTCTGTATTGAGTATGTGATAGTTTTACTGCTCTATTAGTCAGATTATTTATAATCATTTTATTGAATACTGTAGGTGCATTTGAGTGGTAATTCATATATCGAAAAGAAGCTGTGGGTTTATTACACCAATTTGTATAAAGAGTACCCTGTCTATCATAGCTTAAATAAATATCAAGAAAATTAATACTATTATTAATTTCTTCTTCAATAGTGAATTTTAATTTGTTGTGAAAATTGTTGAATTTATTTAAAAGATAGTTTATTATATTTGTCGGAATACATGTTATGATGTTATCTACATATCTTTTGAAGAAAATGGGATGGACGTCTAATAGTTGATAACGTTTTATTCCAAATGTTCCATTACCAGATTTGCAATAGGAGCAGCTAAAGGAATAAAGGAAACATGGCAATACCAAATGTTTGACTATAAAGAGAATTTTCGTATTGAATATATATATATATATATATATATATATATATATATATATATATATAATAACTTCGTGACCTTGGTATGATATGGTAAACCTAATCAGTAGGTGATTAAAGGTCTGTATATTACTTATCTACATTCATATTTTGTATTCTCTTGATAAAGGCGTACACAGCCGAAATATGTAGAGTTTTTTAAATACATATATTTTGAAGTAATATACAGACCTTTAATCGCCTACTGATTAGGTTTACCATATATATATATATATATATATATATATATATATATATATATATGGTAAACCTAATCAGTAGGCGATTAAAGATTAAGATTAATAATTATATATATATATATATATATATATATAATTATTATTGTCATTATGATTATTATTATTTAAATCAAAAACTAGTTTAAATAATACATGCGGACATACAAATGTGATATTTTCACAGCAGTACTTATTTTACTTGGATGTATAAAAGTGGATAAAAGTGGTCTTCTCTCTGACAATTTTGGCACGAGAGGTTATCCCATAAGCCTTATATTAGCAGGCACGCAGGTTCGTTCGTATATTTCGGATCGTTTCTCTCTGAGTTTCATCTCCGTATATATATACACATATCATTCGTTCATCGCCAGTTCAGTCGTTTTCGGAATATAATAATGATTTATGATTTCAATTTGGCGCTCTTTCTTCTATCCTAACCGTACAAACCGTTCCGAAATTTCCGGAAATTGATTTTCCAGTCGAATTTAATTTAAATATACGGTTAGTTTTACCGTTTCGAGCGAGAGGCGATATTTTCGCCGGTTCGATTTTCTTTCATTTTAATATACGAAATTCCGGTCTATTTAGTTGAGGCCTTTGTGAGTGAAATGAGATTAAATGATGAAAATGGCGTCGTAATGTTAATATTCGTCTATACTTTTGATTATAACTTCATGTTTCAGGGTATTCGTAATGTTCATAATAGTCGTTCACTTAATAATACGATTCATTGGCGTTTCTATTATTAGAACTTTTGTTCTACGAATAAATTTTGTTCATAGTTTTCATCCACGTTCTTTTGTATCAAAATATCCATTTTTATCTTCATTTCTGTTTTCCTATTTTTTCTGGTTAATTTACTTCTGCTGTCAATTGCTTTTATTATTCTTATACAGTGTGGAAATAAAGAAACGAATAAATTCGTGAACTTCGCTAATATTAATTTTTTGGAACAAATCTCGTATGTGTATAGCAATATTAACTATAGTAAATATTTTAAGTGCATCTTCAATTTCTAATGTCATTTGTTTTTCATGTTATGACGTCATCGACATATTTTTTAAACGATAACCTATATTTTTCTTTATTAGTTTCGGTAGTACTCTGTTTCTAACGCTATAAAATTTTTAACATGTTATATTTGAAATATCGTTTATTAGAGTTGGGAAAATGAATACACATAGTTACTGTTGTATAAAACAAAAAATAATAGAATATAGTCAATAGAATAGTCAGAATTAAATAATTTATACATGTCACAATAGAGCAAGTGTGATTTGCTTTTTCTAAATTAGTATTCACAGTTAGCGAACTATTTTATTATTAGGAATATTACTATTGAGGGAGAAACAGAGAATTGAAGTGCTGGTAATGATTGGTTACGGTGGCAGAACTAGTACACATCAAGAAGTACTGTCGCGAACAATAAATTCTGGTTGTCTATGTTACTTCAAAATTTGATTAGATTGTCAGAAATTGTAAATTTCCCCCGCCTGATAATTCTGATGTCTATGAATTGTCAACAAGAATGAAATTTGACAAAGAAAAAATGACAATGTCATCCAACATGATTATAGGTTATAACATTTACGACGGTTATAACGTGTGTTCATTTGAAAAGTCAATCTAGGTTACTGTGAAATTTTGATAGAATAAGACGCATATATATTAGTATGTGTTTGTTGTTCCGTAAACGTAAATCCAAATGACATTTGATAATGTCAATCACATTTGTTATTTATTTGTATGTATGAAACTGTCAAAATATACGACTTTGTAGGTTAAGTAGTAAATTTTAATTTACGACATACTTCAAAATGTTCTCAGTAAATCACATGCTACTAGATTGACTTTTCAAATGAACACGCGTTACAATGGAGCATTGTGTCAAAGCATGACTTTGACGACCAGAATTTATTGCTCGCGACTGTACACTTTCTAGAGAAAAGTATTTGCAGAAAACCATAACTCAATCAAAAGATAGTAACGTGCCTTACAAAAATTTCTTTATTATAGTAGAATGTTTTTAAAGTAATTAAGTAATCAAAGTTCGGTGCACATGCGAAGCTTTAGAAAATTTCAAATTTTGACAGTTGTCATACATAAATTTAAATAATTTTTCTTTTATTATAATATTAGAGTTACAACATAAAATATTTATTATTCAAAGTTACTCTAGAACTGGCCAAAATTTAGAAAATGGAGATTGGGTTTATTCGACTAATTAGTGCTAACAGGATTTCTGGTAACATTATCCTAATCTGCCAGTTACTTACGCACAACTGCAAAAACATATTCAAGCTTGGGTTATTAAATTTTGTGAAATAGAGACAATAACTCGAGAACCTGACCGTGGAGCACCTAGAAAACGAACAGCAAATTACATAGAAGATATTCAATGCAACTCACCCAAAAAATCAATTGCATAACTATCACAAGTTTATTTGTCAATAGGAACATGCCATACTATTTTAGAAAAGGATTTAAAGTTGTTTTCTTATAAAATTCAGGCAGTTGAGTTTCGGAACTCAAACAGGAAGTTTTTGTTACAAAAACACTGTATTGTCTATGGTTTTTAAATAACATAAATAATCATGAAATTTCCGACGAATGCTTCTTTTCGAATGAGTTGCTACATCCACAAAAAATAGGCGTCCAGCTAGCAGTTTCAATGAATTATTGGGCCTATATTTTTTAATCAAACCACAACTGCTGAAAGATATAGAATTATAGAAAATGCAAAATAAATGGTCACGGTGATGTAACATGTCACCGCATATTCATGTATGCGCACGCTCATCTCTCGTTCTCTCGTTCCTTGCTGTGTCATTACTAGAGCTGAGGATGTTTGCGGTATAACCATGGTTATATCATGTAACCATAGTAATTTACTATGGTTACATGATATAACCATGGTTATACCGCAAACATCCTCAGCTCTAGACTCATTACATTTGAGAGAATGAGTGGTGCAGACGTGTTTGGTGACCAGTTGAATGCAAGACAAAATGGTGCTCACGAGCTCAGCGGGTGTTCATTGTCGAGTGTTATGCCAATTAGGACAATTCGGGGAAAACGTGTGCGCAAAAGTTTAAGAATGGACGTGGTTTGGCAAAACTTCGTGCAAAGCCTTCAATGCAAGACTTAGTTGTAAAATAGCTTGAAACGGGCTCGTAACGAATAAAATCCGAACTAACTATCCGAAAAGAGCTCGAATGCCAGAAAACATTGATAGAGTGAGGGAACAAAGTCCGACGACTTCCCAACGCCTAGTAGGGATTAAGAGATCGTCGTGTTGAAACATTATCAAAAAGGATCTAAATCAAAATGAGCACTTCCGCGTAAATCTTATAAATACATATACATGTCAATTTTATAAATATAAATAAATTTTAGAAATATTTTCGGGGCCGGTTTTATTTGGCCCACCCTGTAAATCTTCGTATACACAAATAAATATAGATAGATCTAACCATTACACCAATAAACATTTTTAGGATATTTTGTTACAATTTATAAACAAAAAGCCCAAAATAAATATGCGTAAGTTACTTTTATTATCCAGAGCGAAATTCTCAAAGAAACACCTTACCTTTTCACGTTTTATCTATTTAATAATTCTCCTCTTAAAATAAAATTCTTCGTTCCTGACTTATTCATTCCATACCATTACCATTCATACCATTACCATTTATTGCTGAAAAGATTATTGTTAGAGGATAGGGAGGTGGAAGATAGCTAATAAGAAACATACAATGTCTTTAGTAATGGGAGATTGAATCAATTTTTTAAATTTTGTTTAAGAAAAAACACAACATGTAACATTGTATTTTTTTAGTTTTTAGGTGCTTCAACGTTGCAGGTTTGTTGTCGCAGACTCCTCATAAAACCTCACAAAAAAATCCAATGGCGTTAACTTGCATGATCTTGGCGGCCAGTTACGCCACCGTTTCGTGAAATAATGCGACCTCTGAACTTTTATCGCAAAATCTAACGTTGCCACATATCGCCGCATATGTCTTCAACATCAATATATTCGATTTCGTGCCAAAAATGATGTTCCGTGCATTACGTGACGATTGCCTCGGATTATATGGGGCAATTTTGTCTATTAATATACTCAGAGAATTGAAAATGTGTCTCATGAGAGAAGAAAATTTTCTTTGAAAAATTAGCATCAACTTTCTGCTGCTCTGACGCCCAATCTTCGTAAATTTTACACTGTTCATGATCTTTGGGCTTCAGTTCTTGTGCTAACTGAATTTTGTACGGGTGTAGGTAAATCAGGCAAAGGAAGCCATGAGAAAGGCCCAAAATCTGCGAACGGTGTCGCATCGATAATTCCCGGTCTTCTGCCACACTATCACTCACAGCAGCAATATTCTTAGCTGAATTTGCGCCACGATGATGTCGATGCTCTCTCCAATGCGTCCTTTCTTCAAATTTTTTCTCTAAGTTGCGAATTATTCGCTTGGTAGGACGATTAAGTTGATTATTTTACACATACAAATATAAACCAATCAGATTCGCGTATTACTGAAGCAACTCGAAATTACAGCGGTAATTTATCGATAATTTTCAGAGTAGAATAATTAGGCGTTGTTATGGAAATGCGGTTAATAAGGATAGACATTTCTAAAGTTCTGTCAAAAAACTGGGTTCATTGTCACAAAACAATGCTGAGATTTGGGGAAGAATCAGTTGTAAACATTGATCAAATAGTAAAACAAGCTGAACCGGCTAATACGAAAAAGAGTAAAGCGTCAATTTGGCGACAATTTTGTGAGTTTTGTGATGCGAAAAACTACAGCATCGAACAAAATGTTACAGAAGAGGAACTTGCAGATATTCTGAAAGACTGGGCCTTCAATATGAGGAAGGTGAATGGGGAAGAATATAAAGAAGGTGTTGTTAAAACGATGTGGAATGTCACGGCAAAATTGCTACAAGAGAAGTTTAATAACGAATATAACAGAAAAATTGATCCTTTTCAGAGCATCGTATTTAAAGCAGCCCGCGACGCAAGGAACTCCAAAAGGAGAATTCTTCAAGCGATATCTAGTAAACGGAAAATGAGTTCTGCAGCTTTACAGAAAAACGAATATGAAAAAATGATAAATGTTTGGGATGAAGAAAATCCAGATGGACTACAAAAGAAATTTTACCTGATAGTGTCGATTTAATTGGCATGGCGAGGAAGTGTTTGGTTCACTACTTCCGAGAAGAAATGAACTTCTACAATACACCGACTGGAAGAATAGAGTACAATCCCATATTCACGAAAACTACCCAAGGTGGAGCACAAAAATGTGCTAACAGTAAATGGTTGATTCCCAACAAAGTAAAACCAAGTAATTGCCCAGTCAGACTTTTTAAAAAACTCATTTCAAAGAGGACAGAAAACGCTCGTATAAAAGGTGATAGACTCTTTTTAACTGTAAATCCAGCGTGGAATAAGAAAAAAGGTAACTGGTATAAAAATATGCCTATTGGAAGAAATGAAATTTTGAAATGGTTTAAGAAAAGTGCTGAACTCGCTGGGTTCAACACAGAAAACCAAAAAATAAGTAACCATTCCAGTCGCGCGACAGCTGTCTCAAATTTAGCAAAAGCTGGTGTAAATGAGCAACAATTAATTAAAATTTCTGGCCATAGTAGTTCGCATTCTATTAAGCCGTATCTACAACTAGATAAAGAATACCATGAAACTATTATTAATCAAATGCGAGGAAATAGTTACAACAGTGCAAATATTGATTCAAGCACGTCCAATAAAAAACAGAATGTATATAACAATTGTACCTTTCAGTGTACTAATTTATACATGAATTAATAAATAAAGAGTTTAGATAAATTTCATTTTGTATTACGTAAAATAATCTAATCAAATACCATACGAGCTTTGAATTAAAATCTATAATTTCACTCATACTTCCTGCATAACGACTTCGACTCGTGTCAATTTGACAATTAAACCACTCCAGCCCTACGGGCTGTCGTGATTTAAATGCTTGTCAAACTGACACTCGTCTTCGTGAAATTATCGATAAATTCAAAGCTCTTATGGTATTACTACAGATAATCTTCCCATGAACGTCGATAAACAGTTCGTACAGTATTGTTATTGTTGTAGAACAATTGAATAATTTCAACGCGTTGAGCGATGGTTAGCGATTCATTTCGTAAATGTGTTGTTTCAAACTAACATTTGATGTGTCAAACATGAGGCCAATATAGGAAACTCGAATTGGATCACCCATTATTAAATTTTATTGATTTTAAATTTTTTTTTCAAAATTACCAAAAAAATATTCGATTCAATTCGATGTAAATATGTTATTAAAAAGAAATTCCGGCGACATTCTAATCATATAAAGTGGTATATAAAACCGTTTTCAAATCGAGATTTATGAAGGAATCTAGTGGAAATTTTCTTCGTCTGAAACACAAATAGCCTCTCATAAACTTTACGAGCCACGTTTTATATAAAACTTCATTTCCTCACTTCACGTCTTCTACTTGTCCAAGGTTGTCGTGTAATTCAAAAATTTATTTAGGAATTTCGGGATGTCATATTGGAATCGACTGTATATTTTCCGTTCAATTCAATGCTGTATTTCGGAAAGTAGTCCTATCAGATTTTAAAGCGAATTCGAGATAAAAATTGCATCGCATTCAATATTCCATTGTTATGGTAATGATTCGCCCTTAAATTACAGTAAAAGAGCACTTTGTATTCAATTGTTACAGCCGTAAGTTTTAAAGACGTTCGATAGGAAATACGCTTTTATAGCAAGATTTGCAAATAAAGTTACGTAATCGCCGATGAAAATTTTATAAATCTGAAATAAATAGGTATGGAGTTTTTATATTAAATAAAAAAATATGTGCGAGGCACGTTCCGTTAGTTCCTACTCTGATATACATTTATATACACTCACCGGCAAAATAACTGATCTACTCAAAAAATTGATGAAGTTTGTTCGTTAATAAGTTTGTTATTTTAAATTCGATTTGATTAATTTTTTTTGCATATTGTAGGTAAATTTAAATGTAATCTATAACATCTTTGGAATTTTAAGAAAATTTGGCGTACATCATTTTATACAGGGTGACACAAAGTCTGTTTTTTTAAATCAACTTTAAAACCACATATTGATTGTCAAAGTTGCTCCACCTTGTATTTTCTTATTTTGTTAACAAGACACATCATTTCTTTACAATTTCTTTTTTTATTTATTACAATAGCTTAATTTTTGTAAAAGATACAAGGGTTTAAGAAAAATCTTACATTTTTACATTTTTCCTATGGTACTAACAATAAGTTTACGAATTTATCGTTTTTGCATAGAGGGCTATTGAAATACTGTCAGTTGTGAAATCTAAAACTTGTCAATTACGTTTTTGAACGTGTTTCTTGTCGAATAGTAATTTAAAACATGGATCTTTCTGTAACCGACGCAGCGAGAGCTGTTGCTTTGATTCAGGATGGTAGGTCACAGAATTATGTGGCCAGAGTGTTGGGAGTTTCAAGATGTAAAGTTCAAAGAGCTGTTAAACGGTTTAATGAATTTGGTGTATACACAAGAAGAAATCATTGTGGTCGAAAGAAATCTACTAGTGAGCGAGATAATCGCTTTATAACGTTAAATGTTTTGAGGGACAGAAAAGTTACTTCTGTGCAAATGAAAAACAGATTAGAGAAAAACAATAAGAAGGCGGCTGTATTATATTGGACTGCGTTCTAGGAGACCTGCAACTGGTCTAGAGTTATTGAGACACCATCGAGTTGAACGCCTTAGATTTGCTAGGGAACATGTAAATTGGGGTAACGAAGAATGGAGCAACATCCTATTCACGGATGAGTCCAGATTTTGTCTTAGAACACCAGATGGACGTGAAAGAATTTACCGGAGAACTGGTGAACGTTTCTTTCAAAACCATTTTTTTCCTAGAGTAAGTTATGGAGGCGGTTCGATAATGGTGTGGGATGGCATAAATTTTGAAGCTCGGACGGACTTGGTTATAATTAACGGGGGAGCCATGACAGCCGATAGATACATAAGAGAAGTTTTAGAGCCACATATTGTTCCTTTTGCACCGTTCATCGGAGATGATTTCATGCTGATGCATGATAATGCCCGACCGCATGTTACCAGAATTGTACGCGAGTATTTAGCCGAGGTTGAAATCTCAGTAGTAAATTGGCCTACTCTAAGCCCAGACCTAAACCCAATTGAGCATGTTTGGGATGCACTTGGGAGGAAAATACGATCTCGTGTACCAACGCCTGCAAATTTACAGCAGCTTAGTGACGTTCTAACTGAAGAATGGAATCAAATCAACCAGGCTTACATTCAAAACTTAATTGAGAGCATGCCTAGACGAATTGCAGCTGTTATCCGTGCACGTGGAGGAAACACTTCGTATTAAGTCTTTTATGTTTTTCATTTTTTTTTCAATTCCTTTTCATTAAATTCGGTGTTAAGTTAAATTCGTAAACTTATTGTTAGTACCATAGGAAAAATGTAAAAATGTAAGATTTTTCTTAAACCCTTGTATCTTTTACGAAAATTAAGCTATTGTAATAAATAAAAAAAGAAATTGTAAAGAAATTATGTGTCTTGTTAACAAAATAAGAAAATACAAGGTGGAGCAACTTTGACAATCCATATGTGGTTTTAAAGTTGATTTAAAAAAACAGACTTTGTGTCACCCTGTATAAAATGATGTACGCCAAATTTTCTTAAAATTCCAAAGATGTGATAGATTACATTTAAATTTACCTACAATATGCAAAAAAAATGAATCAAATCGAATTTAAAATAACAAACTTATTAACGAACAAACTTCATCAATTTTTTGAGTGGATCGATTATTTTGCCGGTGAGTGTATTTCGTATGAGAAGCGAAATCGAAATTTAAGATATTAGTGTATAAATCACTTTTTTCGAAAAGTGTCATTAAAAGTTGACATTTTCGTTAAATTTTCAGTTGACGAAGTGAGTCTTTTTTGTCACCTAGCTGCGAAATACTTTTATGTTCTAGAACGCCAAAGTCTTTCGTTCTAGAACATAAAACAAATGTCAAAATAATTAATTTCTTTCGAAACTTATCTATGATTTTACTAATTAAATAATGTATATTTTAAATATGGTATTAGTTTCGGAAATTTTCTGATATTTACATTTTCTTTGGCATTCAGTGTACTTTTTAACATGGAATATACTGACCATAAAGTCGAAGGTTAAATTTTGTTAATTTTATGTTTGAAATATGCCAGTCACACTTTTTTAATTTTCACCACCCTTTGTGTTCATTGTAGGCAATCTCGTACTGTCTCAACGATTTTTTTGGAATTAATTGTGAAACAGCAGTTTCTGCCGTTTCCAAAACTTCCCCTGGTAAATGCCCATCTTCATTTTTGGAGCTAATTTTGAATTAAACACTCTTAGAATTTGAATTACAATATATAATTCTGATCAGAATAATTTAAACATACATGAGTAGGTAAACCCCACCAGTTTTGTATAATACAAAGGTATTTTAATTAATTTAATTAAAATTAATTTAATAATATAAAATATTATTAAAAATCTGGTGTGAAGAACACAAATACAGGTTCACTATTAATATTTTTGTGAACGTCTCCGAACATATCCCTCCTCAGAGACGTAGATACGTATTTCGCCATTCTACAGGCTCATCGATACGCCCCTGCTGGAGAAAGAATATCTTCAGACACATTCACAAAAAAGAACCACATCGGCACATAAATTCAGCGCTGCCTGTTGTCAAACAGCCGAAGTACCTCGCCCCGTCTACATAACCAATGTGAAGTAACGACGCCCTTCCAAAGGTGGAACAGCCATCTCTCTAGAAACTGCATTTTGTTTGTGTCTTCACTCATACTACGGACTAACCGCATGTGTAATGTATCTGAGTAATTGAAACATACATGAGTAGGTAAACACCACCAGTTTTGTATAATACAAAGGTATTATTAATAATATAAAATATTATTAAAAATCTGGCGTGAAGAACACAAATACAGGTTCACTATTAATATTTTTTATTAATTTTATATTATTAAAAATACCTTTGTATTATACAAAACTGGTGGGGTTTACCTACTCATGTATGTTTCAATTATTCTGATACATTACACATGCGGTTACTCCGTAGTATGAGTGAAGACACAAACAAAATGCAGTTTCTAGAGAGATGGCTGTGCCACCTTTGGAAGGGCGTCGTTACTTCACATTGGTTATGTGGACTGGGCGAGGTACTTCGGCTGTCTGACAACAGGCAGCGCTGAATTTACTTCTACGCTCGGTCTGGATAATTTCTGTGATGTGGCGATGCGGTTCTTTTTTGTGAATGTGTCTGAAGATATCCTTTCGCCAGCAGGGGCGTACCGATGAGCCTGCAGAAAGGCGAAATACGTATCTACGTCTGGGGGTAGGGATATGTTCGGACACGTTCACAAAAATATTAATAGTGAACCCGTATTTGTGTTCTTCACACCAGATTTTTAATAATATTTTATATTATTAAAAATATAATTCTGAAACTGTTTTTTCGAACAACTAATATTTATTGCTTATTGGGTTGCTATCGTTATGATAGTCACCCTACCTAAACCGTCTTGATTCAAACACAGTTTAAACGGTTTCGAATATAAATGAAATCGTTGTGCATAACACAATTGTCTTATTTTATTGCAGTTTTCGAAAAAAATATTGCCTGTATATCTAACACGAAATGCTTTTGCGTTCTCGATAGGATGCCTCGCTAAAGTTCGGCAAAATAACTTCCATTTTTGAACGCAAAGCTACCACTTCGCGTTCTAGATACAAAAATAACTATTATGACAAAAAAAGGTCGCAAGACTAATTTATAAAATAACATTAAAATTTTTTAACTAGTCGAGAGCTGCAGGAGTTGACTTGGTCAGCTCGTGGATGCCACCAGAGAAACTTCCTCTTGGGCAGGCGTTTACTATGTGGGCTATAGTTTGTTCCACATGTTCACAGTCGCAGAGGTTAACATTTGCTAGTTTCCATATATACACATTGAGTGGCACGTTCCATGGACTGTGCGGAACCTATTTGACTGAAACCATTGCGTACATTGGCGGGTTACGGCCGACAGAGTTTCTGAACGATTAGAAATTAGATCTCTATTCCAGGGTTTTGTGCGAGACGAGATATCCAGCAATCATTCACATTGATGGGGTGCAGAACTTCTGTATCCAGCCAAATCGGTCTTCTAGATATTAATCGGGTCCTGGGGACGCTCTCCAAATAATCGCATATAGGAATATCAATGTTGTTGAAAATCTTAGCCCATTCATTCTGAGCTGCAGCGAGACGTCTGATATTCGGCGGGGCAATGTTAGACAGAATCAGTAACCAGAAACTAGGAGTGGATCTAACAGTACCGATGACGATCCTCATTGTATGGTTAAGTTGAATATCTACTAGCTTGGTGTGATAGCTTGGATACCAGACAGCAGCGCAGTATTCTTTAGGAGAGTCAGCCAGTGCAATGGCTGCCGTTCCTGAGGTCTCGCCTCCCATGAATTGCTGGCAAGTTTATGCAATATATTTTTGGGGGTTTTTACCTTTTTATTAGTTTTATAGAGGTGCTGTTTGAATGTCAAAGACCAGTCCAACTTTATGCCCAGATATGTAGGATAGCGTTGCGATTGCTCCGACTACCACCAAATTTAACATTCAGCGTCTCTGTAGCTTCTTTGTTACACAAATGAAAGGTCCATAATTCGCATTTTGAAAGGTTTGGTTGTAAGCGCATGTCTTATAACATTTGTCTAAAGCTTGCAAATCTTCATGAAGTTTAAATTCTCCATTCTACAAATTCTTGGGATGTGTAATGTCAGGTCATCTGCATATAGAAATTTTCGTGATTTTGTCGGTGGAGGATTATTAGTGTAAATGTTTAACATTAGAGGAGGCAGAACTGAGCCTTGACGAAGGCTATTTTTCAAGGTTTTGTCATTTCTAGTTGGATTGTTTAGCCATGCTGCGATTCGGCGATTGCTCAGCATATTTTAGATAAGTTTGCTTAATTTAGTACATGGGACGATTTTTGGAATTTAAAAATCATTTCATTCTTCCACACTGTGTCAAAATCACTGGAGAGGTCGATAAACACAGCGGATGATTTCAGGCCCTTCTGAAAATATGTTTTTAATGTGCGCTATCAACGCCAAGACTTGGTCACAACAGTTCCTTCCCGTTCTGAAACCGGCTTGCTCTCTCTTAATAATCTCGTTGACGGTGGGTGCTATTCCATTGTAGATAAGCCGTTCTAGAAGTTTAGGGCAAACAGATAAGTGAGCTAAAGGTTTGTAGCTTCCTGTATCTTCCGGGGACTTACTAGGTTTTAATATTGGTATAATTTTTGCTTTCCGGAAAATGTTAGGAATGTCTTCAGAATCTAAGTAATTGTTAATTGTTGGCAACCATTCTCGGGTAGCCGTTCCAAGATTTTTGTTGAATTCAGGAAGACACTGCAACACCAGGAGCCTTTCTTAACTTGAGCCAGGCAGTGGCCGAATTGATTTCTTTAATAGAAAAAGATGACTATTGCGAAATATTCTGAGGGAGACCAGGAAAAATATTCTTAATTTCTCTATTAATTAACTTTGCAAAAGGTCTGTCGACAGGCACATTATTTGAAATATTTTGGAGTTGTTAAGCTGTAGGGTTGAAATCCATTGGCGATGTTTGTTTGAAGAGTAATTCGTCGATCCTAGTTTTCTAAGCAGGCACCAGCATTTTCTACTAGAGTGAGCAAAAGTCATGTGTTCAGTCAGTTCTCCTCATTTACTTTTCCGAGTCGCTAGAATATTGTTTGCAAAGGTCTTTAAGTTCATTTGACCACTCCGGGATGTACTGTTTTCTATAGAGAGGGTTGGAGTTTTTAGCAGCATCAGTTAGTACTGAAACGAATTTAGAATAGTTTCTAATTATTGGAAGGAGATCCTGTATACGCTGATCGACCTTATGCTTAAAGGTACTTCAGCTTGCATTTTGGAAGTTCCATATCGGTACATGTGCGGATTCAATATATGGTATATCTGTTCCGAGAGTAATATAAGTGACAGTCTATGTTGGCTATGAGAGAAGATATTCAGAACCCTACGTGATGAAGCAAGGCGTCTTACATGTTCGTCACAAGTCACAAAAATAAGATCAGGATATTCATGTTTTTGGAATATAATATTAGATTTTTAATGCTAATACCTTAACTAGTATTAGTAAGTAGTATTATGCCTTTAATAGATATAAATATAGCTAAGATTTATTATTGAAGTATTCCTGTGAAGTAAATTTTGAAAGAAAGGATTTCGAATGGAAATGTGAAAATCGATAAATTGGAGTATTGAGGCATCATCAAATACTTGCATTTGAAGAGGTTAAGTGGTAAGGAAATTTACGAAGGTATGCTTAGCACAATTGACGATAAATGCCCATCATATGAGACTGTCAAAAATTGGATTACGTCATTCAAAAAAAGAAAACGTTGAAGATGAGAAGCGACGAGGAAGCCTGATTTCGGTGTCCACCCCCGAAAATATTGACGCAGTTCATAACATGATTATCAGACTGTTGAATTGGGCTGAAACATACAGCCGAGATTCACATGAATGCGTCCATCATACAGTTTATGTCGATTTAGATATGAAAAAAATTTCTGCAAAATGGATTGCTAAATGCTGGAAAGCCGAACACAAACGAGCAAGAGTGAAAGCATTGCGGTCAACCTGTGCCCGTTTCGAAGAAAATGCAGAAGACTATTTTGTGACTATGGATGAAACATGGGTACATTTTTACTACCCAGAAACAAGACAGCAATCGATGGAGTGGAAGCATCAGGGTTCTCCATGACATAAGATGTTTCGAGTTAAAAAATCCGCTTGAAAAGTTCTTTGGGATATACGTGGAATAATTATGATCGGTTACCTAAACAAGGGTCATCACTGGAGATCCTTATTCTAAATTACTTACCACCCTGAGAGAGAAAATTAAGAAAAGAAGATGAGCATCTTAGCAATAGGTATGTTCTTTTTGAAAGACAATACCCCTGCACACAAATCGAGCATTACCCTGAATACAATTCGGGGTTTAGGGTTCGAATTACTGTAACACCCGCCCTATTCTCCAGACTTAGCTCCCTGAGACAATTATCTGTTCCCTCGACTGAGGAAAAGTTTAAAAGGACGTCAGTTTTGGTGTAACGAAGAGGTAACAGAAGCTGTAGGGGGCTGGTATCCAGACCAAGGAGAATATTTTTTTAGAAGGGTTAAAGGCGTTGGAAAATCGCTATGTTAAGTGTATTAATTTAAGATGGGACGTCCCAACTTTAAATTGTTTGAATAGTAGGCTAATATCAATACTCCCACGTATTGAATTTTAAAAACCTTCCGCTTCCAACAGAAAACTATTTTATTCCGTATTTGGGAATCAAGCATTTTGTCTGATTTGTGATAAGTTTAATAATACAATTGAATTTTGCCATCTGTTCATTGCTACAATCAACGTTTAACTACTAGCTGCAGAAGTCGCTGATTGTAACAACAAACACACGGCGAAACTAACGAGAAGCTTGTATTATTAGCGCAATCGTTCGTGAAGTCTTCTTAAATTTAATAACTAGTTTATTAAATTTTATTTGGAAACGTTATATAGTTATATTTGAAGTAGGTATCCTCGAAATCAAGAAAAACATTAGAATATAATCTCAGTCGTCTGTTGTTGTTATTATTATTGGCGCTTGAGAAAAAAGATTGTTACTACTAATGAAAAAGTGAATGCGTTTAGGTAATTGAATTTTTTACTGACTCCATTTCTATTAAAGTTAAGCAGAGCTAGTTTGGTAGGAATAATATGTGAATTGGTAGTGTATATGAAAGTAATGTATACGAAGATAATTTTTTAATAATTTTTAAAATTTTTAATAATATTTATATTATTAAAAATACCTTTGTATTATACAAAACTGGTGGAGTTTTACCCACTCATGTATGTTTCAATTATTCTGATATACGAAGATAAACCTGAAATAGCGTTGGCAACATAATTTGCAAGATAACATGATATTGATGTTGACAGAAAGAAAAAATCAATATTTGATTAATGCTGAGAATGAACCTAACAGAAGATTTTCACGTAATATTTTTCTACGATTTTAATCGATTGTATACAGCGAAACGATGCATAAAAAATATATGGCTCGCCTTTGGGAATAATACATCATTATAAAAGGCTCTTTATGAGAAATTTTTGGAAATTAAAAAGTGAACAACAAAACTTCACGATCTCTTTCTTCATAAAATCAGGTCATATTGTATATAATATGAGCAATTAGAATTAAATGCTTTTCCGGGTTTAATAATCTCCCTGAGGAAAAATTGGATTTTAAAATTAGATTTGTATGAATACAATGAATTAACAAACAGAATGGGCTTCTGGAATTTACTATATATTTCGAATTTTCTACGTCTTTACCTTGTTAGTTTTCTACCTTACAAGTAATATACAGGGTTAGGGCAATGTATGGATATATTTCAAAATCTTTGGTATTGCTACTTAGATTCTAATAAGATTTTCTGCAATTAATTAAATGCAAATCGGGGATTCGATGAGTATATTTATATCCTAATCAGACTTCCAGTTTAGTCGGAAACGATGTTAACTTTTTTATTTTCAATAGAACGCCCTGTATATTTTTATGAATTTTAATAGAGCTCTGCTTTGGGAGTTCAGCCATAATAAGGTTTGGTATTCTTTTGTTCAACAACGGCAAATAGATTTAGTTAAAACTGATATTTTAAAAACATGTTTATGTTTAGTAAGCCATGGAATTAAAATTCAATACTTGACTTAAACTGTTAGAATTAACAATGTAGACTTCCAAATATTGATAATGGTTCAATTAACTGAAAAATAACGTAACGAAATTCTGATGATGATTGGTCTTGGTGACCACGTCACCAAAACCAACCATTATCAACTCATGAAGAAGTATGCAATTTATTTAACAATTTGCATTAAGATCGGCATCCAATCCACGAACTGTCGTTGGTAAAACTTTGAGAAACTATAACTTGATCAGATATGTTGCGGTAAATGAAATTTACCGAAAAGCAGACGATCAAAAGTCGCAACTAATGAAGTTATTGCTCAAGATATTGCTATAGCATTAGAAGAATTACCACAAACTTCTACTACATCCCTCGCACTAAACTATGATATTAGTTGCCGATCAGTAGCCAGAATATTAAAGCATGAAAAATATCATCCGTATAAACCACGTTTAGTGCAAGAATTATTGGACGGGGATTACGAGGGATAAGCTACAATTATTGAGAACAGAAAAATCTAGTTACCTATGAAAAACAAATTTTTGTCTATTAAATAGTGCATTATTTTTTTTATCTGTCAAATGCAGTTTAGTTTATGCAATTCGGTTGAATAGTGTCTGAGAAATAACCTATAGAACACGCTTCTGTTATCGAAAAAATGGAATTATCACGAGGGAAGTTTCGGATAAAGATTTACTATGATTTCAAGAAATTTTTGAGAGCGTATGAGCATGAGGATAATTTAAAATCGGCATTTTGGAATCTCACACCATCATTGGCTACTGTTTATAGATGGTATAAAGAATTTGAACGAGCTTGTAACTCGATTGTACACAGAAAAGGAGCTGACCCTCCTTCAACTGTTGTTAATCCCAAAAATATTGCTGCAGTGAAGAAGATGGTGGAAGAGGACAACCGCATTGCCTATGCAATGATAGAGTCCAAACTGAAGGTTGGATCTCCGCAAGTGAGATCAATATTGTAGGAACATTTACATTTGAAAAAGGTTGTAGCTCGATTTGTACCCCATCATCTGACAGATTTACAAAGAAGCAGAACGTGTTAGAATTTGCCAACAAACTTTAGATATGTTGAATGCTGGAGGCATCAAATTATTTCTAAAATTGTAACCGGCGATGAAACGTACATACCGCTTTTTGATGTTCCCACTCGCCAAGAAATCCGAATCTGGATGCATGAAGATGAGGAAATCCATGGTGATGGTGAAAGAACAGCAAGCAATGAAAAAAGTAATGTACTCAGTATTTTGTAGAAGTACGAGTTTAGTGGCCGCAATTAAATTAGAAGATCAGAAGACAGTTACCGCTAAATGGTACGTTGAAAATTGTTTGCCTATTGGGTTCAGTCAAGTGCCAAGAAAGAGAATTATGTTACATCATGATAACGCGTTGTCCCATGCAGTAGGGATAACTGTTCAGTATTTAGCTGTAAACAAAATCAAATTTATAGAACATCCTCCTTACTCACCGGATTTAGCGATGTATGACTTCTGGCTATTTTTTGAGCTCAAAAAACATTTAAGAGGGAAAAGATTCCAGTCAGAAGAAGAGATTGATATCGCCGTCAAGTGTTTTTTCGATAGTACCCCTAAAGACAGCTGGCTGAACGCTCTTGAACTATGGAAGGAAAGAATGGTTAAGTGTATTATTGTTGATGGTAATTACTTTGAACATATTTAAAATAAAAATTCTAAAAACTTGTATCAATCTTTCTATTCTCAATAATTGTAGCTTGTCCCTCGTATGTTCGTAGAATTAATTTTATGAAAGAGTGATGGAGATTTGCAAAAGTGACCAATATTTTACATACAATTTGCTGTTTGCCGACAAGCTACGTTTTGTTTGAATAGTATCGTTAATCGCCATAATTGTCATAGATAACCCTTATTGTATGCTACAAACGCATACACAGCATACGTAGAAATTAAACGTTTGGGTTGGTATTTTCAGGAACCATATTATTGGTCCTCTTTTCATTCATGGTACATTAACTGAACAGAGATATTTTTATATTTTCATTATGCCTTAATGTTAGAAGTTTTTTAAACGAAACATTCCCTAATCGGTGGATTGTTCGTAGAAGATTCATTGAATGGTCCGCACAGTCTCTAGTTCAATTCCTTTCGAGTTATTGGAGTCATTTAAAATCTGTAGTTTATACTATACGACTGCATAATGTGGACGAGTTACAGCAGAGAATAATTGAGAAAGTTTAATTAATTCGTAAGACGGCTTTGGCAAATGTCATTCCAGAATTTGTTCACAGACTTGCATATTGTCGGAAAGTGAAAAGGGTGCCAAGCCTTATTATTGTTGAACTTCCAGAGCAGAGTTCTATTGAAATTCATAAAAATATACAGGCCGCTTCATCTAAAAAAAAAAGTTAAGACGGTTTCCGCTAAATCGGAAGTCTGATTCGGATATAAATATGCTTATCTAATTTCCGATTTATATTTAATTAATTGTAGAAAGTCTTATTAAAATCTAAGTAGCTATGTCAAAGATATTCGAATGAATCAATACATTTGCATAACCCTGTATACAGTTCTGTACACGCCCTTCTGTAACTAAAGAAATAATACTTGTGGAAAACTAAAAATGACAAATGTCTATAGTAGAGACGCGTTAAGTCCAATGCCATTGCTGATGTTTACATGTTGTCATAACTGTATTAGAGCAAAAAGTTAGTTTGTTAAACTATATTTGAAAGCATTGATTTCACTAATTTACAAAATAAGAAAACTGACTCAACCTATTCTAATCATTTAATAGAGAATGAGCACGAATTTAATTTACAATTCGACACCATACATGTAGAAAATAAAGGTAGAAAACTAAATTGTTTAGAATCTTTAGAAATTAATAAACTTAAAAACTCAGAAATGTTACTAAACGATAAATTAGACTTGAATTCATCCCCACTGTTAATTCTGTTCACCCATTGAAATATTGTTTCTTAGTTGCTTATACTATATTTTTATACTTAAACCTCACACAAGTAGGACATGGTATAGTTTTAAAAAAGCAAAATATAAATGTAATAGTTCCTAGAATTTTATCTTGAGTCAACTACCTGATTAACGCTGTATATTGTATGTATCTTTAGTCTTAAGTTGAATATGAAGAAGCTACTGTGTTAGCGAAACAGCTGTCATTATTTTATTAATAAAGTGTAAATCTAAAACATCTTATGTGTGTTTTGTTTATTAGCTAAATACAAAATGTTAAATTGATGATAATAACGGGTGTTTTTTATAGAGGTATAAAACTTTAACTTGGCAACACTTTTTTAACTGGAGGCCATTTTGTCAGCCGTCAAGTGATTTATGTTTAGTTTGGTTTGGCATTTCAACATGAATAGAGTGACGCCTGAACAACGCTTCCAAATTGTGCAATTTTATTTTGAAAATCATGGTTCTGTTCGAAATTCGTATCGCGCACTACGTCCATTTTACGGTCAACATAATCGTCCATCAGAGCAATTAATTCGATTAACTATGGAATGTTTTCGCACCACGTTTACTCTAAATGATAATACGCATCCACAGAGACGTCGTACAGTGCGTACAGAAGAAGTCATTGCTGCTGTAGAGCGTAGCGTAGAGGAAGACCCGAATCAGTCTATCCGCCATCGTGCACAGGAATTGGATATGTGTCCATCCACTTTATGGAAGATTTTGCGGAAAGATCTTGTTTGGCGTGCTTACAAAATCCAACTCGTGCAAGAATTGAAGCCACACGATCACCTAGCAAGGCGTAGATTCGGTGAATGGGCCCAAAACAAGATTGCCGTTGATCCCGATTTTGATAAGCGAATTTTGTTTAGCGATGAAGCTCACTTTTGTTTGAATGGATACGTCAATAAACAAAACTGTCGTATTTGGAGTGATGGTAATCCTCAAGTGTATGTTGAGGCACCGTTACATCCAGAAAAACTGACTGTTTGGTGTGCTTTATGGGCTGGTGGAATCATTGGTTCGTACTTCTTTAAAAACGATGCTGGTCAGAACGTTATAGTCAATGGTGACCGCTATAGAACCATGATTACTGACTTTTTCGTTCGTCAATTGAACAACCATGATGTGCAGGAGCTGTGGTTTCAACAAGACGGCGCAACATGTCACACAGCTCGTGCCACAATTGATTTATTGAAGGAAACGTTTGGTAACCGCATAGTTTCACGTTTCGGACCCGTGAATTGGCCTCCAAGATCGTGCGATTTAACGCCGCTAGACTATTTTCTGTGGGGCTATGTGAAGTCGCTAGTCTACGCCGATAAGCCCGAAACGATTGACCACTTGGAGGACAACATTCGCCGCGCTATTGCCGATATACGGCCACAAATGTAGGAAAAAGTCATCGAAAATTGGACCTCCAGATTAGACTACGTCCGAGCCAGCCGTGGCGGTCCTATGCCAGAAGTCATATTTAAATTATAATGCCAGAAGATTATCTTTCGAATAAAGTAAATTTCATGTCAATTTAAAAAATTCATCTTTGTTTTATTCCATTTCAAAGTTCTATACCTCTATAAAAACACACGTTATAAATATTCATGGCAAATAAACACATAATTTCCGTTTCAATACTAAATGTTTCTTGTACATATTTTTAAAAACGTAATAGTTACTTGCGGTGTTGACAGATAACATATCTGTCAAATAAGTGTAGTTTTATGTACATTTTTTCAGTTTATTTTGATTGTTCAAAAATTGTTCCTTTTAGAACTACATTGCATTTATTATCCCGTTGCGTCTTTTGAATATAATGCCGAAAGGTTTCTGTAAACAACCGAAGCAATTAATTGCTTCATTATTGACATTTTTTGAGAAAGAACGCGAGTGTGGAAAACTACGCAAGTAGTTCAAAAAACTGCTGTTCATGAGGTAAACGACTATAATATTAGATAAACGATTGTGTATTTAGTAGTAAAAGCGATACATTCGCGGACGATAATGTAAGCATTGAAGTCCGGGAATGTGCTTTTACTACGAGGTACACATACTTTTTTTTCTGAAATCGGAATAAACATTATTATAAATTAAAGAATTTTTATAAATGCATTTTTTCATTACCACCTAATTGCTTATGAAATCGTTTCCTTGATAATCACTGTTTGTTTGTTGTTGTGAAAAAAGTAAGAGATTCATTACTTATTATTTTGTTTTAATAACTACTTATGGCTAAAAAAAATTTTAAATGGACAGTGATGATGATGTCCTGGTGTGCGAGACCCCACCGAAGTTAATAAAGCTGCTGAAAATGTTGTCTGCATGTATTTATTGACTGTCTAAAACGTATATAACAAAACCGGTATGGGAAAGTTACCGACTTTCCCGGCTTAGGATGAAAAAAACCTTGCCGGACTGTCTTTTTATGTTTGCTTAGCAACGGACTAAAATACTGGAAAAGCTTACATTGGAAACTGAAATTGCGCCGCGAAAGTAGGCAATCTTGGCCGATTTCAGAAAATAGTACGTTGTGTATCTAGTAGTAAAAGCTGTACATTCCCGGACGACAATGTAAATTGGAGTCCGGGAATGTGCTTTTACTACGAGGTTCACATACTATTTTTTCTGAAATCGGAATTAACATTATTATAAATTAAAGAATTTTTATAAATGCGTAACATATTTTCATTACCATCTAATTGCCTATGGAATCGTTTCCGTGACGGTGACGTTTCAGTGACAGTTGTTGTGGAAAAGGTCAGAGATTCATTACTTATTATTTCGCTTTAATACCTACTTAAAAATTTTAAATGGAGAGTGCTGATGATGTCCTGATGTGCGGGACACCACCTGAGATAGTCAAAGCTGCTGAAAATGTTGCCTGCGTGTATTTATTTACTGTCTAAAATGTATATAAAAAACCATCGGTACGGAAAGGCTACCGACTTTCCCGGTCTAGTACGAAAAAAATATTTCCGGACTGTTTTCTGATAGTTGCATAGCAACGGACTAAAATACTGGAGAAGCTTACTTTGGGAACTGAAATTGCTCCGAGAAAGTAGGCAATCTTGGCCGATTTCAGAAAAAATTATTTACTATGTACGGAATAATACAAGTTTTTAATATTACAGAGGGTTGCTATTGTTTTAAATATTGGTTTCTCCACCGTCACTGGCATAGCCAAATGCATCAAGACAGACCAACTACTCACAAACCCTTAAAAAAAAAGTAAGAGAGATGAAACAGAATTGATACTAAATCTAAATGAAACTTCAGCCAGTGACGAAATGGGACTGGGAGGATTGAAAGAAATACATGTTGCTTACAAAAATGGAATCTTATCACTGAAGTAATGCAGTAAATTTTGACATTTTACCATTTTATTTTTATTTAAATAAATGCAAATGTATATCATTAATATTTTAATTTTCTTTAGCGTTCTTTAACGTTACTTAATTTCCACTATTAACTTTGTACTTTTTCTATCTATCTGTTAAGCGTAATCGTAAGTATTAATACGGTATTTAAATTTGATTATATTGTCGTTATGAAACATTTAGAACTCGCTTCTACAATGTTAACCATATAATATATAAAAATTATATGACAGCATATCAGTATATCATTTTCATTAAATATTAAAAAAGTTTGAATAATTTTATTTGTTGGTTATTTTATCATTGACATCTTGCCCGCAACATGTATAAAACCTGTCGTCATGGATCTAGAATGACGTACATTGTACTTAACGCGTCTCTACTACCGAATACGATACGTTCTCAAGTTAACCCCTTACCGCATACTGTGCCAAATATGGCACACGTTAAAATAATTGTTTTTTCTAAGTCTACACATATTTTAAGCTGCTAATGCAATCTGTTCCAAATTCGGCACGCTCGCTTCTTTATGTTCACCAATAAAGAGCGCTATCTGGCGCATGTTTTGAAAGTTGCGTTAGTTGACGTTTGACCACTACAGCTGGCTATTCGTTTCTATTATTTACAAATTTTGCAAGTTCATAATAATTTGAAATAGCAAGATATAGTGAAGATAAAAATATCTGGCTACTGGTAAGTGCCTATATTTACTTTTTACATAAAAGAAATAAGCTTAGTAATCACAGGTAGAAGTCACGTGTGCGTTGTTTACTTGTGCTATATTTGGCACAGTTTGCAGTAAAGAGTTGCTAAGGATGATTTTTTTGTAGATGGATACAAAACGGTTTTATGGTCGACAATCCAATCAAATTCCAGATTTAGTTGACAGCGAAGACGAAAGTTTATCGGATGACGATGATTATCGAAATATGGCAAAGTTTTCCAAAGTTTTAGTCGACGAATTTAGCAATGGGTGTTCCTATGAAAATGTAGATGACATTATTGAGGAAACTGATCATTTCGATAGTGAAGATGACGTTCCACTTTCTACCTTAGTTGTAGCAAGTAGAAAAACAAAAAAAAAACAAATATCACTTAGACTGGCAAGATAAACATTTGAATATTGTGGAACAAGACAGCACGTTCAAAGGATCTGAGTCCTTACCAGAGGAAATTTTGAATTTTGATACTATTTATCACTTTTTCAAATTCTTCTTTACCGATGATATACTTACATACATAACTGAACAAACTAATTTATTTGGTGTTCAATGCAGACCAGACAAACCACCAAATATATCAAAAGAGGAGATAAATGTGTTTATTGGTATTTGTATATATATGTCTGTAGTGCATTTACCCTCAACTAGAAGCTACTGGAATAGTTCGCTAAATATTCCAGCAATATCTCAAGCAATGACTTGTAACAGGTTTGAAGAAATAAAGCGCTTTCTTCATTTCAATGACAATGTAAATCAAAAGAAACACGGAGAGGCTGGTTATGACAAGCTATTCAAAATTCGCCCTTTTCTAGATAAAATCCGAGAAAAATATTTACTTGTTCCAAAAGAAGAACACCTTGCTATCGATGAACAAATTATTCCCACCAAAGCAAAATCTACTTTGAAGCAATACAATCCTAAAAAGCCTCACAAATGGGGATATAGAGTTTTCGTACTTAGTGGCGTATCCGGCTTCAGCTATGATTTTGATTTTTTTTCTGTACCAACCGAGTTGCTACCTCATCAACCAGATTTAGGAGCAAGCAGTAATGTTGTAGTAAAACTAACTGCTTCACTTCCAAGACATCAAAATTATAAAGTATTTTTTGATAATTAGTTTACCAGCATACCATTATTGATCTATCTAAAAAAAGAAGGCATTTTGCCTCTTGGTACTGTTCGGAAAAACCGTGTACCAGATTGTGAGTTTCCTAAAGAAGCTGAAATGAGAAAAAAGGGTAGAGGTACAATTATAGAAAAAGTCGCAAAAGTTGACGATGTTGATATATCTGTAGTTTCTTGGTTTGACAATAAAATAGTCACCACGGTCTCAACGTATGTCGGTAGCCAACCAGTTTCAAAAGTACAGCGGTTTTGTCGAAAGGAAAAAAAGTATATTGAAATTCCACGTCCCAAATGTATACAGATATACAATAGCTATATGGGTGGTGTTGATCTCTTGGATTCCATGTTAGGGTACCACAGGATCCTTATAAGATCGAAAAATTTTATCTCCGGATTTTTTTTCATTTCATAGACATGCTATGTTGCAATAGTTGGATTTTGTGGAGAAGAATTATTGGTTGCAAAAGTCCTGGAGATACTTGTGATATGTACTTGCCTTTGTCTGAATTCAAGTTAGGACTGGCAGAAATTCTCACCAGATCTAGTGTCACATCTAAGAAGCGTGGGAGACCAAGCCATTCTTTACAGCCACAGTTGGAACTAAAGAAGAAAAAATATCCATTTTCGCCGATACCGGCTCAAGAGATCCGTACAGATAACATGGGTCATTTTCCACTTTGGCACAATGATCGCCAACGATGTAAGTACCCCGAATGTAAAGGAAAATCACAAGTGTCTTGTGATAAATGTAACGTGACATTGTGCCTGAACAAAGACAGAAACTGTTTTCGACGTTTCCATTTAGAGTAGCTGTAGCATTCCAAATCTTATAAATATATTTTGAATATAAAACTATCAAATCTAGTTTTTTTTTAACTACAAATTGTGACAAATTTGGCACGTGTCAGTATTTTGACAGTTTTTGACAAAAAAAATTACTATAGATTTTTTTGATTAATTTTCCTGCATTAAGATTTGTTTAAACTACTATGTACAAAAAAGTTATCAACAACCAAAAAAT